>VZRF01002164.1:1164384-1278003 GCA_013396875.1 Vireo altiloquus
GCATACGGTGAGGGAAGGGGCTTGGGTCTGGCTCGCAGAGCTCCATGCCACCCTGGCCCGCAAACTGAGCTGCTCCCTGGGCAGGGTTGATTCTTTGATTCTGATTCTGTGACTTAGGCGGCTCGAAGCCAGGTCACAGAATCACAGAATCGATTAGGTTGGAAAAGACCTCTGAGATCGTCAACCTGTGACAGAACACGACCTTGTCAAATTGTGGCGCTAAGTGTTACATCCAGCCTTTCCTTAAACACTTCCAGTGATGGTCACTCCACCACCTCCCTGGACAGCCCATTCCGATGTGGAATCACCCCGTTCTGTGAAGAAATTTCTCCTGTCCTGATGCTCAAACTAAACCTCCCCTAGCACAGCCTAAGACTGTGTCCTCTCATTCTGGCTCTGGTTGCCTGGGAGAAGAGACTGACCCTCACCTGGATAGAAACTTCTTTCAGGGACTTGTAAAGAGTGATAAGGTCACCCATGAGCCTTCTCTTCTCCAGGCTAAACCTGGCTTGGGCCACTCAAACCTTTAGTGTGTTTCCATTAAGCATGCCTCTGCAAGTTTCCAGAGAGACTCTCCTTCACCCTAAAAGCGAGGGACAAGTTGGTCACCTGGTCCCAGTGAAGACAGCCACTCCAGAACACCAGCCCGGCTGGCTGCTGCTTGTGCCCCTCACCCCAGTGTCAGGGTGTGTAGCCCTACGCCAGCCCCGACTGGCCTGCACGGCCAGTCTGCATCAAAGGGCACCCACTAAAGGTGTTTCAAGTGGATGAAGTCGGGCTCATCCATGGGGTGTTTATTTTACAATAGGATTTCCTGGCTCAGAAAACTTGCAAACATTTTTCCTCCAGGGAGCGACCAGGTGTGCTCCTCTTGCACAATGGAAACATGAAGGGGACAGGAGGTGGTTGGGCAACACGGCTGAACTGCTTTTCTTCCGAATGAAGCTGCTTCCCACAGCTTTTGCCAAGCTGTCCTGTCAGCCTGAGGAGAACTTCACTGCAACTCTTCATCCAGAGTAAACTCGTGTTATGGTTAATGGCACCAGCTGAAAACACAGAGGTTTGTGTGTGGTCTTTAAAGGTCTGGTCAGCCCAAACACTGCTCATGGTTGTTAATAAAGTAACCACCTGGGATGAAAATGACCTAAAACATTTTAGAAATGTCATCAAACCTTTATAGTTACCAGCTCAGAACTGTGTCTTGATTGCCTTCTCTTAATGAAAAGAGTTACCATGTCTAATTGGGCATCCTATGGGGAGGCTGAGGGTTGTGTACATATGAAATATGCCAGCCCCATAATGGTCTCTGTTACTAAGTGACGTAATCATGTTCATCGTCTTTGCTTACATCCTAAACAACACCTGTGCAGCTTCTCTTCTCTCATCCCTTCTCTTTTGGTAATTTTTCCTTCTTACCTTGTTGCTTTGTTAATCTTCTCCCTTTGCAAGGCAGCAGGACAGCTGCTGACTACAACTACACATTTTCTTTTGGAGCTCAAGAACATGCCACCAGCAAGCAGGTTAATGGCAATGCCTTGACATGCCTGATGCTGATAAAAGCTTGCTAATTGTCTGAGCAACTTGCTTAGGTAGATACTGGCAAGCCAGGGCTGTTTCTGTCTAAAGCTTCCTAGACAGAATTGTATATGCACACAAATTTGCATCATGGGGAGAATTATTAGCTCAATACCTCTGCCAAGCATCCGGCTTGCCAGTGTGCAACACAAACAAGATGTACGTGCACAGTTTGTCTGGGAGTTTTGGGCAGCCGACTGCAAATTTCATTTCACAGGCAGCAGAGGCCGTGCATCTTATTCAGAGCTGCAGTTTGCCTCATGAAAATGTCTTTTTCAGCTCGAAGGTGTTGTCCGGGATGAATGTATTTATGTTTGCCCAGAATGTCTGAACGTTTAGCAGCTCGAGAAAGGCTTGTGGGTACCACTGACTGAACAGCCGGACGTCCCAATATCCTGGGCGTTTCCACAAGGTCTGCGAAGATCAGCTTCATGCTGTAAAAGCAGCCGGTGTGAGGTGAAGTTTTGGGCAGCTGCGCTTCCTGCACACAGCTGGAGCTCCCTGAGCTGGCGGCAGAGGGCAGCCTGGCCACACGGGTGCTCCGCAGCTCCACTCGGCAGCGCCTGTCGTTCCTAAGGCTCCACCAGCCCGCTCCGAGCCGGGCAGGGTAATTCCTGAATGGGCTAGCAAGCATCCAGTAAACACAGCAATTATCCATCACACCACCTTCCGATTCGTCCTGGACACAGAGAAGCTGGGAATATACAAAAATCCCCCAAGTACAAAGTTGTCCAAGATAAGATCTTTGGACCGGTAATTTTACAAGCAGTAATTTTCTTTCAAAGGTGAGCACTGGGGACAGAAAGTTAATTTTCTCTGTACTGTAAATTTCTCCCTTGTTTTTTGGGGGTAGTGGGGGGGAAAAAGGAAGTGAACAACAGCAGAAGCAGCAAATCTACACTGTCAAATCTTTTCTTATCAGAAAAGCAGTTAATGCAGGTTTACATAGTGTCTAAAACACAGCCCAAAACACATCTTTCTTATCTGACACCATGCACCCCCTGTACAAATGAAACGGAGTGCAGTGTGCAGTCTGCTAACAGAAATCCTTATAATGAAAAGTGTAGCAATCTTCTCCCTTTTTCCATGTGTTTTTTTAACATGAAATTAAAAGTGATTCACATTAGGACTGTGCTGTGACTGGAAATTTGAAGCCTCTTGATTGTTTAGTGTTGTAGCAGAAAGTAAATTTCTACTAAAACGTTACCTTTTCTTGGGCCTAACCAACACCAGCAGAGTTCAGCTTTGATATTTGCTGTGTTTTGAGGATAAATTGCTGAGTAAGGAAAAATTTTAAAATTTATATATTTACATATTTTTATATTTAAAACAGAAAGTTTGAAAAACTCTCAGTAGTCTTTGTCATCTTATCACACTCTCATGGTAGCATGATTCTGATCATTTGCAAAACAGATACTGGTCTCTGCTGATATTAATTATAATTCTGCTGATCATTCAGTCATTAGCAAATCTCTTTCAGCTTAGTCAGCATCTTCACAGTGACTCACTGCAAGTAGTATATTGACTCCGTAGGAAGTGAACTCATCTTGGTCAGTGAAGATCTGACAAAAAATCTAGCAGAAAATTTTGTTTTTACCTTTCCTTGTTGCCCTTTCCCCAACCTCACAATATGACTTACCAATACCTGGAAACTTTTCAGTTGTAGAATGAAGATTCATCTGTAGCTTTACTCCTGTGTTCTTATATATGTTTTTTATTTCATTTACTTAATCGTGTGACATCAGTTCTGCTGTTCAGACATTTATCAACAGGTGTCAGCAGAACCTCAGTCTTGTGCTACAATGAGCTTGTGCTGAGGTGTACAAATAACTCCGGTTTTGAAGGAATGTGACTCTCAAATTGTCTGCCCTGATGGGTTTCTATTTTGGAAGCACTGATTCAAGAGCCTAAGTCCTGTTGATTTTCAGTGATTCTTTGATTCCTAAATTATGTTCATCTACTCTACACATTAATTATGATCATTGTGTATTGTTTATAGATGGTTAAAGAATTGCTTGTTTTGGAGCTGAATTATGAAGTGGCTTGCATAATAAAATATGTTTTATTATCTCAGTCACAGAAACATCTACATGACATAGGTCTGGTCAATATTTGAACATACAGTTAGGTAAACCAATATTTCATTGTGGTAAGCTGCTCGGTACACTGTGGGATGGGAGGGGGGCATTGAAATTGGTGTCACACTGCAGAATCATCCTCTAGCTTGCCCTGGTCTTGTGCACTGGTGTGCTTACATGTGCTTACACTGCTGGTGCTGTGAAGCTAGTTTGGTGATGTAGTGATATCCACAAAGCATTACTATGGCATTGCAATTACAAAGTAGTCTTAAAAGTTATTTCATCAGGTGGGCAATCTAAACCAACACATCTAAACTGATGTAGGAGGATAAACACACAGATCACAGTATAAGTACACCCAATCCAAAATAACTTTTCTGTGAAGCAATGTTTTCAGACAAATGAAAGTTACAGTGTTTTAGGTTCACCATTTCCTTGTACAGTGACCTGAGGCGAAGAATGAATAAAATTCTAACTATGGACAACAGTGATGACCAAAATTTTTTAATTGATTCTTTTTTATTATTATTAAATTTAAGATATAATTTACCATTAAATGAAGGATTTTCCAAAAACCAGAGATCACATAGTAAAATCTGTGCCCTTGTGTCCTTGGATAGATAGTCAATACTCAGGTCTCACTGCATGTGGTATGCTTGGGTCATTTAATAAGTTTTCACAGACACCTTCAGTATTTGCAAGGTTTGTAGGTCTGGTGCCTATTTATGCACCAAATCACTCTGTTCCTGACACCTAGATTATACGCACTTCAGCATTTCTGGAAATTAATTGTAATCTTATACAATTCACCTGGGACTCGTGGCTCAAGTATTTTGCCAAATTCTTCTTAAGAAGGCTTTTGCAGGAAAAAAGATAGAAGGAGTTGAACTTTTCTTGTTACACAGTATTTAATAGGGGAGAAGGGTATGACATAAAGTCCAACAAAGTCAGGAGAAGTTTTCATGTTTACTTTTGTCCCACACATATTTTGCTGAGGATTGAATCAGCCCTTCCTCTACCTCCTCCCACGAAACATCACTCTGAAAGAAGAACTATCTTTATAAATATCATTTTCTATCTAAAGAAATTTTGTTCCTTCTTTTGTGTGGAAAGGTAGAAAATCCATATTAGTGGATTTCCAAAATGGAAATATAAGTGTTAATTTTCAGTGTTTGCTTTTGCCTTTCCAAAGTATCTTTTATTGTTGTTATTGTAAGCAAGGATACTTTATATGCTAATTCCTGCCTTCAGCATCAAAAGCAACTAAGATAATCGTCATATAGAAAAGGATGACAGTATAAATAATTCTTACATGGCAGTATCTGCAAATGGAGATAAGTATGAATTGGAAGAAGGCTTTTCATTCTTTCCTGTTCTGAAAATGTAAGGATAAAAATTTTCTTGCTTTGGATGAAATCTTCTGCCTTGTGAAGTCAAAGAAAGTTTTGTGACTGATTTAAAGAGCGTAGGCATGTCACCCCTAATCTTGGCAGTGAGCAAACCAGTAGGCAGCTTCCTATTAACAGATTATGACGTTGCCAGAATTTGAAATACTCTAAACATAGGGGATCTGATATATTTTTCTTGGAAAGGAAAACAATTTTAGCTCCTTTTAAAAGACTCCACATCTAGAAATATCTTCTTCTGCAGTCATCATCTACCCATGTTTAATACATTTTGAATGCGTTTATTCAAATGGCTTAGAAATAAAGCTTTCTGTTATGCCTCAGGAAACATTTGGTTTGGGTTATAAAAATATAGAAACTATAGATCCCTGCAGAAAGCATAAACTTCGGAGTCAGAGCACCAGAAATGTGCTTCCAAGAGAGACTTGCACATGCCTCTCAATATTTGGGAAAGAGAAAGAAAGAAAACCATTTGCAGTTCAGTGACCACTGAATCTGAAATTCAAACTAAATTGGACACTGTGCAAGGTTATCACACACAGTGGTGCTCTAGCAACCCTCTACAACAATTCATTTAAAATATTGCCACTACAATTCCACAATGAAGGCAAAAATAAGAAGAATGGAAAAAAAAATTAAATTCCAGAAGTGCCTTTTAAGAAAGGCATTGTATTTCAATAGATGCTATATAATTATAATTCATTTTTTTAACATTTAGGGATAACTTTAGCCTCTTCTCTAAAGAAATGTGAGTCAAACCTAGTCCTGAAACTGAATAACACACTCCAATGATCCTGAATATTAAATCTCTGTATTTCTAGTACTGCAAACTCTTTGTAATTCAGATGTGGACCAGGGTTTCACTGTGCCATTTTCTACACGTGGCCAGGTGGTAGAGATGCTCCTATGATGTACTGCTTTCAATCAAAGTGAGGAACACAAAACAACAGGTAGCTTACATTCAGAAACATGGAGGAAAAATCATATGATGTTACAGGTCATTGTGCATGTACACTTGCAGCATGCCCACAATCTTGTGGTTTGCAGCCTGTGACAAAGGAAAGCTCCTGGGGAAAGGCTGAAGCTGTATAATGGTAAAATTATACATGTTTTTACAGCTTCACCTTGTTTTAGAGCTTCACCTTGACTGGCAAAGCAATGCAGAAAGAGGACATTGCTGATGTGAAAGTTTCCCAAGTGTGTGATGACAGCTGGTGCCGTGGGCTGTCCAAGATGGCAACGTGGCTGCAATCTGCATGGAGGAGAATTATGTTGTGCTTGATATCAGGGGAGTGGATGGGAACACGGGAGGAGAGGGGAAGCCTGCTTACAGCTGCGGGCATGGAGGAATGAGTAGGAAATAGGCTCTGTCAAAATCAGGGAGAAGCATCTTGTGGTGAGAGGATGAAAGCTGGACTGGTAATTTTAGCTCTGTGGAAGTATGAGGAAGGTGAAAGCTTTGAAGTTTTGTGCATCAAAATTTACAGAGACCCTTGAGTCCTAGACTGAAGGTGCTGGACAAGCTGAAGGCCCAAGTGACAGAACAGCCAGTGATGTTAACCACAGTGACTAGAAAAAGCAGAAGCAAGGAGAGCTTAGAAGACAGATTAAGAGCTCTGGTGAGCCATACTGAGCTTGAGCCCATGGCGAGACGTTCAGAGAGAAGCAGGCGGGGCTTTGGGCTTGGACAGAAGGGAGCAGACGGGTGGATTTGAGTCATCAGTGTGAGCAGTTGGGCTTGTGTTTACAGACGACCTTCCCCAGAGATGAGGTGCCCTTTCCAGTGGGAAGAGGGAAGCTGATCAAGGACAGAGCCCTCTGGAGCTCACTGAAAGCTGGAGAAAAATGAGGGCATGTTATTCTCCTGTTCCAATATGTGATTTGTTGATAAGGAAAGCTTTTAATAACTAATTTTAAACCCTACAACCAAAACTTTTCAAGAGATACATTCTAATGTAGTGTGGAGCTGGTACAGAAGCTCTGTGTGGTTTGCTCAGTAAATAGTCACTTTTGTAGAAGAATTTGAAGTTTGTCAAGTTACAACAATATTACTGAAAATTAATGTCTTTCATGATTTTTTTTATTTCCTTCTCTTGGAGAATTGTGCAGGAATTTCAAAGATCCAATACATATTAGAACAAGTTAAACATTTTTCTTCAACTGGAAATTTTAATTAAATGTTTGCAAACTTCTTTTTTTTTTTTCTTTTAGATTTGCTATCCCTGTGGTTTCAAATTCTGATAGAAAACGTGGAGAAGGAGAAATTGAGACAAATTTAATGGAAATAAATTCCTCTTCTGATTTTTATTAGATATTCTCCCTTTGCATTCAATCTAGACAGAGGAGATATTTTTCAGTGCCTGGAACAGGTTCCTGAGTACAGCCAGAAAACATGGAGCGAATCAGAGAAATTGCAGAAATAAGTATGGCACATTTGGCTAGAAAAAATACCACCAAAAAATTCCTTTCAAACTTCCCTCTAATTCACTGCATCTAATTGATCTAATTTATTTTTGCCTCTTGGCAGGTCTTCTGTTCTAAAATCTGCACATGCCTGAGAGTCATCAAAATGCACAGGACAGGGCCAAGGTAAAACAAGGCCTCTGCCCTGTAATTTCATAGACCAACTATTCCAAAGCACTGCTGAAATTACCCAGGCCAGAAGAACCCTTTATGAATCTTGAGAAAAAAATTTGAACGAGCATTTGTGCTAAATGACAGTGATGTTATTTAGCTCCCCTTCACCCCGTTCCTCTCAAATGTAGTGGGATTGTGAAGCCAATATTCTTCAGCCATTTCTGATGTTTAGCCTCTGTAGAACCAACAGACAATTGCTGCAGGTTATTTGATCCTTTATAAAAATTGTTTAATTATCCACAGTTAAATATTCTAGAGGAAATAAAAGTACTTTGGAAAGAAACCTAAATGAGAGAAAAGTAAGAATTAAAGACTAGGATACCACATCTTCTGCAAGAAGGGTCTTGCTTGCCTGGTAGACTTTCTTTGATCTCTAATTATGTTAGATGTTGTGTTGTTGATGTTAGTGCTGTAAATAATCCCTCTCTGAATTCACTAATTAAATCTTCTAATATTATTCATTCCCTCCTACCAGAACTTACTTTAGTAATTAAAAATATCATGGTAATTTATTCTGGCTGTATGACTATTTTGTCAGTTATTTATTTAAATAATTTTATTTTATTACAACCTCACAGAAATTCATCCTCATCATTTAATTAGAGACGTATGTGAAAAGCCAAGAGGTATTTAGAGTTAGGCTGTGTTTGTTCATTTCATTTATGCACTTACTCTTGGAACTTCAGGGTATTTACAAAGGTGTAAAGGGTAACAGTTGTTACCACACCAAGTAAAACTTGCAAAATATCTCCGTTTGCTTCATGATAAGCATGTTATCTAAATCTTGTAAGCACTAAAGAGATCAGAGAAAGAAATGTACCTTTCTCTTGTGTAATGCTACTTGGATTTTCTTTTTGTCTTGTTGGAGACTGGCAAGTTGCTGTAAACCAGCTTTCTTAATCACTTGTGCACTCACTGCCCTTTTCCTGATACCACTCACATGGAGAAAGACACATTTCTACACAGCACTTAGGATTTCTCTTTTACTAGAGCTAACTGACAGTGACTGCCTACGTAAGATCTTTGCTGGCAGCACTGAGCTGGGGAGTTTCAGCCAAAGACATATTGGGGCATCAGACAGACTTGCTCCAAGACTCAAACCTTTGGAAAAAGCACAGTAAATTTAGTAACCATGCCCCTACACCTACTAAAGAAACTGAATTTGTCTTCTAGTTTCAGGATAATAAACCTAACAGCCTCATTTCCTGGAGGGTGCTGAAAATAAATTCAGCCAGACCCCTTGTTCCAGGGAGTGGAAAAGTTGGCAAGTAGTGTTCTCCAAGGGAAGTCAAACAGAACAAGTCCCTTGGATGGAAACACAGGGCAGCCTTCCCTTTTCTGTTTGCAGAGCAGAGAGCTGAAATCACGGTTGTCTGAGTTAACCCTTTTTTATTCCCTGTAGGCTCTCTGATGTGCAAAATAGACATTGTGCCAACCACCAGGCTGGAGCAGGTGGCTTGCCTGCTGAGCCATCCACTTCTTACAGCCCACCATAGCCAGGGGAGATCAACTCCCCCTGATTTACTCCTCTTAACTTCTCCTTTTAAGGAGGATTTGCTCACCAGTGGGGAGAGGCACTCAGTGATCAGACAGAGCACTACACCTGAGCCTGACACTTCACAAGTCACATAAAAAAAAGGAGATTTCTCCATGTCTTCCCCATTCTCAATCAACCCCTCCAATCCACTTCATAATCTGTCCCTGAATGGGCAAGATCAGGTTTGGAATGACAGCAAGGAAATGAGGGGAGCCTTAATTCCCCAGATTCCTGGGAGTCTGCCTTAGAAACCACTCAACCAGCCCATGGCTGCACTAGTCAAATTGTTGGGCTCATGATTGTAGGCAGGTCTTCTGCAGAACCTCATACCTCTGTCATTCCACCAGGTCCTCACCTTTCCTCAAGTACATTGAAGGATGTCTTCACCACATGTGAGCAGAAATCTTATGTTACCTTATGCTGTGTTGATTAAACCACTTGAAGATCCTTCTGCAGTTACTCAGGGAGGACCCCACCTGGTCTAGGAAAACAGGGAATTCTGGAATGGCACCACTGGACGACCATCAGCAGGTCTGTTGTCCAGCTTGCACCCCCAAAGCAGGTGATGAGTAGCTGACACATAACCAAGTTCCCAGCCCATATGCCTAAACCTTTCTGCTCACATCCAACTTAACTGTGCAGTGAAGACATCTTGCACCGTTTTGCTACAAATCTTGAAGAATCCAGTGCTGTCCAAAAGAGTGCTCTGAAAGCTCATTTACCAGTACATACTATGCTGTCTGGTATGGTAAAAAATGCCCAATCCCAGGTCCCCTCCTCCTTTCCCCTGCCCTTGCATAGCTGCACACTCAGCACTTCCCTCACATAAAGCATGATCTGCCTCCAGGTTTGCTTATCACAGTCTCAAGAATAAGTACTATGCAAAGTTAAAATCTGTTGAGCACAAGGGCATTTGACCCTGACCACAACCTGCTGTTCCTTTAACAAACAATTAAGACATTCCATGTGTAACTAAATTTAAAAGCAAACCCAAGAATTAACCAGCTTGTTTTAAATAGGGATATAAATAAGAACCAGCCCAGCCATTGCCTAAGAGATAAGCCAAAACTTTGGGGTTCAATAAAAGTTCAGTCACTTCCAAAGGCTGGATATCTATTTAGGGAACAGGGTCATAATTTAGGGAAAAGGTCATTATTATGGGATTTTAGGGAACACAATGTCCCTCTGAATCTCATTTCTATTTGAGTAAGTTTCCTCTGAGTATGGATGATGCTAAAGGAAAATAACAAAGCCAAATCCATTTTTGCCTAGCACGAAAAGTACTTCTGTGGAACTTCTAGTGTGAAGTAGCAACAAACAAAATAGTTACAAAGGTATCTGCATAACTTTGCATTGTGTATCTATCTCATGGCTTGTGAGAAGAGAATGCAGTAAAAAAATTCTGCATTTAAATCAGGCTTGACATAGGAGCTTGGCTGGCCTAATAGAGATTAGCTTTTAAAAAGATGCTAACAAAAAATATTCAAATTTTGAAGTGTGGCACCTTGCTTGATCAATTTCATTAGAATGGAAAATACTATTTCTTATATGAAATGGTGTATTAGATCCTTGAATAAGGTAATTAAAATACATCTTCTAGATGTTCATAGTTCTTCTAGAATGTTACATAGTTCTTCTAGATGTTACAGTTCTTGATCATATAACTTAGGAAAACCTAAAATAGTTGTAATGCTCTGTCTAGGTAAAAAAATGCTATAAAAAACAGCATGTATCAGGAGAATTTGAAAGTAGCTTTTTAGCATGAGAATTTTCTCTGTGGCAGAAAAATCAATGTAAGGAGAACTTTGGTTCTGCTTAATAGTGTGAAGTTAACAAAATCAGTAATTAAGTTATGAGATCATGGAAAGTGACTATACCCACACATTTTTCGAGGTGATATGGAGTGCAGAGAGTTCGTTTTTCAGGATTTGTAGATTGAAGATTACACATTAACCACTAACCTAACTGATAACACTATGGACAGAGTCCGTTCTTGTATGTAACATGGCCTCACTTGTCCCATGCATGATGTTTTATGAGAGCTCTAAAACTTATGCTTGCACTGTTTTCTTGCAAATTATTTTCCACATAGGTCAATAGAGCCTTTCCTAAAGGATTCAGCAAAATATCTGAGGATTTTCAAGCAGATAAAATGAAATCTTACATGAAAACTACTACAAGAAGGAGTTTTACTTCAGAATACAAAAGCAATCAATTATTCCTATTACTTTTGGATTGAATTTGGAAGAGCACTGATGTTTGCCTAAGAATTGCACGCTACAGCTGCAAAGTTTTTAAGCTTTACACTGCTGTGTAAAGCTTAAATACTTGAAAGTATTTAAGTACTCAACAAGTATTGTGATTTCAAAGAGACTGGGTACATGAGCATCTTTGAAATCTTGGTGCCCTCTACATAAAATCAAGGGCAGTAGCAAGGTCGAGGGGTTTTTGTGATGTTTCTGACCCTTCTCCTTTTTGTGACAGATTTTCTCTGAGTAGCAGAGAAATTGTTAATATATCTGAAGTTGCTGGCTTAATATTGTGTTTTAACAGCAGAGGAAGGTAAGAACATTGTTACAGCAATTAATACAATAGTAAGATTTGTTTTGAGAAGAGGGAACTTTTCATGCAATATTTTAAAAAGATCTTTCATGCAGTATGAGGGATCAGATGAAAGTCAGGAGATCCATTTGTTCTGTAAAACACAGGAAAAAATATAAACACACAATGCTGTTATCTTCCTAATAAAAACCTTTAGTGTCCCATGCAACGAGTGAACTAAAATTGTGTAGCCATTATAGTAAGTTAACACTCAGATACAACACAGTGGTACCAATATTGAATTCTATCTATATGTAGATACCTTGTGATAGTTTTTTCTTGCAACCTCATGTAAATAGAGGGATCACGTACTATTCATTAACTAGTACATAATTTTCTGTATGCATTTATAGCATGAACAAAATATTCATTTTCAACATAATTTTTTATGTCTCTTTTTTCACAGACGTGCTATGAAAGTGTTTTAATCACCATGATGCTGAGGTTTTCTCTTATTGGTAAAAAGAAATTATAGGCCTTTTGTTGAAATCAAAAGGATTCAGAGCATTTCAATGTCCATATTTGCAAGATAAAAGTTGTACTGAATCTTTTGATTCATCCATTTGTTCCCACTTCACCATCCTAATCCATTTTCATTACATGATATATTTTTTTAATCATACATTTAATATGTGCCTACTCTTTCAAATCTGCTAACTAATACTGTGATATTTCAGCAGGATTTTCAAAAAACTAGCCCTAATAATTTGGTTGCTTTCTCCTAAATTTCTGCTTTTCCAAGAAATTTCAAATTAACAGGTTTTCCACAATAAAAACTGTATATCAAAATGTAAAAAAAAAAAAAAGTCCTAAAAAAAAGTTTTATTTTCTAACTAGAAATGGTAATTTTCATTTGGAGTCATTTAAAAAATGGATTTCTTCTCTGTAAGGTACAACAAATAAATTAAGTTTTCACTTAGCTGTGGCAATAGTTACCTTTTTGAAAGGTTTCAAACCAAAAATATTTAGAATGTTTTAATTAACTTCAGAGAAATCATATAATTTTGCTTTACTGAAAACTCACTTTAAAAGGCAAATAGTACCTTCTTGTTTGATTTTTGCCTCTTTTGAGGAGCTTCTTAAAGATCAGAAAGTTTAGAGGTCAACGAGATGATCTGACCCTTAGTAAGTGAACCCCTAATTATTCCAAAAGACTGAGGAACTGAGGATCTGGGATCTTCATTATTCTCTGAAATGTGATGTTTCCACTGAGCTCTGTTGAGAGATCCCTTTCCTCAATCAGCTCTTTGCCTGCCTGGCAATTCTATACTTTACATTCTTGTTTTGCAGATAACACAAAATCTGTCTAATGAAAAATATACCTGATCTTTCTTATCATGTTATTTTACCACAAATGATGCAATGCATGGTATACAATTTTAAAATAGCACTAGAAACTATTATATTCTTCTTCAAAAATGAGGCTGTCTGAAGTCTGCAGATGCTGGCAATGTCTTTTGAAAACCTTCAGGAGCTTGATCCTAAGCCAGTTCAAGCTGATGAGACATTTTCCACTGATTAAAAATGTGATTCCTCAGAGTGCAATGCATGTTGTGTGTTACAAAGTAATTTGTGCATTTTACTTTCAGTCTTTTTAGGGTGTTGCGATGTGGAGTTTTTTTTAAACAGTTTAAAGACTAGCTCCAAAGTCCACTGGTCTCAGAAGGCTGAATCAAGCTGAAAATTCTGTTCTGTGAGGATTAAATATTTCACCAAGGCAAAATTCATCTCATAAATGCACCCATCACTTACCCAGCTGACTAGATCCTTCCTCATCCTGCTTTGCCATTCTACTGAGTGTAAGCTGACTGGTGCCCATGTTTGCAAAGAAAGGCCCTTGCACTGAGGCAATTTGCTTATAGTTAGATGTAAGGACTGTGACTGGTGCTCCTAAGCTGTAATGATTAATGATACAATAACACATAGGTTTCAGGGTCTAGACCCTCTTTTCTTTGGGTCCGATATTAACAAAATGGCAAAGTATTTTCTGATCCATACTCTGAGAGATGCCCATTTTTTTAAAGATATTTTATTAACACACATGAGTTTAGTGAAAAATGAGTAAATACTGGGGAATTCATTCACTAAAAATAGTGACTGACCAGGACTGAACTCCAGTTAGGAGTTCTGCGTGAGTTAAATATGATGTTTTACTTCTTCACTGCTATCTACCTCAGTGAAATGGGTTAGTCTTATTATAAAGAAACAGCCAGATTTTTGCCCTTCACCTATTTTTTTATTGCAGGTTCCTGTCTTTCAACTTTGATTTGTATAGCTGCACTGTCTGCTGTGTGCTGGTGTCCCCACAGGACCCTTTGTTTCCTACCTTTGAAAACATTCAAAACAAACAAGACCCTTTCTCTTCCCATAGACAGTACACATAATATTAATGGCTATCTACCTGTGATAAGCAGAGCAGTATCATTTTACATGACTTGAAAGGGTCATCCATATCGTCAAGCACAATTAACTTGTCTTACTCTCACAAAATGGGCTGGGGGAAGTAACTAAGAGGCCATACTTCTTCACATACCTGGAAAACAGTTCCAGGACAAGAAGACACCCAAAAGACACAAAAAGTAGATACCTAAAAAAAAGGAACAATAGGCTTTTTATTGAGAAAAGAAGCAGTACTGTACCTTCTTGGTGTGATACTCTCTGTGGTGCCTGGGTATGTATTTACTGTGATGATCAGTTGCATACAAGTTTGAACAAGTAGAGCTGCAGGATTTATCTTCCTGCTATCCCACTTTTAAAGAAAGCAAACTCTCTGAAATATTTCTGGAAAACAGAGCGAAAGTTGTTTTGAGGATATATCCAGACTTCACTAAAAAGTATTCTGAAATGTCACAGAACATGCACTGTTTCTATATTCAGGTTTTGTTTTTCAGCCTACCTAGATCAGAAGAGCAAACTAAGACTGAGTGGTAACTCCAGTTATCTCAAGGAGGCTTTCACACCCTACGTACCTTTCAGTTCTCAAAACTAATAAGTGAAACAAAGATTCTGCTTAGAGGAGAAAATGTCCAAGTAAGCACTGTGTGGAGAACAATGTTCGTGATACAGCATATTAGCATATCCCCTCTGAGTCAGCACTGAATCAGTGTCCCAGCTGATGTTTAGGGGAGTGCCATACTGTCTCATTAAGAAGAAATGAAGCTGACCACTTGGGCTGTGGAGAATGCCATAGCAGTTGTCACAATAAACACAGCTATTAAATGTGTGACGTGACCAAATGCCATATCAAAGTACTGCTCTAGCCACATACATTATTTCTGCAATTAAAGTAAATATATTTAACTTCCTGTCTTAAATAACTGGGTAGTACTGCTGCCAACAAGAGGCTGACTTTCAACAGAAGAATGATTGACTGTCAATAACACATCCTTTATCCTTTAGAGTTTTTTCCTGAAATGCTTTAGGATCCTTTAGGAGAAAGTAGCCTGTTTAATGTAATTTTTTTCTTTATTAATAAACTTACAAGTTTGAATCTGCCATTTTCTTTTCACTACTAATGAAAAAATCTTTACAATGCCAATTGTGTTGTGTCTTTTCCCAGGTTAATATGCCTATATAGGGAGAGATGGCCAGAAGAAAGTTAGCCTTTCTTCCTCAGATAAAATATAAAATAGGGAAATAATTGAATAATGTCTATTTTCCATGTTTTTACAAAAAAAAAATCTGTAGATTTATTTTCTTCAGAAAAAAAAATGTCTTGAGAAGAAAGCAAAAGTATTCCCAAATAATTTAAGTCCATTTTAAATTATTCTGTGATTTTGTGAATCATTTCTGTGTGCATTTTCACCTTGATAAGAAAAGGGAAGTTGGAAATGCTTCAGACATCCATTTTTATTTCTTTGACAAGGATTAAAGCTAAAATGATGTATTTTGGTAAAAAAAACAAAACGTCCTTTCCTCCTCTTAACCCATAGTGTCAAATATTTTGCCAGCCCTACGCTGAGCGAGCGCAGCCTGTATGGGATCCAGGAGGCTCCCAGGGGTTTGGAGCAGGCTGTGGAGGGCGAGTGTTGTCCAGCAGGGAGTCCCCGCGGGGCAGCGAGGGGCTGGGCACGGACCAGCTCTGTCCGGGCTCGCAGCCCACCGCTGCTGTAACGTGAAGCTCGGGAAAGGTCAGCGGCCGCGCTCTGTAGTCTGCTCCTGCCTATCTCTGCCATCTCTTGAAATAACAGCGACTTCCAGGACTCCTTCACCTTCTTCCCTCTCCGGCCCCGGCACCCCTTCCCTCCCCAGTCCTTCTCTGGCACACATCCTTCAGCGCCACTCTCTTTTCTTCCTTGAGCTTTTCCTGTTGTCATCACAAAGACCTCTATGTCCTTTATTGTACTGTGTCCTCTCGTTGCCTGGCTCAAAGGCTATCTCTGGCTCTGGAGATAAAGTCTTCACTAAGAAAAGGACGGAGATTTAATTTGGGAAAAAAACACCCTAAAGGGTTAAGAAAAAGAAACATGCTGGTGGCCTGTTTTGGGAACAAATCCACTCTCTCTGGTTTTTAGTCACATAGGTAAGTTCAAAAAATGCCCTTAATTATCTACTCTCTCCTTATCATACCCAAACTTTTTGAATTTCCTGAAAAATCTATTTATGATCTGTACCCTTGAAACTTGGAAGCAATTCATTTGAGAAAAGCTTCCATATTACTCTGCCAAGAGGATTACCAAAATAGACCTGCATTGTTATTTTAGAGTATTCGTGACCCTTCATTCGTTTGTTTGTTTTAAAGGGATTTTTTTGACTGAAGCTGTTTTGCCTCGGTGACAATGAAACTTGAAAAGGGTGTTTTAAGCAATAAAAAAGCAATTGTTTAAGTTTGCAGTGCAAATTATTTCAGAGTGATTTGTGTATTTGAAAGAATGAGACTGCTTCTGTGACATGCTATATTATGTGGAGGATCATAAAAGTATAAAAAGTATGTACCATAGTAAGAAACTTCACTAACTTGGAAATGGGACTTTGGATAGAAATATAATTTCTTATGTACTTCTAGGGTATAAAGTCTTGATTAAATTTTCTTCTGAAATGAAGAAACTGTCCTTGGTGCAAGGAATCTGCCTGGGGCCACCTGCAGTTCCTTTCCCCACGTGTCTCTCACAGATGTGCCAGCAGTGGGTCTTTTGATGCTGGGAGTGTTTGTCACTAGCAGGGCCTCCTCGGCACCTGCTCAGGTGGGGCACCAGCCTGGTAACTGGCAGGGGAGGGGGAGGCAGGCTTTGCTGTTCATGGACACCAATCTTGTGCAAATTAAACAGCTGTCTGTGGAGAGATACACTGGTGAGTACCTGAGTCCCTTCTCTCCACTGAACATGTAGCAGAGGAAATTCCCTGTGCACTGTCACACCACAACGCTGATGGCACTGAGGAGTAACAGCAACCTCTTCTCTTCCTTGCATTGCTAAATTGTTCTGCTGCAATACACATTTCACATTTGAAAAAAAGCAAGCAAGCAAGCAAACCAAGTTAAGATTCTTAACCTAATAGAAATATGATGAGCAGTGCACAGAATTTAACAGACTTTGTCATTAACTGTTCCCCAGTGCCTGCTGAAATATTTAACCAGGCTCTCCAAGGAAATTCAGTTATAATTAAGTAAAAAAGACAGTAGGGCCTATTTAAAAGGAAGATATTTGTAGTAAAATAACTTGAAAATGTTCCTAGGACTGACAGATAATTTCTAAAAAATTCCGTGTGCTTTGCCACAATGCTGTTCCTGGTTTCAAAAAGGCATCTCAGCTTGTAAAGACAGAGGAATCAAAATAAACTGTTTGCTGAAGCTACATTACAATTTAGGAGCATCCTTATATCAATTCTACTGAAGATAACAAATGTCTTCCTCAACCCCGAGTATCTGCAGCCTTTTTCAGGACCAAGCATTGAGGCAGTGCTCTGAACACATATATAAACATATTTGTAAATGACAGTGTACACATACATGTTGCCTTCTCAAACATCATGGTACCTATTAATCAGTGGTTCATTTGCATTGCTTGTTCTTTGATTTACTTTTGAAGCTCCTAACAGCCAAGGCAGACCTGAGCTCAAGAGTTACAGACATGGTGTGTCCTTCCTGAAAATTTCACTGGGAGACTTCTGAAATGAAATTGTCAATTTTCACACAGAGGACAAGTATTCCTTGCCTTTAACCACTGCATAGACATCTGACTATACCATTGTCAAATGCCATTAGATAAATGCCCCTCTCATAAATCTGGTGGAATTATATGCCATTTACAAGAAGATCTACTGAAAAGTACTATTTTAGATCCAGAAAAAAATACTTTATCAAACAGTAATTTCTTAAAATTATGGATTATTTCATAACTCCAGTGAATAGACATACTTACAGAAATATGCACACATTTCTGTCTCCCAAACACTGTGTGTATCTTCTAAAAATTATGACCAAGACGTTGTTGTCTCCATTAAGATAAGTGGTAGGTTTTCACGTCAATGAATTAAACTGGTATCTCACTGAAGGAAGCCCTAATCTTTACATCTCTTCCACCTTTCTTTTACACTATTACTACCAGAATAGCCCATTTATTTAACAGGTAAAATTATAGTAAATAGTGATTGATTTGAAATAAAGTCACAACAGAAATTGTGTGAGTGAATAGTAGAAAGTATTTAATGGCTTTGTAGCCACAGTGAATAACTCTCTTGGCTTTGATAGGTTGATTTGGACTGCAATCTAGAAACATTGTTATAAATCCTGCTCATCCTACATGGCATCACAGCTGCCACTTTTCTGTCATCTCTTTCCAGTGAAGAGTTTCCATCTAATCTCAGTAAATGATGACCTAGCCTTGCTTATTTATGTCCTTTTGCTGGGGTACAGCAATGTGATGTACATAAGCTGAAGAAATATCAAATGACATGGGACACTACAGCATATAAATTATCTAAAGCTATTGAAAAACTTTTCTTTTTCAGCTTCTGCAAACCATTATGTGCACAAACCAAGAGATTCCCATGCCATGTGAAGACCATGGGCAGCAAAAGCCTTCCCCTGCTCTAATGAAACTAAGTGTAATAAGGACGATGATCTTTGAGGGAGACAAATGATCAGATTCATGAATGAACTCCTGTCTAAAGAATACCAAGAATTCCATCATCTTCCCTTCCACGGGCCTGGCACCTTGGGGCCCATTTCTTGGACTTGTTTGCCTTACATAATTATATTTAGAACAGAAATTAGAACATATTTTTCAACCATTGGAACAACGGGTTCTGAAAGAGCTGCCAGAGTTGATGGAGAAAGAATACAAAATTACTTTTAAGATAAATTTATGAACAGGATTAAATAGCAAGATATGATGAGGTTGATCTCCAAGTATGGACATTAATATTTAAGTCATCAGACTTTGTTAGTTTCATGTCTGGACCTTCTGATCAGCACTAAAATAAATTTGATCTCAGTTTATGAGATGAATTGTATCATATTAAGGAAAGGCTTCACTTTTCTGCTGGCCACTAGCAGAGACCAAAGATTTTTTTTTTCCTTTTGACATTAAACTTGACTCCAAATTTGTTTTGTGTTTGGAGATAATTTCTTCCTGCTCCCTTCTGCAGCAATAAACTGCCTACAGTAAGAACAAGGATATCACATAGGATGTCCCTGGGGCTCCTGTCTGCTCTCTTGGGTGCATAAAGTAACCACCAGATTTGGGATCAGGAACACATTTTCCCTTACGCCCAATTGGTGAGGCCCATAGGTGTCTGGAAGGCAGTGAGGGCTTCTCTACAGAGGCACAAATTCCTGAAGCCCTGTGAGCAAACCAAACAGCAAACATAAACAGGACATTGCCAGTGATCTTAATTTCTCTTGCTCTCTTCTTGTGGCACTACACAGTCCTGCAAGAATCTTCACAAATCTTTTTTCTGTGGTATGCTGGGAATTATATGGATTGTGGTAGATGGAAACACGTGGAATACATGTGCTCAGCATCCTTTAAGGCCTTTTGTCTGGGCCCCAATCTGTGTGATACTCTTAGATTCCATAGTATATTAAAAAGAAAAAAAAGAATGGAAGGTAAAAAAGTCCCAGGTTCTGTACCAAATTCAAACAATGTACTGTGTGCCTCTCCCCTTGGGAAGTGGACAAGAAAACAACTATTTTCTGCATATATGATGGACTCTACCTGTGCTACTTAATGCATTAATAGCAATTACTTGCAAACTTCTAGTGATTAAGCTGTAAGTCTCTAAAGCACAGACTGGAATAAAGTACAGGAAAGTAACATGGACAAGCAGAGGTTTCAATGTATAACAACATAAGTATTTTTAGCATGCTAAGCATAAATTTCCTTCAATTACACAGACAGGGCAACTCAAAGGTAAATGTAATTTTTAATATTCCCAGCGTGTGTATCTAAAATATGTTATTTATTGACCATTTGTACTATGAATAAGTGTACTTAAAGACACTTTAGTGTAAAGTGTTACTGTCTGCTAAAGATCTCTTCACTAAATGTTTGTAGAGTCCTGAGTGGTTTGCAAGTCAATTAAACCACTGATGGAACAGAGATAAACACTTCCTATTGAGAAATGTCACATCAGTCTTTCTGCTTCATTTCATTGTGTCATTTCATGCACTGAATGGCATTCAAGTGACACAGCACCAGCTATGATATCATGGTATGGGCTACATAACATGCTGAGCCACGTGCAGATGGATAAACAGTATTGTACTTGTACCAACTGGCACAGAGAGCAGAGACAAGCTGTCATGGATTTATTTTAGGGCACATTAACCTGCAACTGGAGTCTTGATAAATGGATTTTCTCCCATGCATTACTCTCTAAGGAGCAGCATGCAGGCATGTGCAATTTAACACCTGCTAGCTCGCCCTTCCTTGAAAATTAAGAAGTGTGGCAACCAGTGTTGTCAGGATCTTTTTAGGATTAGGTTTCCTCTTGCTTTCTATAAATGGGAACGTCAGCAAACACTGTCACTTTGTTCTGCTTGATACATTACTCAAATTGTTCAGGTTAATAGATAAGGCACTGGAGTTTCAGGAGTGCTAATGAGTTGCAGTTCAGTGAGTGCTTGCAATTTTTCAAACAGATGAAGTGTCTACCTATTATAAACTATCTTTACGAAGAGCTCAAGAGGCCCTGGTTTCTTAAGAGCTATGTAGTTACAAGGAAGGTTAAAACATTCTTGGTGAGCAGAGAAACCATATGTCCCTGTTTTAATATGAGGTCTTTTGAATTAGGTTTTAAAATACTCGAAAGCTTCCAGATTTTTATTTCATCATTTAGATGCTCTACTAAAGTTGCTAGCATGTTGTTTAATAAGAGAAATATGTCAGATTTGACTCAGAACTAGTTTTAATCTTGAGTACTATGTTTCATTCAAGTCTAAATTGTGGAGGAAGTATACAGTAGTATTTAGAAGTATTTTGTGAGATAAAAACAGACAAAAAGAGAAGATAGCTCAATGCACTTGGGAACTATTAGATTTGGTCTTATACTTCAAATAAATGTTGGTGTTATATGATTCATATTTTATGATAAATTAATGCAGCACCCTGAAATAGAAATAAACAAGGCTCCATTTCTCAGAAATGTGCTTGCATTATTGTTGAATCAGAGCTTGGCATCAATACCAATGGAACACATGAAAGTGTCCTTTTTTCTTCTACAGGAATATTTTTGCAACTATGTTTTGAAAATACTGTAGAGCTTGTAGCTGCAGCAAACCAAAAGTACTCTGGGTAGCCAATATAGCCATGAATGAAACTTTCTGCTTTTCCTAATCAAAGTAGTGACACAATATTTTCTCTGTTTCTATTGCCAGCTAACGGTGCTAAGCCTCCTTCCACTGCCCCTGAGCCATGCTTCCAGCACTGGGTGTGTCAGATGGAAGAGAAACATATCCCTCTTTTCCATCAGTGCCTTTGTTCACAGACTGCACCTCAATTTGACCTTGATTATTTTTATACATTCATGGCCCTTTTTTTGTGATGCATTTTAAAAACAAAATTAGTAATTAAACTGGAATCAGGAAAATAGGGTTGAAAAGACCTGGAGGCTTCACTTTCTGCTTTTAGGAAAGCAAAAAGACATGAAATGACAGAAAGAGAAATATGCATAGAAAACCAAAGTCAGGGGTTTGTGTGTATTTCTTGTCACCCTACTGTATACAAAAGGAAAGTCATTAAGGTTACGAGTCATGAGAGTTCTTCTTGATGATAAAACTGCTTTGTCAACAAAAGGGCTAAGTATATTAATGTATCACATTTCATCTCCTGCTCTTTCTGTCTATATATTATATGCTTGCTCATTTGAGTATAATAAACCCCTAAAATTTACAGCTTCTTCTAGGACTTTTATGTGAAGTTAACTGAAAACAGATTTTACTTGGGAAAAGAAAACAAAACCCACCACAGTGTTTGCAACTGAAATGCTTCTGCTTTGGAATCAGTTCTCTGAACAGAGAAGGTTCTCAGTGAACCACTGCTTCTGGGTCTCTCTGCTGTGGGACCCTGTACACAAGGCTCTTCGGCAGATGGGAACACCCCCTCTCACCTGTGCATATCCTCTTCAGGAGAGCACAGCAGCACGTGTTTGCTTATTTACTCTCCTTTCGGACCTTTGGCTTGACCTGTCATTGCTCACCCTGACTCATCTCCAGCAGGAAGGGTGGAGGTTTATCTGTCCCAGAAGAACCGATCTGGTGGTTACAGGGTTCTTCTGGGATGTGGGAATTTTGGACTCAGACTCTGAGGCTGACGATACAAGCCAGACTTCCTGCTTCCTGGATGAAGGGACTATGGCATCATGCACAATGTGAGCATGGGTACTTTCTTCTTCATCCAAGCTTACGGAAATACAGGGCATAACATTGCTTCCCGGAGCACAGAGAAGTATTTGAAGCTCTAAAGCCATTTCTCTAGGCTTCCAAATGCAAGAAAGAGAAGAATATTCCTGATGCCTCTTTTTTCAGTGCTCATTGTAGTTTGATTTAAAAGTCCTGTCATGCTGAGTAGAACACTCAGACAGGAATTCTCAAGTGCTCAACTCTCTCAGTTCAGCTTGCTACGTACCTCATCCAGAAAATCCCCTCCACGTCCAGGTGTTCCAGCCTGTGGTGTGGGTTATTGCAAGGCTGAAATTCCTTCTGGTGCCTTGGCCTTAAGAAGTTTCTTCTTAAGTAATAGACACTCGGCATTGGTGTGAGCCAGCTGCTTCAGTACATTCTCATTCTCTTGTGGACAGCACATGCCATCAAGTGCTAAGGGTCGCCAGGAGGTCACCTGAAGGGCATTTGGCTATGGATGAGTCCAGGTATGGATGCAGACGGCCACAGAGCTCTTGCAAGAGAAAATCTCAGATCTGCAGTAACCAGAATCCAACCTAAAGCCTGTAGGAGTCAAAACAGGTATTGCTCTCTTCGATGTGAAGGAGCCACTCCATTAGCTGCAGGAAAAACAACGAACTCTTCAGCACAGGCAAACTATGTAAAAGCAATATCAAGCCACTTCACTGTTAAGACTTTAGAACAGTCTAACATGAAATGAAAATGGGAAAACTAACATGAAGATTATTGGGAAATCAAAAGAAAATCTTTAGAAATGACTAGAGATGTTAGAGACTCTAGACACTAGAGATAAGCATACATATTAAAGGAAATTTTCAGAGAGCTTGGATAAAATATTAAGTATTATAACATTTTGAAATAGGCATCATCTTCCAAGAATTTCCACAAGAGCCTGGATTTTTTTGTTTGGTGGAAAAAGGAAGTGTGAAATAAAACCAGAGCAAATGGATAAATGTGTAGTATAATGCAGCAAGACAGTCTTTGGGCAGCATCTCCAGCTGCAGCTACTGAGCCCAGATGCATTGCCCCATAGAATGTGTGACAAAAGTCAACAACACACATGATCTGCCCTTTCGTACCTTAAATCCTGCCCATCTTAACCTTCTAAATTGCCACAGTGGCCATGTCACAGCTTAAAATATATCTTTCCTGGTTCCTTAGGTTTGCTACCCTGAAAGTTACTCTTGAGGCTAGTGGAAGGCAGGAAGTTAGGTGATGTTATTTTTTTCCATGTGTATGTAAAGCTTAATAGACTAAACTAGGAGGGTCAACAATAGGCGAAATTAAACAGTTCTAAAAATGAACTAGACAAGAGGAAACAATTATAGGGCTGCTGTTTGGAGGAAACAAGCACTGGGTGGTTCAGTTGCTAACACAATGAAGGAGACAGCCCGTGATGGTGCTTCTAAACCCTTCCCGATCTGAAATTCCCAAATTGTCCAGTGTTGTTTACTTGCCTGGAACACTGCCACAGACACATCCTGATAGGTTGGGAGCAATCCTCGGCAATTGCTGTGAGAAATAGGAAGCAGGCAAAGAGGGCAGCAGTAAGTGACATCTGTTCCTTTGAGCAGCGGCGAGCACTTTCCTCTCTCTGGGTTGTCTGAGGCAACGCCTTTGGTCAAAAAATAACTCCTGGAGGTATCATGGATTTCAGAAAATATCATCATATAACATTTATGGCTTTTATGACATCAAAATGTTTGCTAGTATTCTTGCTGCCATGCCCCCAAATCACTAAAGCAATATTAATTGGTGGGGGGAAAAAAGAGACATGACCTTAAGCCAAATGCATTGACTGGGAACTTGGAGGACTTGTCCTGGTTTTTGTGTTGATACAGAATTACACTGACTGCATCCTTGGAATGCTCAGCTTTCCACCTGTGACTAGAATTCTTGCTTCCTCCTTGTCCTTTAAATGATACATTCAGCTGCAAGGGGTTTGTGGCAGGCACTGTCTCACCTTGGGTGTTGATACTTCACACGCCACAGCAATGCTAGGTTTCACACTGCCGTAACAATAACAGAGAGAGACTCTTGAGTCCATCTGCCTGACTGCTAATTAATGAATTTACCTATCAAACCCTCAATCTGTACAATAATCAGTTTCATTTTTAGTGATAGACATTTGCCAGGCTCTCTGATGTCTAGCTGAAAGTTAATGATTAAAACACAATGGTCTTTCTTGAAGGCACGGAAATGTCAGAAATGGAGAGTGCCAAGAGCCCAACAGATATATTATGCAAATATCCATTGATAAGCAGGATAAAGATAAGAGATAGTTTCCCTAGAGTTATTTTTTTGTGCCTCCTAAAATGTTTCCAGTAAGTGAAAGTAATCTAAAACCTTTTATTCAAAAGGCTAAATAAAAAAAACAATGAAGTGCTTTAAAAGCTCTGCTCTGGAGAATTTATGGAAGACATCATCCATAGATGTTCTTGTCTGTCAGGTTTTATGTCGTGAGCTGAGAGTGGTGGGTTTTTTAGTCCAGAAAACAATGCAGACCACAACTATATCATGAGAAACTTACCACATGGTTATTCTTTTTTTTTCTGCAAACATTTTGATTGCAGCTGCAAGAGACTGAAAAATCCTGTCTGATAAGCGTGCCTTTCTGCTTTAAAAACACAATGGAAAGCTACCACGCATACACAAAAGCTCATTAAATTAAATGCTAGGGATTATCTCTGAAGGTGACTATAGAAGGCAGGTGGAGATAACGAAAGCAGGATATTATCCCATTAACATTTGTTCTGTTACTGCACCCACTTTGCTGTCAGTTCTCATTAGGATCCCACCAGAAAGTTACAGACTAGCTGGTAACTCCGGCCACTCCTGAGGAGTGTGGAAAGGTGCTGCCGGCTCCCTGTCCGTCAGGGCAGCCACATGCCAAGGAAAAGAGCTCGCTGCAGGTGAGGCTGCAGAGAGGTGCCTGATACGCCCTTCTCAGCACAGCCAAGTGCTGTCGGTGATGCAAGAGCTCTGCTCGGGTCCTACCAATAAAGTGTATGCTCTTTCAATGTTTCATTGCCTCACACCACTCATGCAGCTGCTGATGGCTCTCCTTCTGTTGAAAAGTGATTTAGCATTATGCCCATGTCCCAGAGCACCCACAACACCTACAAACCCCTCTCTAATACCTAGGAACTCAATGTACTCTTTAAACACAGGCTGGCAACAAGGGTGGTGCAGAGCTCTTCTGGCCCTGGGGCAGCTCGGGGAGAGGAGGCAGGAGAGTGAGGATCCTCCCGTGACTCCCGGGTTGCAGGAGGGGCCAAGGGTGACCTGGCAGGGTCTGCAGGTCTGTGCCTCACTCAGGCTGTGTGGGTCTTCCAGAGCAGCAAAGTCAAGGGGGAAGACAACAAGAGGACAGCTCTGCTGTGTCCCTGGCTCTGCCCTCTGGAGTCCCCCAGGAACAGGAGAAAAGCATTTCACTGCTCTCCAAGGGTGTTTTTCTGGAGAATCACAGTCAGGGTGGTGGGAAAACAAAAACCACTGGGAGCTAGTTCTTGGGACTTGTTCAGGAGACTGAGTTAAAGCTTTCCTTTCCTAGAATTTGAAACCATCTCTGCAAGTACAGACTGACCTTGTTTGTTCATCTGGTTAAGCACAGACTTTCATTCCTCCTGCAGAAGATGAGGAAGAAGATCTAGAGGAAAAAAGCACCCATGGAAGAGTCCTTACGATACCCCCAAACCGGTAACAATTATTACACGAAAGTAGAATTTGCAGGAGAAATGGGGACACTGTAATTGACTAGCAGTCAATTCATTGCTAGTCCAGCTCATTGCCAATTCATTGCCAGTCCAGGAAAACCACTTTCAGCCAGTGCCCTCACTATTTTTACCTCCTTCTTCCCTCCCATTCTTTCCCTTGTCTTTGGAGTTTCTCCTGTGATTCCTCTCCCTTCCTTGTCTTTCTGTGTAACTAATCTCTTCCTAATGAAACCCTATCCCAAGAACCAAGCTCCCAAATCCACTAATCACCGCTCTCCCTAGTTTTATGTTTTAGTTTTCTCTGACCCCATCTCTAGTTTGTTTACATACATTAAAAAACCTAATCTGTTGAGGTGGGGAAAGCCCATTATTTTCTGTTTCTATTCTAAATCTCTTTTACCTCTTTTCTTTCCCTCTCTCACCCCCTAATTCCCCCTAAGGCCCCGAGTCTTATAAACAAAAATACAACTCCATTTGGCTTTGATGCACATATCAGCCCCATACAATAAGATGCCATACAAAGGATACCTATAGGCTATGCTTCATTTTTTTAAATGTTTTCCTTCCTCTTCTCTGCTCCTGTTTTCATTGTCTCTCTGTTTTTGTTTGTCTTCTCTGCCCCATTTTTCATCCAGGACCTCTCTCTGCTTCACCCCACCCTTGCATTCACCTCAGAAGAATGCAAACCAAATAACCATTCAAGACTGGTGAACTTTAAAACCCATGACATTCAAGTGGGTTGGAAATCAGACAAAACAATTTCACCCAACCCTTGTTTAGGACCCTGATGAACAGCTTTCTGTAGCTTCTGGGTTAGTGTGCAGAAGGATGTGCTGCTGCATGTCTCCCTTTCATAAGGGAAACACTGGAATGTGGCTGGGTACCAAAAAGCCTGTTGCAACATGGTTTATTAGAAGGACACCCTGGATTCCCCACACGCATCTCATACACAAGGTTTTTCAACTCACCTTCTTTGATAGTGAGCACATGGAAATGGCAGGATGAGTCTTGTTGATTGCTTAAGCGGAGTAATTTTTTTGGGGGGTAATGAATAGACTAGTTGGCAAATCTGCTTGTCCCATGTTGAAAATCTATCCCAACAACCAAATAGAGCTTTGTGTCTTGAGCGAGAAAACAAAATTAAAAGGACTCCTCAGTTTTAATTTTCTTGGTTTTTATTAACAATTTCTGAAGGCTGCCTAAGAAAGGCACATGCCATCCCTTTATTGTCTTCAAAAATCACATCCAAGCTGGGTCCAAAATGTATTTTATTTACTTAGTGAGTAGTTTAAACAGTGTCAGTACGAGCAAAGCCAGGGTGCTGGAGTCTGAGATGTCAGGAGGAGATACTTTCCCCTGTGCCCCCTGAATGTCAGGGCTGCAGGGACCAGCGAGAGAAACCTCGATGTGGGGGCTTCCAGACAGTGGGGAGCAGCAGTGGGTGCCCAGACAGAGGGGTCCCTGCCCACGGCACAGCAAGAGGCGCCAGAAGGGCCAGTGCTGTGCCACTGCACGCCAGAGCAGCACAAGCCCACCCCTGCCCGTTGTTTACTCAGCTCGCTCCCTCCTCTCGCCTCACACGCAAAACCAGGCTTGCAATTATCACAATAACAAAGCTGGAATTGAATTTCTTCTCTGGAAAACCTTGAATATCAGTTCTAGTTTTGGCTCCTATAGGATGAAGCTGTTCTTTTTACAGGAAGGGGTAGAGATCATTTCTTGAAAATGAGCAAACAAAGTGAAAATGAAATATTTTAAACTATAAGAAAATGCTCGAATCCAGATTCAAACAATAGCAGATCTCTAAGGGGCATAAATCTAATTTTCCATGCAATTAGTTTCAAATCATGATAAGTGACAGATGCTTTCATTTATTTGGCTGAACTGTGACAACATTTTTTTTTTCTAAAGCCCTCCAAGCCTCATCCAAAAATCTACTAATGCTGGTGGAAAGACTCCCTCTATCCTCAAATGGGCTTTGGATCAGGCCCTAATTAGTCTAGGACAAACCAATAAACTCAAATACTTAAATTGTTTTATGTTGAGTCTCAAACCATAATTTGTTTTCATTCTATGTTTACTAGAAAAGCTATTAGTAACTTAGATCCCTTCATTTAGGAAAATTTAACTGTATTAGTTTATATAAAAAGTTAGAAACCTGCCCTGGAAACACTATATCTACGTTGTGTTAAGAAAAAATAGGAAAAGTGTACAATCTTTCCATAGACACAATGCACACATTTCAAACATCACAAAAAGCATACCCAGGAATCTTCCTTCAGCAGAATCTCGGGGTGCACTAATGATAGTCTGCTGTATGTCTACCTATACCACAGCAGCTGATGTATGTGATACAAAAAAGACTGTGTACACAAGGATGCATATTAAATATACCTATAAGCAACTATAATTTTTATTGACGTAAATAAACTACACTTGCTGAAGGATATTTTTTTGTTGATATAATTATATCTACCTTAGAGTTCTTTTGGCATGACTATGTGCTTCAGGTGAATTTTTCACACATCATAGCAGAGCTGGCAAGACTTTTAAGGGTTATTAAGTCGTAGGCTGGATAACATTTTAGTTGGCAAGGCATAAGCTTCTTGACTTGCTCTGCACTAAGATGATACAGTAGAATTGACCTAAGGAGCACACTGGAGAAGGCACATGGTTCAGATGCTTAAATCAAAATCTTGCATCCATAACAGATCCAGTGCCAATCACAAGTTTTTATAAAGACGAAACAATGCAGCAAAGGTACACAAACAAGTGCAGACAGCTGCCTTTCCCCTCTGTTTATAATTAGAGCAGACAGCACCCTACCTAGCTCACTCTGTTCCAGAAGTCAGGTAGCCACTTTATTATTGCCACATACTCTTCCAACAATGTGGTTTATTAGCCTGGGCTTGCTGCCATGATAGCACAGCCTCACGACGTTCAAAGCAGACCTGGTGTATGTCTGGCTAGCTCAGAGCCATGTAGGAATCATCTGCACTGCTGTACTGGGTGGGACTTCTGGCCCAAAGTTAGAGGTCCGCTATGTAGGCATCTATGTCTGAGTTAGTTCTCGAGGCTCTTTTTAGAAGCAGTGAAGAGACATGGGGATATCTGGGGTTCAGTTCCTCTCATTTGCAGGTGTTTGTCCAAAGTCAGAGGAATTATGTATGCAGGTGTGTAACTTAGGTGGGGCGATCTTCAACCACCTCCATAAATGGCTGCAGCTTGGGCTTGCCAACGTGGAAGCTGCACTGGTTTAAATGAAAGAGAGATGCTGCAGCCACATGGAGCCATGGCCACGGTACCAAGTTGAGATGTGTGCCTATGGATAGTAAAGCCTAGTGTTTCCAAGGACACTTCTGCAAAATTCTTTTTTGGAGACCCATCAAATCATTATGTTGGTACTGTGACTATTTCCCTGGGGAGCCTGTTCCAGTGCTCAGTCATGTTCTGTGTGAAAAATCTTTTACTGATATCCAACCTAAACCTCCCCTGACTCAGCTTTGTGATGTTTCCTCAGGTCCTGTTACTGGTCATAAGAGAAATGAGTGAGAGTAATGGCAAAGGCAAATTATGTTCTTAGTGATAAAGAGGTCCCAGATACTGACGTCTTCTCCCTGCATGGAGTTCCAATGAAATGGAGGATGGCTGTGTCAGCACCCAATATGTCTTACTCAATCAGATCATTTGCAGGAAAATAGCCAGCACAACCTTAGGTTAGAAAACATTTTCAGGCTTTCAGCAGCTATCTGGTATGAGACGTAAACCTTCCAAATGAATAAGCTGATTGTGGAGTGTCAGACTTTCCTCACCGAGCTTGAAAGAAAAGCATTTTAAAAGCCTGTTCACACTGCAAAGTTCCATATGTCCTATCTGATAATTAGCACATCTCTTCTGTGAAACACCCTGTTAAATAAATTCATTTGATCTAAGCAGTTTTTGTCAATGGTTCAGACAAGTTATCATAGTGCATCTTTAAGGACTAAATCTGCAGGAAGAGGGGTTTATTTTATTCTTATCTTTATTCTTAGGCAATACTTTTAACAAATCTCATCTGCATGGGAATGAACAAATAGGTGGCTTTAGAAGGTGCCAGCAACAGCCTTTGATGTGTATTTGATTTTTAGATATACCTTCATGTTGTAAAGGCACCTCCTATTTCCCTTTGCATGGAAAACAGAGTTTTTGAGTGGAATCCTTCATGCTCACTGGTGACCAGATAATCCTAATACCTGGCACATTTCAAAGTTGGAGTTCTTTTAATCTGCCATTATTAAAGTCTGCTTCACAAATTTATCTCATTACAATACACAGAGGTCAAAGAAGGGTATTCATATAAATTTGAATGAGGTGTGTTATTCAACAGTCTCTCCCGTCTTGTTTGGCTTCCTGGATAACCACCACCAGAGTATGTGCATATAAAAGTAATCAAATCCAAATCACCAGCCTGCCTACCTCTGTGATTTTTTTCATTCACCAGTGGAAAGATTTTTCAAAGCTCTCACAATTCAGTCTTTTAATGGAAATAGCAGATTATTTTCCTGATGAAGAGGGATAACATATTTATAAACACTCCAGGCTTTTCAGACTGACAATGCATAGTAAGAAGGACTCTAAGTACCAGATGCAACTTCTGCACTTTAACCAAAGGCTACTTAGCAGAAACTATTTCCTCTTCTTATAGGAGACTGTTTTTACCTTCATTGATTCTCCCTCCTAAGGCCACTTTATGTACCCTGGACATGCCCAACTTTTTAATATCGGCCTCGCAGTTTTTGAACAACTCTCCATCAGTATAGCAAGTAAATGTCACAGAGATCACTAAAGTAGGGTCACTTAAGTCAAAGAATACAATTCCATGTCATTTAAAATGGTGTGACTCTCCACACTGTTCTTCTTGCCTTCAGACATTTGTTCATCCAGCTTTGAAAGAACAGTTAGGAACATAGCCCTGGGGGCTAAACGAACAAATCTTTGACCCAGCTACAAACAATAAGCTAGTGTTTACTCTCTGTTTGACAGCTTGGCAACAAATTTCACCCCTGATTTCACCAAATCCTTCAGAAGTTGTTGCATTTATTTTGACAGCCGTTGTTTAGCCAGGTATAGTATGTCGTACCAGATCAACCCAAAGTTTCCTCAGGTAAATGCATGCCGTAAGGTGAGACGCAGGTCAGGGGATGATTAAAGGCTGTATGTCTGGCCCTGGGATGCCAAGGTGTGGGTGTCACGCACCCACGTTGTTCTCAGGGCAGCTCAGCACCCAGATGCCCTTCCCTCTCCAGAGGACCTGCCTGCCTCCGACATGGGCCTTTCCCCGAGGAGCGCGCGCCGGCTGGCTCACCGAGCACGGCTGTCTGACTCTGCTCCAAGGCACTCTGAGGCTGGCTCAGCTGCAAACCCGTGCTGAGCCAGCCTGGCCTCTCCTGAGATGCCTTGGTTTTAACTTTTATATTTTTCAAATCCTGTGCTGCTAGTGTAACTCTGAAGTTTCCTGTAGCTTGTTAAGTGCTGTTCTCTATGCTAAGACAGACATAACAAAGCCTCTCCAGCTTGCTCTCCAAGGACACCCAGACTGTCCTAGGCCCAAGAACTGCAAGCCATCATCTTGGGGAGAGGGGGGCAAGCTTCGGGAAATTCCATCCTTGGCTGGGTTCTGGTTGGTGAATTTATGCTGATATAAAAGTGCGACGAACTTGTGACCTGTCGTCCATTTTGGGATCCACTGAGGCAGGACCCTCTGGAGCCCAGAGCGTGCATCTGAAGGCCTTTCAAATAAATCCCTCCTTTATTCCTTTATTCCTGTCTAGTCTCTGTTTCTCGGTAGCCATTTAAAGTATCACTTGTGCTGCCACTGCAGTGGCTGTGAGGGGGGCATGTGGGGCCAGCCTCCTCTGCCTCCCAGTGTGAGTTTGCTCTGGGCTCTCACAGGAACCCCCTGCTGCCGTCAAAATGCTGCCGACTGCTGTTCAAAAGGCCTTTTAAGAGCTGAAATCAGAGTATGATCTACATGAACCATTACTGACCAGTTATTTTGTGACTTTAGCCTTACATTTTAACCAGAATGCTGGAAACCATTTGTTCAATCTCTGGTCAAAGGCCAGGCTGGGCTCAGCTGTCACTAAGAAGGGTAGATGGGAGCTCTGGTGGATGTACAGTGGTTTTCCTAACTTTGGTACATCCACATGAAAATGAAACAGTGCTGTTACACTTGGATCTACTATTTCCAGAACTTAATGTCAGTGGGCAATTAGTCACTGGAGAATGAAATAAATACTTGCCTGGAAAAGGGACCTCATGAGATGAGTCAGCAGATCAGCCTCTGCTCTCTCCCCCAACAGGCAAATCCTTACTCAAATGCTAGTCATCAGAGCAATTAGAGTATTCTATAAACTGATAATCCAGGCAGAAGTTCTGTAATGGTGTGAAGTAAGAAGAAGGGATATTCCTAAATATTTTACCCATCGACTCATCCCTAGCGTGAGGAGCTAATTTTCAGCTCTCCAACAGATGTATGCCAAAGTTCACATAATGTGTTAGTGTTCATCAGTTGTATTCATAAACTAAAGTTATGGCACATTTCTTATTAGAATTTAAAAGAATGAATGAAGCAATGTTTTCTCCTTGGAAATTACTTGGCACAAGTTCTTGGGTACTTTCAAACATGATTTCTGAAACATCTTTTTTAAAAACAGAAAGTCAGTGTATATTTACTTGGCCTTAGCTATGCACAAATTTTCATCCTCTGGCCTAAACCAAAAGAGCTTCTCCCCTGAGTAAAAGGAGATTTGTTGTGAATTCATGGCCAAGATCTTATTGAGCTCATGCCTACTACTGGCTATTTTCATCCATACAGGCTTTGTCCCTGTTGTCCTGTTACAGGGTCACTGTCAGCACCCCAGAAACCACTAACACCCTGACAGCCCACTTTACTTCTTGCACCCCCAGTCTCATTGCAAAGGCAATTCATGTGTAGGGGCAGGGCTGTCCTCACCCCCACTACCATTCAGTGGGATCAACACAGCCAGAAATCCCACTCCCCTCCTGGACCCTGGTTTGAAAAGACACCCTGACACCCTTCTGCACCAGTCCCAGGCTTTCCATGTTTGAGGAGCCACTGGCCACAAGAGGATGGAGATGAGAATGACTCTTGCAGGGTGCCTCTGCATAGGTACAGCTCCACTAGCAGAGGCTGGTCAAGGACATTCCTCCACGCCCTGCTCACGCCCAGCAGAAGCTGGTCCCCTCAGCCTGGTGTTATGAATGTGCAAAAGCAGGCAGGCAGCAAACAAACAGCATAAAAGGGTGTGCTTTTTCATTGGATGCAAAATACTCCCCATTAGGTATAGATTTTGGAACAGGTGGTTCTCTGACTTGCTGGTTGTCTTTTCTACAGCTCACTCGCAGAGCAGCAGTAAGAATGTTATGGAGAGGGGTGATACAATTTTTGTCCACACTTGTGTGCTTCAGCCTGGTTGTCCAGCTTCTGGGGACATTTGTCACAAACACATGCCAGAGCACCCTAACCTGTCACTCCTTGCCAGACAGCACAGGACTTTTGTACTCATCCTTTCCCCCCAGGTCCTGCCAAACACTCCCAGGTAGAGGTTCCCCTTTCTGCCTCCTGTGTCCTCCACCAGTCAGCCAAGCTCAGCTGTCTTGGTTCAGACAGATTCTTCTGCTGTGGGAAAAGCAGGCTCTGAGCCTGTCTGTGCTGCAGAGAGACAGAGAGCTGGCCAGAAGAACATCTTCCAGGGAGTGGGGCAGGGTGCTGCCCTGGCTCCTGGCTTGCACTGCTTGCACCTGGGTAGTCATAGTGTTGGCATTGGCCTTGCCAAGGCTGGAAGGTATTGAAGAGGCGGAAGTGATGCTGATGTTTCTGAAAAGGCCTTGCTGGGGCTGAATTAGTTGTGAGTCTCATCTCGGAGAGGTGAACCACAAGCCAGCTGGCCTCCTGCTGCCAGCATGGTGGGGCTAGGCTCAGTTTCTCCTAAAACTCCCAGGACTAGCATGCTGGGGGCTCAAATCTGGTGATCAAAGGGTGTAGAGAGTCTTAAAAGACCGAGAAATATCCTCCAGAAGTGCTGTGACCTTTGTAGGCAGTCTCTTCCTGGCATCACGTTTCTCCCCACTTCTTCTACATCTTAAAATTATACCCAAAACATTCCCCAGAGTCTCTTACTAATACCTTCATCTGGATTGTCCTTTCCCAGGACCTCTAACCTACTCGGGGTGCTATGTTGGCAAGAGAAGGAGTCACACTTCCATGCTCTTTTGGTTTCTAAGAAATGCCTCTATGGAGACATCCTGAGAGATGTCTTGGGAAGTTGTATTAGAGAGTGAGAGCCTCAACCCAGGGAACACCCTGGGAGTTGCACCTCTTTTGCCACTGCTTCTTTTATTTGCAACAAATGGTGCTCAGGGTGTCCTAGTAATAATTTAAATGATTACTGACTTTGTTCTTCAGTGTGTCTGAGATGATCCTAGAGCTGCCTCAGGACACCTGCAAAGCAAATTTCTTTACACACCCAGTTCTTCGATGGGCTAGGAGCTTGAGCAAGTCAGGGCAGCAGGTCCAACAGCACGTGCCATAGGGAGGGCTTGGGGATACTATTTTTTGAAGAGGGTTTTTCTATTCAAAGATGCATTGCCTAATGCCTTTTTTCTGTTTCTTTGCTTAGTCTGTTGGCTAAGTAGCCAGTCCTGATTTGAAGCCTGGCTTGAGCTAGTGCTGTACTAAATCCTGTTGATGCAGTTGGCACATTGCAGTGTGGTAGAACAGTTTCTCTTGCAAATGCCTGTCCTCCATGGAGCTCTTCTGTGAGGATCCTGGAAACTGAAGGCAATTTCCCCCTTTCAGAGTATTTTTGTGAATCCTAGAGGGCTTCAAAGCATCACTCATAAATGTTCTGACTCATGGGGACAGGCTACAAAGCTGCCAGTTCATCACTCCCAGCCTGTGATACTTGGGAGAGCACTTGTGTTTTATCCCAGGCAGTATTGATAGGCTTTGCCTCTGGGTTGGGAAGCTATGTCACAATACTGACCTGCATCTCATGTCCCAGGCTGATGAGATGGGAAGGGATAAGTCACAATTCCTGTCACGCCAAGGTGTGTGCAGTAGCAGTGAGAGCCACCACCACCACTCGCAGATGACAGAAGAGGGCCCTTGCCTGCGCACTGCCTGTGCCCAGACTCCTGGCCCTCAGGTCTGGGGAGAAGAAAGAGGAGAAGCTTTCTCAGAGCATGTCGGCAACCAGACAGGCCAGCCGTGTGTGGGTGGAGCCTGGCTGCCGTGTCCTTGTGGGCGGCTGGGCAGAGGCACAGACAGCCCTGGGCAAAGGGTGCAGAAGGTGGCTGGCCCAGAGCTCTCTCGTCTGGCCAGGGCTTTTCCCTATCCCCTGCTTTTGCTGGAAGGTACCAGTGGATAATGTAGTGACTCAGGCAGTGCTTATGTGGTCTGCTGCATTTCTCCTGGGGACAATAGGTGTTTCGATTTTGTGGTTTAGGTTTTTTCTTTCCTTCTGTCAATAATTGGAATGAAAGGTCAGGGGGGATAACCAGAAAGAAGAGGAATAGAAATACTTACAGAGTGAATAAACCTCTGGCTGGGAATATTGGCTGATATCTGTTTTGCACAAAATTCTCTGGTAGCTTTTACTGTCAGAGGTGACCAGGGCTGACAACTCAAACACCAAAACCAAGGCAGGGCTGAACTAAGTCCATTCCCTGGATGGAGAGCCAGATTCTGGAAAGCATAATGGGAATCTGCAATCTCCACAGGGGTTTTAGCGGACACATTATCCAAATCCATGTATTTAACTCAGCATGCCCAGTGAATAGCTTATTTGTATTTCAGCTGGACAGTTGAGTCTTAATTGAGTTGGTACAAATCTCCCTCTAACTAAAGAAGGTCTCAAAGCATCATCAGTTTGAGCTTGCTTCATGAGGCAGGCCAGAAGTTTTGCCTACTTCTCCATCTGCTTTCTAGCAACCTGACAACACATCTGTCACCTCTCTTGCCAATTTGAACAGGAACCAGTCATTTCCAGGTAACATTAAGAAAGCTTTGCATACTTATGAATTAGCTTTTCAGTTACCCTTTCTTTATTTTTGGTGTGTCCCGTCAATGCATTTTGGGTAATGCAAAACAGGCAAAGATGAATGTCCAGAAGATCCAAGAGGAGAGGATTCTAGTAATTAGGGTGGAAAATAGTCTGGGCTTGTGAAAGGTTTCCTCCATGAGCACAGAGAATAATAAATTAGTTTTAAAGAGGCTGTAGTGCCAACATTTATTTGGGTCAGTAACTACATCTGTGGGGAAAAAGAAGACTGTAGTCTCTGAACTGAGTAGAAAAGGACAAGTAGTTCAACAGGTTTTCTACCCTTTCTAGCTTTTCTTCTTTTTCAGCTCCCTGTAAAAAAGCACGAGATGGAAAGGGGTAGAGATGACAGGAAGAAAACCTTAAACCAAGTATTTTTAAAAATTTAATCTTGGATGATCAAAAACTCAGAAATAAGTCACTATGTCTTCCCAAAAATTACCACGTATTCTACCACTTTTGGCCAGCTTTTATGGACAAAATATTAAACATGATTTTTCAAGAATAGAATCACAAGAAAGGACCAAATCAAACTTTGGCTATAGAAGACAGACATGTCTTTGAAATAATTCCCTTCTCTGCTCACTGGAACCACATACTGTAATTGGATTAAACTACAGGATGTGGGACCTGAAGGGATTAATTTATGAGAGAAGATTTAGATAGGAAGTGTTAAGTGTACTTTTAAAAAGAAGATCATTTCTAATAACTGAGAACTTTATGTAGTGCAGATAAGTATATTAAAAAAGAGAAGAAATATGCAGAAAAATCTCTTTACAGTAGGATGCACAGTTCCTTGTGGAATTATCTCCCACAACAGCTGGTGAAATAATAGTAATTTTCATTAGATCTGACCAAATACCAGGCTCCAGGGCAACCCTGCACAATACTGACTGTTTCTTTCTTTTCTGATTTTCCTCTTGTAAAATCTTATCTCGTAAGATCTCTCTCTTTCTTTTTTTTCTTTTTTTTTTTTTTTAGCATGAAGCAGGGGAACTAGTACGGCAAATCTGATACAGACAGGTTAGAAATAGGTGGAAACAAAGTCAAGAGGTGTTATCGGGAACTTTTCTAAACTGCAGGGGTTGCAGCCTGACCAGTAGTCTTACCAGTCCTGACATCTTTCCAGGCATTACTGTGCTTCATTACACAAGAGCAGAAAATACTCTGATTACCTGGTTCCTTTCCCCTCATCCGCTGCATAGAGGTTAGACAGCAGTGAACCACGAGATCTTATCAAAGAGTAAAAAGAAATGAGTAGGTTTGTGAGCAGTAGAGCCAATGCAGCCTGGTCCACGAGGAATTGTGTCTTGTGGTTGGGTTCTGATGTCTAACAAGGTGTGAGCTTTGCTTGAAGCTTTACACACAAGAGAAGCACTTGTTCACCACTGCTGTCTCCCATGTGAATTCTCTAATGCTTCATGAAGGGTGAGCCCATGAACATTGATTTCTTGGAACTGGATTTCTTGGAACTGGATTTCTTGGAAATAGTCTTTCTTTTCTTTAATCTCTCCTCCTCCTCCTCCTCCTTTGAGACCTCGCTACAGCTAACAAATTTAGTTAACATTGGTTGTGTGTATGCCCAAGTCATTCCTTCCCACCCAATAGTCTCTGCTCCCTCGAGGCTTCCATGGGACCAGAGCAGAGAGCTGAGTTGTCCAGAAAAACTGAATTTAAAAAGCCAGTGGGTCAGTTCAACAGAACAGGCCAGATCAACTACAACATGTTCTGGCTTCCTGAACTAGGTTCCCCCCAAATGCTCGAGCCAACAGAAGGCAGGGGACATCCCAGAACATCAATGGTGGTTTGGGGCAGGATGGCAGCTCAGCAGCTTCCTCCAGCAGCTCTCTTCTGGCAGCTCGTGATGAGCCTGTGGTATAAAAAAAACACACCTGGAAGTGTTTAACAGTAGTCTCTGAACAAAGTTCACTGGCTGAATCCAGACAGTGTGTGTTCACGCCTACTCGTGGGCAGGCCTGAGGCTACCCATCAGGTACAGGGACTAGGCTGGGCCAGTGTTTTCCTGGGAGAAAGCATGTCCTTGCCAAAGCTGGATTATAGCAAGCTCAGAGGACATGCTCAGAGGCATTGCTTTACTCTCAGATAAAGTCAATTTCAAGCAAATGGAAATCTGGATATGAGGAGTTGCAAAAAAGAAGTGTAAGTGTTAAAAGGTAGCTGTTAGGTTTTTCACCAGCTGCTGGTCCCACTCCCCTCTCAGTTCCATACACTTCATTCCCAGGGCAGGATGTTAAGGCCTGGCAGCTGCAGCAAACTGGTGGGAACAGAGAGAGTTTCAGGCCACAAGCCCTGAAATATTAAGTTGCCTAAGTTGTCAGACCTCTGTGTGCTCAAGATCTGGGCAAGACATTAAGGTGAAAAAGAAACTGATGCTGATTTCTGCCTGTCTGAGTCTGTGTGGCAGAAATGGGTAGCTGGTGGTGAAGATTTCTTTTCGTGGATTAAAGGTGACTGCATGTGATGCTCTGGTCAGAAATGATATGGCCACCCCAGATTAACTGTAAGCACAGCAAAATTCTGGCGAGCTAAGGAAACCCATGGTAAACCATCTCTTTAGATAAGCATCATTCTCATACATAGCATCTGTCTCAGTCCACACAGTTCCTGGTAAATTCAAATGCTATTTCATAATAAATCCCATTGCTTTTAAATGTCTTACTTGCAGTGCTGCTTCCTATAGTGGTCTTATCAGGCATAATTTTAACTGATTCCGTGATACTGCTCTGGTAGTGCGAGTGCATTCATTTTAGCTACTTTTTGTACTGATGCCCAATTTTAAAGCACTCCACTTTTCTTCCTTTGCTGTAGTAGATGTGGCAAGCATGCCCCAACCAATTTAGCTTTGTCTGCCTGTCTAGTCAGTGAGGTCTGGAAAAATTATATTCACACAGAAATGCTGAGTTAATGATGATGAGGTGCTGAAAAAGTTTTGGACCACTTCCAAGTCTGTGTTTCCGAAAATGAGATCCAATGCAAGAACTACAGACTCAGAAAAATATGAAAATCAGATTCACTTTTTAACCTCACAAGGGGCTTTTTCTTAATTTCAAAGGAAATTCTGTTCAGTTACGCACATGAAACTTCAACAATTTGAGGATGTAATCCTGTAATTCTTTATCAGACAAGTCTCCTATTGACTCAGTGATTTCAAAGGCATTGGTGCCTGTGTATGAATAGCAGGATATGGTGCAAATTTATGATCACGAAGAGCTTGACTCTGTACTTTCACATTATTTTTTTTTAATTCACTTCATGGGAACATGATGGGAGAAAGATCCTGGCCTCAATTCATGCAACTGGAGCTCTGCCACACACTTCCCCAGAGCCAGGCTTCCACATGCTTTTTGCTAGGTAAACAACTTGAGGACAGCATCCCTGGTGTGAATCTTGAAACAGTACCCAAAATCATCAGAGGTGATTGATTTTAAGCAAATACACAAATTTCTTTCTTAGGAGAAGGAGAATCGAGGGTGTGTGACATAATGGCACTATGACAAGAAAGTTCACTCTGCAAAAAAGATCTCAGAGTGCAGTGACTGTACCTGACAGAGACAGCTTATGGCAAACCTCCTGACTTCCTTATCCTCCCAACCTCCCTTCTTAATATGAGCTGCCTGGATAGGAGGTGAAGGATAAGATGGATTAATAAAATAGCTTTTCCCCACACCTAAATCATGAACAAAGTAAGATTTATGGCGCAGTTGGTGTCATAAAAGAGAGATGTGATATCATTGCTATGACATTATCTCCCTTGCTACCCTTGAACTCAAGAGACTTAATGGCCTTCAAAGAAATGATATTTAAACAAACCACTTCTCAAATGATCTTGTGGAACCTATTTAATCATTACCAGGAATAAGTGGTCATTGTTAAGAACTGGATTTTCCTGGCAGCACAAGTGATAGTCAGTATGGCTCAATCCCTCAGGATCAAAAGTTTGTTTAACTACTGCATCATTTAACCAATTTGAAAAATGATGCCACAGATTTAGAAGCCTCCAATCACAGTTTTATTATCATGAGTGGTCTGCAAACTGCTGATCTTAAAATATGAGCTCCAACCAGTTAAATATGTATCTTTTTATATCTTCCTCTTCATGTACAATATATGGATATATGTATTCTTAACCTTCAATTTCATCATTTTTACATAGGGGTGCAGATGAGCATAACTTATTCAGGCTTGGAACTGAATTCAGTGATGGCTAATCACCATGTTTCATGTGCTGGAAATAAGATTCCCCGTTCTTTATCCAACTATGCAATTAGTCATGGTGGTTGTTGTAAAAACAGAGTGAATCTGAGAAGATGCATCTGCTTAGACAGAAAAAAAAAAGTCCCAAGCAACTGCAAGTACTTTCTTTCTCATGTAATTTCACTAGTGTAGCAATAACGAAGTTCTCTGAGCAGGAATTTCTCTCTTTAACCATATCCACGGAGCGCAGCAGTGGATGAGTGCAGGTGCTGTGTATCAACCCTTTGACTAGTATAATGACAGTTCCCATCTACTCTCATTTTCCCACTCTGTGTTTCAGTCTGTTTCAACTTTATGTCCCACACCATGACTCCACCATAGCTGTGGATCTTAAACACTGGCATTTATGTGTGAGATGTAGTAAAATGGGAAGTTAAATGGATCATTGCAGAAAAAAAAGGAAAAAGAGCTGTTATCTAACAAAATCCAGTGCTCCATATGTTGTCCTGCAGGTGTCCCTTTATGTTCTTGAGCTGAGTACTTAAGCACTCTACTTTTTGCATAAGCACTGTCAGATTTTCTTTACCTGTTTATATCGTCACGTCCAAAACTCCACAAAAGAATTTTCTGTCAGCAAAGTACTCCTAATGCCAGTCAGAGGAGACATTTTTCTCAGCAAAGCCATACTTTTCAAGTGTCAACTTGTCTCCCATCCTGAAACATTTTTCAAAAAGATGAGAGAAAATGTATTAATCTTCATAGAATCATAAAATAGATTGGGCTGGGAGGATTACTTAAAGGTGTTCTAATCAAACCTTCTTGAAGTGAGCAGGAACATCTTCAACTTGGCCAAGTTTCTCAGAGCCCTGTCCAATCTGGACTTGAATGTTCCCATGGATAATGCATCCACCACCTCTCTGGGCAACCTGTTCATGTGTTTAACCACTCTCATTGTAAAAAAGTTCTTCGTAATGTCTAGTCTTGATCTACTCCCTTTCAGTTTAACCATTACACCTTGTCCTATCTCTTCAGACCCTGCTGAAAAGTCTGACCCTATCATTCTTTTAAGCCCCCTTTAAGTAGTGGAAGGCACTCTAAGGTCTTCCTGGAGCCTTTACTTCTTCAGGTTGAACAACCCCAGCTCTCTCAGCCCATCTTTAGAGGAGAGGCACTCCAGCCCCCTGATCATCTTCGTGTCTCTCCTTATGCTGGGTTCCTAGAGCTGGACGCAGCACTCTGGTTCTCACCAGCGTGGAGCAGAGGGACAGAATTCCTTCCCTCGCCCAGCTGGCCACACTGCTTTGGATGCAGCGCAGAACGCGTTTGGCTTCCAGGGCTGCGAGCGCACAGTGGCACCTAAGTCCAAGGCCACAGACATTTCCAGGCCAGTGTCCGAGGGGCCAAGGCACGGTTTTTATCTCTTTCCCCAGCGCAAATGCCGTTCCGCCGGCCGTCGCTAGTGGGGGCTCAGGGCCAAGGGACCGGCCCGGGCCTGCCCCGGCCCCTCCCTGAGCACCTCCCGGGGCCGGTCGCTCTCCCCTCTCCCGGGACGGCTTCTCCCTCAGCTCCTCCCGGGGCCGGCCGCTCTCCCCTCTCCCGGGACGGCTTCTCCCTCAGCACCTCCCGGGGCCGGCCGCTCTCCCCTCGCCCGGGACGGCTTCTCCCTGAGCAGCTCCCTCCCAGCCCACGTGGGAGGTAGCTGCACGCTGCCGTCCCGGCTTTGCGCGGAGGGAAAAGGAAAATACCCCTAAATTAAGCACCTTTCTCAAGGGCAGGAAATAATAACAGGTATCCGGAACAGAATCTAGGCTGACCAGCAGCCGCAATTCTTGTCTTTGGAAACAAATAATTCGTCATCTTAAAAAGGTCCTAAAATCTGTGCGCAGTTTTAAGGACGTAAGTGATACCAGTGACTTCACTGTGACGGCTCACGCTGCAGCATCCTCTGAAATGTGCTGCCCTGACTTGGTTTTCTGAATGTCTTGGTTGTTTCACATCCAGGGAGATGGCTTTGCCAGCCCTGAAGAAGAAAACTAAAATAGAATAAACTTCAGTATCTAAGGCCAAAGTTTCAGTTTAAATCCTAAATAGCCCTAAATCCATTCTTAGTAAGATGTGAATCATCATGTTTATAGTCAGAGCTACAGAGATAAAACCCAGCACAGTCTGTAAAAACAATTCTGTATTAAAATGTGAAACTGCAGTTCCTCTTCAAGCTCTAAAACATGATACCTGATACTAAAAAGGTATCACCCTCTTAACACAAGTGCCAACTATCTGTTCAGACAGGAAAACCTGCCAAAAAGCTGGTCTCCCTTTTCCAGTCTCTGCAAAAAAACAAAACCACCCCCCCCTTCCCCCAACCTTTAACAGTCAAAAGCATTCAAGTTACAGAACAGATCTTCACTCCTATTAGTTTTTTTTTTCCCCCAGGTTTGTTTGTTCTGTCCCCTCCTCACAACCCACGTTCCTCTGGTACAACTGATAAACAATGTCTTTTATTGCCATAGGCAGACAGTCCTGCTTAATACAATAGCAGGCAAGGCTTGGCGGGACTGCAAAGTGCAGGTGTTTGGAGTATTGTGGTCATCCAAACCAGATGCTGAGGAGATGGAGCACCTGTTTCCCTTCTTTTCTGCGCTGGAGAATACAGCACTGTGCAGGCTACAGAAACAGCCTGACATTAATAGCACTGCTGCTGCAGTTTTCCCTTGACAGGGTAACAGAGATGTACCATCTACAGCTTTTGCAAGCTCTCCTCTGAGTACTCAGACACATGTGCTGGATTTTTTTTTAATTTTTTTTTCCCTGACCAACAGAAAACATTCAAAGATGGGTCTCTAACGTAATTTCTTTCCAGATTATTTCATTCATGATTGACCGTGCCCTGGCATGAAAAAAGTTAGTTTTTATGGCCCTGACAGCAGTAAAGATAAACAAAAAAAAAATCAATATGCATTTTATATCAATTTTTACAGGCTCTAGAAATGTCTGTGTTGGATGTAGAAATGCATTTACAGTGTCATGCTCAGGACAGGTGACTGACAGCTACTGCCTCTGCAGGCAATGGAAAGCCCTCTGCGGATGTGAAAGAAGTTGGGAACCTACTGAAATGCAGTAGTAATCCTACAAGAAATGGTCCCTAAAATAACCCTAAATAAGCTCTCCTTTATCCAATTGGCAGTCCCCACGGCTTGCATGGCTGGGAATCAGGAGATCAGCTGGGAACTCCAGGCACCAGCATGATGGCATGCTGTGAGCCATCCATGTTCTCAGCCCACCTTCATCCACTCCTTCCCACCTCCCACTTGCCATGAGTGGCACTCTTCAGAGAGGGAGGAAGAGCACACCTTCAGCTGCAGCCTTTGTGCGACCACATTGTTGTCAAACCATAAAAGACCAACTTTTCACGGGCTGGAGGACTGTGTCTGATGCAGCAGCTGTAATCCCCATTTGTGCTGAGCTTTGAACTGTAGTCAGCCTTTAAATGAAGAAATAAAACAGGTTTAAACCAATGGAGAACATAAAACACCAACCACTTTGTAGCTCTTTGTTTGTTTGTTTGTTTTTAATTTAGGGAAATTTGAATGGGAAGCAACATTTTCCAGTTTTTGGCAACAGAATATTTGTGCTAAGAAAATGTGAGTATTTGAAAAAATGGTCAGAAAAGTAAAATTTGAGAAACTTTGAAGAATTTTATTTTAGGCCTCGTCACTTTTAAATGGAGCTCTAGCTCTTGCCTCTAAAAAACCACATCTACCTGAAAAAAAAAGAAAACAAAATCAGACACTATCACTTTAGTTTTGCCACCATATAGATCCCAGTAAAGTCCAGCTTCCACAAGGAAAAAACACTCAAGATGCTATGGTAATATCACAGTAAAATGAAGACACCGTGCTTTCACTGATTTTAGCTCAGGATGTCTCACAACCATTGATTATCTGCTGGAAGATGCAATCAATTTTGTGGAGAAAAGGTGATTGTGCAAATACTACCTTCCCCGTGTTTTCTCTCTCATTCATGAGAGAAATAAATATGCAAGCAAGGCTCTTGCTGGACACAAGAACTGCTCCAGGTCTTCAGCCATTCAAGCACCTGTTCCGACATTTGGATTTCACAAGGAAATGACTGAGAGCATGCAAGCCAACGAGGCAACATCTCAATTGCATCTTTCCATGCATGCCCACCTCAGAGCCAGGGCTGAAATTGTTCCTGGCTTCCTCAGTCCTCAGCCAAAGCCACCCATAAGTCCCAAATCAGTCAGTGCAGATGGGGATTTTTGCCCTGACTCCTTGCAATTCATTGTGCTGACAAATGAGAGCTCATCATTGCTACCACCAGGCATTCATGAAACTATTTTTCTCATGTCTCCATGGACAAGGTACACTGGTTTCGTCATTTAGGCCCTTTATTTTTGTGGTTTCTGATGTATCCTTCAGCTTAGCCCCCAAAGTCCCCTACTTCAGCACAGATAAACCCTGCCTGACGTAAGAACAACCACATTCAACTCCCTTTCTTCTCCCTGCTCCCCCTCCCTGCCCTAAACAGACAGCGTTAATGAGCCAGAAACTGTTCTGAATCAGGAAAAAGGGAATTTGGCAACCAGAGACCTATTTCTGTAAGGAATCAAAAACGAAATCAAGAGGAGAAAAAAATGTTACAAAGAAGCCGTTTAAGCTGGAATCACAAGAGAGAGGGAAATTACCCACGCTGGGAGACAGGCAAAAGAAGGGCAAGTTGGGAGACAGATATGCTGGGCAGACTTCAAGGTCTACAAAAGATTGGTTGTCTCTTTTGGGGTTTACACTCTCTTTGTCTAATTAGACTAATAGAGGTAGAATAGAACTGGGGGAGATTAAAAACCATGATAAACAAAGCATCTTTTATTTGATATTATTGGAACTGGTTTCACTTATCTTTAGAAATCTTTCTTTTTGTGCTCCTAAATTTGTCCTTGAAGTCCTGTATCTAATCACTAGTTGAGCAACCAATAATCCTTCTCCAGCCCCTCCACCCCTTTTTATGGCCAACTTTAATCTTTCAACTCAGTGAAAAACATGTTTCCCCTATCATAACTAGTTTAACAAAAATTCCCTTTCAAGTTTAGATTGTGCAGATACAATGGCTTTCCTGCAGCTTCATGCTGAAGAGAGGAATTTACATTAGAAAAAAAATAGAGATTTATGATAGCATTGTATTTCCATTTGAATATGGAGAGTTAATAACATGCATATGTTTTTTTTATTATTATTATTTTAAGATTTAAGCTATGCCATAAGCAAAAGGAAACCTGGAAACTGTGAGACTGGCAGGGCTCAATGAATAACCTAATCTGGATTTCATTCACAAACAGCAGCTCATACATAGGGAAAGGGCTGGTGTGTTTCGCCAAATCGGAACTGGAGTAAGTGCCAGGATTTCCTGATTTGTTTACATTTCTCAAAAAAACTTCTTTTCCCCTGGATGAGGCTAGAATTAGCCTTCCTTTTCCACTTTTGGCCCTTTCCAAACTATTCTTGCTTGACATATTCTCTCCTTTTCCCTGTATTCTCCTTTGTTCCAGTCTCAGCTGGCTCTTTTGTCTTGGAAAACAGAAAAGGCAATGAAAGATGTCAGTCTGTGATAATAATGATAATGCAGCCAGGTTTGCATGACAGCAAAACAATGCCTCAGGCTTTTCCAACACTCTTGGATCCACCACTCCTCTTACAATGGCTGCGGGGGGGTGGAGCGAGAGGTATCTCTCCGGGACTGCAGACTGGAACAATAGTGTCATACGGTAAAAGAGATAAAAAGATCAAAATTAAACAGGCTAGCCCAAACTCACTTGATGAGGCGTGTCACAGAGTTAATCAGAAATCAGAGGGGGCTAGTTACACATAACTAAATCACCTTTGCATTTGCTCACTGGCTTCTCAGTCAGCTGAAATGGTTGTGTTCCCTGCCAGTCCCCTCTCACTTTCACTGACTTTACTGTACTTTGCCCATTGTCTGCAACATCAGTGCAATCACTGCAGAAACTTGTTTGGGAGACCTTCTCCGTGCCTTTGTTTAGAGCCCTTTGATCATCCCACAGAAAGAAAAACACTGCAGCTTGGACCTCAGCCATGGTTTTCTTAACATGACAAAACTGCCAGCCTGCAATCAGTGTTTGATGCGTATGTGTTTGGGCTGCTAGGGACTTGGAAAATCATGGGAAAGCTAGCAGCAATCTTGAGAGCTTGGGCACTGTACTGAGCAGAGGTGAGAGCTTAAAGTCCCTGATGTAGCTACCCTGCCACTGCAGAACGGCAGCCTGAGCCATCACTGCTCCTTAGTAGCAGCTTTACAGCAACACAAAGTTATTCTTGTGGATGTCAGGTCCTTCTTGCCACAGCACCTTATTTCCCATGAGAAATTGCCCTGGGAATGGTTCATGCTTTAACAGGAGGAAGTAGCAAGGAGGGGCTGTGCCAAGCACAGACTTCCAGCACACAGGCAAAGCGTTCACAACAGGAGGCAGGGGTGCAAGACTGAATTTCTGCATTTCAAACAAGTGTTGTCAGCCAGGGTTTTAGCTGACATCGCTCCCATTGACATCGATGTACCAATGCTGATTTACACCCGCTGATGAATATGTGTCTGGGAGAAGAGTGGGACAGGGTAGTGGTGCAGAAGAGTTAGATGGGAAAAGGAAGTGAGGGGGAGCAAGATGAAGATAAAAGGGGAAGGGAAGGAGAAACGCGATCATGGGACTCAGGAAACACAAACTGCAATGTACGGCTGTGGGAAAATGATTAGAAGAGATTGCATCAGACTGGACACCAATTTTGCAATTTCTGCAGCACCTTTTTAAGATTCCGTACTGAGATACTGAGAATGCGTGTAGCTGTATGTCTGGAACAAGTCCAAGCAAAAGGCCAAATGCAATCAGTCATCTGTGTTTGCTGGATCTGTGTACTAATGTTTCCTGTGCAGTCATTGCAATATATGTCTACTCTCACTGTTCTAAATCCTGTTTTTCACCTTTAAGTATTTGTATAATATTTAGTTTCTTACTCTGTGTATAAGCCCCTGTTTTTAGCACATTAATTAGTCTGGGGGCAAAAATCACTGTTCCACTCATACTCAACAGACAGGGGTAAAAGAGAGAGTGAAATGGGGACAGCTACATGAAGGGGAAGAAACAGACTTCTGAAAACAGGAGTAAGATGCTGTAAGGTGTGGCAGAAAGCACCTTTGCACACCAAATCATCAGCCAGCTTCTTTCAGTTTAGGAGATCTCTGCAGAGAAGCAGAAGATCCAAAAGCTGTTTTGCTTACACAATTGGTTTAGCTGTTCTCAGTAGTGCTTCTCATGTGAGAAAGGTGAGCAGGAAACGGATTGATGTCTGCAGGCAGCCTGTGCTAGAAACTCACACCCACCCTTTCTGCTTCATCAGTTGTCTGAGCCCGCAGTTTCACTATTAGGTTTTGGCGGTGCATTTTTAGATTTCCTGTTACAGCTTGCATGACAACCGCTGACGGTCTGCACCTGACCAGTTACTGCCACTTAACTTGGTAAGAACCATAAAAGATGCATTCTTCCAGGAGAAAGAGTAGAGGAAGATACAAGTGCACTTGTAGTGCTTTCCAGTAACTGTGAATCATGTCTTCTGTCAGCCAGAGTATGGTTCTCACTGAAGTGTCAGTAAGAAAGTCTTAAGAAAAAGTCTTTAAGAAAAAACTTCTGCTTTTTTTTTTTTTTTTGGCATTACTGATAGCTAATACAGATGAAACCACAAACCTGAAGGGTTCAGACTTCACCAAATGACAGTCATGCACAATTTGGAGTAAATGAGTATGTGACAGTAACTGGCATTTCATTTGGATGTTCCTTTTTCTTTTTCTCACAAACACAAATTTTCATTTTCATTTTTCATATTACTCCTTGTGTGGTAAAGACCATTTGATTGTTTGAGCTTAAAGTTTAGGCAATATTTTCTAATGTGGTCAGTCATAAAGGAGGTCATGCTAAGGAGCCTGAATAGTTGACCTAACAGACCCCTTTGGCCCACACACACTTCTGGTGACACTTTATGAGGAAAGTTACATTTGAGTTATTCATTTTCATAAAAAATGTTATTTTCCATGTTTCCACACCATATTCCTAGGAAATGAGAAGCTGAAAACTGCATGTGCAGGGTGACACCATTCCTTTTCTCTGTCCAAGGATGTGAGCTGATGATCTCCATGCTGTTCTGCTGTGGCTCTGTCACTCCTGACCTGACCTGCAGAATACACTGAGAGTATTGTGAGTCCTTCCAGCAGTGTCAAACATTAGCACTATAGGGCTTTACTTACTTCAGGCAAGGCTTATACTCAGGCGGTGGGATACCTCTGGAAGCTTGTGAATTCCAGCCGACGGAGACATTTCGGTAGCCAAGTGGTGTAGGATGCTTTCAGTGATCCCTTCCCTGTGTGGGAGGGAGCTGTTGGAAAGGAGCATGACTGAGTTTATAGTCAGCAGGATCTGGCTACAAAACTCAAGATATTTTTTGCTATTAGCCAACTATGGCTGCAGTGCAGCCTGCAGGTTCATGGGATGGAAACACAGCAGGTGAGTGGAGATGGACATTCCTGGGCAGGAATGGGAGGGAAGGTGATACTGGGGAGTGGCTTGAAGTTTCTGATAGAGTTCAACCAAGAACTCAGACTCTGAATCCAGAAAACCTCCTTCAAACTCGAACTAAGACCATACTTGAAAGCGCAAGTTAAATTTTATTGTCCTCGGACAGTGGTATAAGAAATATGCTTGACTTAGGAGAAATCTCGATGTCCCTCACAGAAACAGGGACTTGCCTTTCTGGTACAGCTACAAGAAACATTTTTTTTTTTTTTTTCAGTTACAATTAACTTTTTTTTTTTTTTTTTTTTAAAGGAAGAATGCAACATTTTCCAAAACATTTGTAATGATTTCTGATCAGGGTCCAAGGCATAGTTCTTCTGGTTCTCCTGATGGAATTAAAATTTCTTTGTTGTGAGCATGCAGAGTTTGTGTAAAATGAAAGAATGACAGCCCTCACCACTCCAGATCCTTACGTTTTTCTTTGTCCCTTTGTGATTATAGTAGGACACAACTGACAGAGGTGAGATATATGGAATTTTTGCAAAAATTTGCTTTTTTATTATCTCCTTTTTAAGATGGAAAGACCATGATGGGGCCAGTCAAATCCATGCATCTCAGTAGCCTTACTTTGACACTGGCCAGCTGAGGTTGGCTAAGCAGAGATAATGACCCTTCTTTGGGTAAGGCAAACAATCATGAGCTCAGAAAATTTTTGAGCCAGAGGCTGCATCTGGGCTATTGTTTTTGATGTTTTTCAATAGACCTATTCTTTATAAAATTCTTTATTACCGTTTTGAATCCATTTATATCTCTTGGCTTCCATGACATCCTGTGACAGTGAGTTAATTATGCTTTGAATAAAATAATTACTTGCTTCCTTTTATTTTAATTACTATGCCTCAAAATTTAAAATACTGTACCCTCTTGTGTGTTAAGAAATAGTGAATAAATGGTACCTATCACCTCTATTATGCCTATTCACATTCCTTACATTGTAAGTTTCCCCAAATGCCAGGCTAAGCTCCATTTGTTGGAATGAACTAGAGAAAAAACTAAAATCTGAAGTTCTGTTTGTCGGTTTCTATCACTTTCAGGATCATCCCTGGGTTTTGCTTTTGTTTAGTTGTTTTTATTAGGGAGAGTGATACATGATTTTGGGATTAGCATCACTTATGTGCTTTCCAGCACTGTCTTTGGTTTCTGGCTCCTCTCTCTTTCTCACACTTATAGCAACATGATATCCAAGTGAAATCAATCATAAACATAACATATCCCAATTTTGAGTGTTATACTGCATTAGTCGCTAAGGAAAGCTCTCTCTATTTACAATTTTATAGCATGCTTAGGTTTTTGATCTGAGCAGACACAACCCATTCAAAGATAAAAACATCAATTAATTAAGCAGTTGTTGAGATCAGAAATCTGACACCCATATGGTGTCAAATTAGTGCCTGAAAGTAGTGAACTGCCAAAAGAAGCACATACATCTGTTGCAAGAAATTAAAATGAAGTATCTATTAATTACTAAGGGTCTCTTGATTGACTTCAAAATTATATTGCTGAACTGATTCTCTTTGTGTTATTCATCTTTAATGTCATCACTTGTAAATAGGGACTAGCTTCAAAACTATCAAGTTCCAAGCAAATGCTAAGTACCGTCTAAAAAGCGAGCAAAGGAAACTCAGCTGTGAAGAGATGCCACAAAGCATGTGCTATGTTTTTGTTCCATTGCTAGGAACTATATAAAACCAGATGTATGCAGGAGAGAAATGTTGCCTGATATAACAATGAGCAATAAAGAGTATCTCACAATCATAGGATGCATGACACAATAATGAATTGTATATTACATGCCTAAGAAACACAATTAAAACTGTCATTTTCTTTCTGGTGGAAGTTCATTGGCAGAATTGTGATACAACAAAAATTCCACTTCAGGTCTTTCATACTATTTTCCTGTTTTCATGTACTCACAAATAAGAAAAAGTGCAGATGTTAGAAGAACACACACTGTGTCTCTCTGTATCCAAGGAAATAATTGTTTCAAAATATGCAGTTATCCGGTTATCACCAGCTTATTTTTAGCATCCTAAAGTCAAAACTACATCTGCTTGGATAACACTGAATCCCAAGTCAGACGCGTCTGTCTCAGTCAGGCCTCTTGATGGAAAAGGAAATATTTTGTGCTAGCTGAAGTGGTGACGTTCTTTTTTCTGAAGCAATGACTTGATATTAATTTTATGAGGATATATATTCTGTTTCTTTAAACACGTAACAGGAAACCAGGCAGGATGAGGATGGGGAAGAGTCTACAGCATCAAACCAACAGTGAGGAGACAGAAAAAGAGTGCACATGCGGTTTTTAAGAAAAAGTCTTCTCCTTATTTTAATGAATATCTTTGTATAGGTGTTCAGGAAAAAGAAAAACAAAACAACCACAATCAGGGGCCAGGAATTCCCACACTGCCAAGACTGGATTTTGTGACTGCAATGCAAGGGGGGCATACACTTCTGAGCATAAAAGTCTTCTCTCACTTACCTAAGACTCAGTCTAAATAACCCTCACCCAAGCTACCTGCTTTATACCTGCTGTATCACCAGATAAATTATGTAGAAAAAATTATTTGGAGATTATCTGCAAAATGACTACTTTAGAAACTGCATCTTCTCCTCACTTTTTCTTGTGGAGCTTGCCTGCACATGCTGTGTAAGAAAGCTGAAAAACAGATGCCTGAAGTACCCTGCCTCTGGGACAAAACTGTAAGTTTTCCGGTCATTTCCTTAGAGAAAATGGGAATTAATCTACTTAACACCAATGAAATTCTCCTTTTCTAGTGTAGGCAAATTGATATATCTTCAAAACACTGATATCAAATATGAGAACAAATCTAAAGAACTTTGCAGGCATTTTGGTCTGCACACAGATGACACTTTTGTCTAATAGTTAGGCTTATAAGCTAAATCAACAGTTTTAAGGAAATCAATATTTCAGGGAGATAACTATCCTGCCACAAGCTTCCCATTGGCTTTCCTCCAAAAAGGAAACTGAAACAGACAGCAAGATTAGCAGGCACGTAATTTTAAAAGTCTCTTTTGGGGACCAAATATTTTGTAGAGTTTTCTAGTTGGTTACTGAAGAATAAATATCCCTCTTACACACACACTCCTTTATAGTTTTTTACACACACATTCCTTTATGGTTTTTCTTATTTGAATCTTCAATGAAAGACATATCTTTTCATGTAGGGAAACACCCATGGAGTCACCAAACAAGACAGATATTCTAGGCGTGATATGGAATAATGCCCTCCTGTTTATTTCCAGGTGTCCTAGGTTGTAAAATAGGACGTGACCAAAAGCATGTATTCTATTGCCATCTCCATNACACACACATTCCTTTATGTTTTTTCTTATTTGAATCTTCAATGAAAGACATATCTTCTCATGTAGGGAAACACCCATGGAGTCACCAAACAAGACAGATATTCTAGGCGTGATATGGAATAATGCCCTCCTGTTTATTTCCAGGGACATGTCATTTGGGCTCAAGGATAAAAGAAAATGCACAGAATAATGCCTTGATTAAGATAAGTACCAACCTCAGGCTGCAAGTAACAAATAAAATAAAAGTCTTGCAAAAAATATTTTATCATTTTTATTCATCAGCACTTTTCTATCAACACCGGAAATTTACTCTTTCTCAGTTTAAAAATAAATAAAATTATCCTGATTGTAGCATTTCTCTTTATGTGAAGCCAATAATAATTACTTTTAAGTTAATGTTTAAGGTGAGTTTGATCACTGCTCCTGCCCTGTGAAGTATCATAGCTCCTCCATGATCAGTTAGAAGCAGGGGGAGGAAGACAAGTTCCCCTTATTAAAATTGTGTCACTGACATGAAGAAAGCCTGGGGATGAGCTCTTTGCATCTTATGGTTCCCAAACACAGCCATCTCCTTTGCAATGCTCCTTGGAAACTCCTCTCCTTTTTGACAGATCCTCTTTATACACAATAAAGCAGATAAAATAAATGCAGTAAAAAAAGTGCAAATGCAGTGTCTGAATGCTAAATCCCAAGACTGATTTCTCTCCCTATGTCATTCTTATGTGCATTTTCTTCTAAGTCCTCTGCACCTGCTGGAGTCGTGCTGGAGAGCTGTAATACCAAAATCTCTTCCCAAAAATGACTCCTTTGTGCAGGCTTTGAGAGACAGCCCTGAAGCGGCCCCCTGAGTGCTACACCTCTTGCTCTGGAACCTCTGGTGGGCCAAGCTCAGGCCCTTGGCAGAGATGGGCTTTTTGGGGCCACAGAGCAGTCCAGCAGCACTACAGGGAGCACTGGAAGTTGTTAGGAGACTGGAGAAAAATCTTGCAGCTTTGGCTGCTCACAGATCTCTCTCAATGCTCTGCCAGGATGCTTCTGTGCCAGGTGGACCTGGTACAGCTCATGGTTGGGAAGGTACCATGAGGCTTTAAATGACAGGAATATTATCTCCTCCTTAGCTTTCAAGTTTTCCTCTGCATTTCTCAAAAGGTGCTGCGTGGCATTTCTCCCTGACTCTGCTCCACTTTGAAGTCTCGTGTAAATTGTTGTTTAATTGAGAACTGCTTTCTTCTGTCCAGAATGGGAAAGAAAGCAAAATGTTCCCAACAGAATGGCAAAACTTCAGGAAGCGCTGCAGGCTTTGGTGTATAAATTCAGCATATATCTATGTAGGTGGAATGACAGAACAATCCACACTGTGGAGTAATTTTGGTAATAAATACCTGCTCTATCCAGATGCTCCTATGTAAATGATATATGATACACATATTTGTCATCTCAATCAGCACCTAGTAGCATCAAATGCTCCAGAAAGTGTCGATCTGCATCCATCTGATTTTGTGAACAGGCAAATAGCCATCTTACACAGTCTTCTAACATCTTTAACTATCTGTGAAGAGCACAGTGGGCTGTCCTTGTGCACTTCTAAAATGTCCTGCTTACTCCCTTATGCCTGGTTTTAATACAGCTGTTCTTTACAAGGGTCAGCATCTGAACTATGGTAGAAATAAATCTTGAACAGTGTTTGCCTGCAGATTTAAGGGGATAGTACATGTGTCTTCCTTTTTATTAGCATGAATATGGTCTAAATGGCACATACTTTTGTGTTGACAATTTAGAAATGCTGCTCAAGAAGTCTAGACCAGATTGACCATGTGGTTTAAGGTCCATATTTGTGTACATATTGGCATCCTGAAAATGTGTTGATAGCCTGCAGTAAAAAGAGGCAAGCTGTTTTTAATGGCTGGAGAATTATTTACAAACACATGTATTAACTGCTTAAAAATCAGAAATTCCTAGAAGCACAGATTATCTTTGCTGGACTCATAATCATTTATTGGATTCACAGAAGATGAAGGCATTCATTCATTGAGACCTAGTCTGAAACCATCCTCTGTTGAAGTTCACCGAGATTTGGATTAGATTATGACAGAAAACACTAATGTTAACCTTTTCATTATAAATTTGAGTAGCTATAAATGTTCTCTGCTGAAGTTGGGATGGGCATCAGACCCCCAGGGTTATGCAGAGCTTTTAGCAGCCTCGGTGGGGCTCTTTTGCACAGCTTGTAGCCAGCCTGCAGTGAAGAAGTTTTGATATAAAAATTCAAAAAATATTGTCACCTGTAGGCAGAAATGTGTGACAGCTTGAATTTCCTTCTGCACCTATGCGATGGACCAAAGTCATGAGTGACTTGCACTGTCTTGAAAACTTTGAAATTTTGTCAGCTCTATTTGAGCCCAGCAATAATTTTGTTTAAATTTCTATGAAGGCATAACAGTATAGTTAATCAAGACCTAAAAGAGTAGATAGTTCTCAATATGCACGAGATCTTATATTCAGGCACAAAGAGTTTTAATTATATTTCCCATTCATATAAGACCACAAGGATTAATGAAAGGTACAGGAAAAGCCTCTAGTTTTTTTATTGCCATCTTAGGTTGTAGCTAACATAATCCAAGAGGCGCTCATTTACCTCTCTGAAGAGACAATACTGAAAATCAGAGCATATTTAAGTATAATTTAGCTTGTTTTGGCACACAGAAATCTTAATGGAGACTAAAGCCTTCTTGAATTCATGGATCCAGGCACTTAAACTCATTCATTCATTTATAAAGTTATTTGGCTTAAACATTGCCCTTATGAGTATCCAAGCAAAAGCAGGATCTATAGAGCTGGACCCTGTACAAAGAAAATAAAAGTCGCCAATAGAAAAAGTTAAAACTATAAATGGAATGAATGAAGGAATGAACATTCCCAATTTATAGTATTACCACATACCCATTGCCCACCGGATGGGCTCAATATACATGTCACATTTCTCTCCACTGATTCCAGAAAAAAGGCAGTGTCTGACAACCTGGGGGCTGTGGGCAAATAAATTTCTCATCCATCTCTTTATCTCATTTACCAAAGCAACAGCAGCAGCTTTGGTTCAACACCCACAGCCAGAATTCCCAGCAAAGCAGCATCCAGTCCAACTCAGATTTAGGAAACATAACAAAAGTAGGAACAATTTTGTGACTCAGAACTGATTATGTCCAAACTCCACTCTTTTGCAGGCTTGGACATTTTTCCTTTGTTTCTATTCCAATCTCTGATATTCAGATAAATTGAAAAAATTGTGCGTCAATATCTTCTGTAGTGACATGAGGTGAGGATGTTTAAACCGAGATTCTTTTAATAATTTTCCATGTGTTTCTTAATTGGCTTGTTTTCTTTTTTTCTGGCTTTGTTCTCCAACCCTGGTTCATTCATTTCCTGAAGTTTCACTTCACCTTGTTTTTCCGTCTGCAGTATGTTGTTATGTGCATTTGGTGATGAGAATTAGCTTAAAATAATCTGTACCATAATTACTGACTTCAGACTTGCTTGTGTCTATAGGGAGATATCCACGACAAAACAAAATAACAACAAAGAGGGAAAGCTACCACGTTCTTCCATATTTGGACAGCCCAGATGTTATTTACAGCATTGTTTATGAAGCTTTTTCTTTGCCTTGCTGGCTTTGATCCACACACGTTGTCAGTTTTGAGCACACACGTCCTGTCACATGGTGACTGTGAGCCCCTGACGAGTAAACATGCGGGAATGCAATTTATAAAGACAAGCTAGAGCAGCAATTAAGGAGAAAAAGAACTACAAACAAGACAAAGGAAATTAGGCAGGAAGATGAGCTAAATCTGGTCAGAATACAGGATATCAAGGCAACTGCATTGCATGTAATTTATTCTTTAGTCACCAGCAAGTGTCAAAATCAGTATGTGATGTCTGTGTACCCTTGATACTTTTATCATTAGTCTGCAAGAGAATGAGGGGATCAGAGGGACTTGTTGCTACAGAATTCCCAAAGTGTGTGATCCGTGAAGGCCAAAGATTCATTATCACTTTTGGCACTTAGTCAAAGTGATGGAGTTCTTCAAGCACATTTGGACAATGAACAAACAGAACAAACAGAAGACTGTAAAATCTCCTTTCCTTAAAAAGTTGAAGAGGGAGCAGTTGCCAGTAAGGATCCACAGAATATGTAGGAAGAGGAGAATATCTGACATGCATTACATTTTCATGCTAAAGAACAGCAATGCCACAAATGTTTCAGGCAATAAAATTCAGTCACACAAATATTTGGGTGACAGCAGTGAAAGGTTATGTACCAGAACTCATGGGGCCTGGGAAGGGAGCATGAAGTATTGCTTATTTCCTTGTTTACAAACAAACTAACCCCAGGCAAATGCATTTAAGAGACTGTGGGCTGAGCTGCTGAATCTTGGGGTTTTAGGAAGAGGTCTCTGCCCTGAAAGAAGTGTACTTTATTATAAAGGTTACCATATCAGCTAGGGGAACTGGTAATTCATTATCCCTGTATCTGGTGGCACAGTATTCTGGTAGGAATCTTTATTTTAGCTTTACCTATCTAAGTCTATAGGAGAGGACAATGGAGGAAGCTTCTTCTCCTCTGAGATTAAATTAACTCCATAATTGCTCTTTTCCTTTCAGTCATCTGCCATGTTACCTTCTTGATCACTCTCCTAACAGTTATTGTCCTCATAAGGCAGACCTTGGTTTTTCCAATCCTTTTTTGACAAAACTCACAGTATGTGGAAGAGAACTTTGCTACTAGTCTCATTTAAAGAGGGATTGAAGTTGAACAGGCTCACATGGGAATGTGGTGTGTAGGTTTAAACCTTCACCTTAGAAGTTATTTGCCACCTGGGACTTGGAACAAACACTTGCATTGTGCTTGGATCTTTGATGTAAAAGCATTTGTATTTTCTACATATTATGTAGAAAAATATGTATTTTCTACATATTTTCTTCCATTTATGCATATGGAAGCATCGTGGCTTCCATACATGCGTAATCAGGGCAGTAAACCAGCCTGCAAGGACTATGATAGCTTTGAAACACCCACCCAAAGGGTTTCTTATTTAATGTTTAGCTCATCAACTGGCAACGTTGTCTGCTAACGAATATTTGCCAATATTGAAGTGTATTGTAATGTACTGTCCATGTCCAGTAATTATATATGCCTTTGGAATGGTATCCAACAGTTCAAATAAAGTGTTAAGATAATCAGACACTAAGGATGTATATGAAGTGCTGGATCCAATCCTAGCTTCCCTGTTTCAAGAAAGAATTGGAGCAAGTGCAGTGATGGGCCACAAGGATGAATAAGGGACTGTAAGACCTGACCTTGGAGGAGAGGCTGAGAGAGCTGGGACTGTTCAGCCTGGAGATGAGAAGGCTTGGGGGAATCTGATCAATGTGTGTGTAAATACCTGATTGGTGGGAGTAAAAACCAGGAAACCAGGCTCTGCTTTGTCATATGCCACGACAGAACAAGAGACAACAAGCACAAATTAAAAAACAGGACATTCGATTTATCATAAGGAAAAGCTTTTTTTTAAGTGTGGGGGAGGTCAAATGCTGGCACAAGTTATCTAGAGACGTTTTAGAGCCTCCATTCTTAGAGGTACTTAAATACTGACAGACATGGCCCTGATTAAGATGCTTTTCTTGATGCTCCTCTGAGCGGGAAGGTTAGACTAGATCATCTCTGGAGGTCCCTTCCAAATTCAGCTGTTCTGTGATTCTGTAAAGGATACGATAAAACAGACGCATGTCCAGAGCGCACCTCCAGATATATGTGCAAATAGAAACTATGCATTCCAGAGCTCAGCAACTTAACCAAAATGTCATTTGCAGGACAAGACAGAAACCAAAAGGAACCAGGAAGTGAGAAAGACAGGAGAATCACATACACATCCAGTCAGTGAGACACGGAAAGAGAGCTTTGATTCATTTTCTCTAGCAAACACTGAAGGGAATTCATGGTAGATTAAATAGAGTTTTTATCTGTATGCTAATATTCCTAACCACTTACAGGGCTAATGAGCACAGCCAAGCCAACAATGCAAAATACAGATCAGTCAAAAAGCAGCAGTGGGTAAAGTTACATCTTGCATAAAAGTGGTTAGCCTAAGGCTGATCTAAAATAGGGATAAAAACAGGCCCAGTTTTTTCTATCCTAAAGCTTCAAGATTCTAAGACACTTGAGGATGCCACAGAAGCAACTGTTAGTACAGCTAAGAAGAAAGGCTGAATTAACTGCCTTAAAACAATGAAACAAAACTAGAAGCTCCAAGCAGGGTGAGAAGGACAGAGAGCTGTTGAGGAATGTGTGATCAAGCACACTGAGATACACTGGGGAGAGCTCCAGGTGACAAAGGCACTATGACCTTAGTCAGCCCATCCATCTTCTCACAGGTAAAGGGTTTCACTATCTTCCCTGTTTTTTTCCTGAAACCTATTTGCTGGAATAAACCACGAATTTGAAGAGCTAATTTGAAAATGAGAGTATAACCAGCTTCCACTTGTTTTCAGCTGATTTCAAATCGACAGCAGAGTGACCCCAAGGATGAGGTGGTCTTCAGCTTCCTGCTAGTAATGTCTTTGGATCAGGTACCCCCCAAAAGTGATGGCAACACTTATCAGCACAGATTTGGTGGGCCACAGCAAAGGCAAAATAAAACCTCAGGCCATGGCAGTTTTACTGCCTCAGGCAAGTCCAGAACCAGATCTGGGTTCTCACAGCAGAGAATAAGATTAAGAGTCTTAGTACTGGATATTCTGAAAAATATCATGATATAGAGATTTCATATTTCCAGAGAGCCATATATTAAGACAGAATTGAAATATATATAATGACCTAATTTCTTTAGACTGTTCACCTTCCCTACCACTTTCCATCCCATGTTTTTGTTTTCTTTTCCACTTAAAAGAGAAAAAATACCTATGATTACATGATCAGCAAAGTTTTTTTTCCACCATTCTTCAAAGAACTGATTTATTTGCATGTTAATATTCTTATCCGTGTACAAAAATGTGCACCATAAATAGTTTTATAAGGGAAAACCAGCCAACTGGAAATCCTTCCTTTATTTTAAAGATAATAGCTCCATTTGTTTATTGCTTCTGCTGTTGATTTTTTCCAAGCAGAAAAGCAAATCTGCTCTCAGTTAGGGGAGCACAACCCTTCTGTGGCCAGAGTTCAGTACATATCCCAGGGTACCTTTCCATAGTAAAACACCCTGCCTACTTCAATGAAGCTGCTCACAATTAACTCTTCTGGATGTGGAGATCCAAGGAACACAGCCTTTTATTGATTGCCTCGGGGCTACATTCATATTGCCTGAATTCCACCAGTGCTTGCTCCACAGGGAGAGTTGCTGCAATTGGAGGGGAGCCTGGGGCAGGCAGCCGGTGGGAAACTGTCCCCAGGGGCCCTGGTGGAACATGTGAGCATCCCCTGGACAAAAACAGAGGCCAGCTACTGCTGGGTGGTTGAGCCTGGGTTTGGTTCAGCTGGACAAGCAAGGGTCATTTTTTCTCCTCAGCAAGTGATATTTATAAAATTTACTATTTTATTATTTTTTTAGAAATGTCTTACTTTTTCCATATGTTTGTGAACCAGGGTCGAGCAGAAGTCCAGAGAGATCAGCATCAGCAATTGTTCTCCTTTAATAATTATGTTTGACAACTGTTAAAACACAGACTGCAGTGAAATCATTGCTACCCCTTTATTATGGTAAACTACTCAGTTTTTTCCAGTGGTTTGAGGTAAACACTCCAAACACACATAACAATTGCTTGCACCAGGACACACAGTAAAATCAGCATAACAAGCACACTGGGGGCAGTATGTTGCTGCAGGGTAAACTAATGCCAAAGAGCCACAGCACTAATGACTTAATTATTGCCTTGGTGGTTGTCAGGATGACACCAAAACATCAAACAAAAGGAATCTTTCTTCCCTGCTGGGTTAAGGTCTCTTTCAGTTTCCTAGTCTGGCCATCATTTCTCTCACTGGAGCTTTACATCTATGTTTTTACAAATTTACACCAGAGAACTGCCTCATGACCTGAGCTGCTGCTCCCAAAGTGTTCTGTATTGGACTGCAGGATCCTGAATCCTTTTTCCAAATGTGTTTTTGTTTGGAGTATGATAGTCAGAGAGACTCATCTTCTATATCTCAGCAAGGAAACTCTGGGATGTATTCAGGGTTGTGAGCTGGGAAAAAGGAAGGACACTAGAGAGGTCTTATTCTCCAGCTGCCACCAAGGAAGGGAACGGGACCTTACAGATCTTACCAAGAGTATTTCCTTGAAAATATGTGACTTAGTCAGCAAAAAGAGCATTTTAGTAAGACAGGCCTTAACACTGGTCTAGTTCTTGCCAGTCTTCCTTCTGAGCCGTGGTGCTGTCATGCCCTCCCTCCATTGCCATGCACTTCAGGAAGCACCAGGACCTAAGTCTCAAGTAGGAAAGGCTCAGACTTTTCCAGTAAAATATTGCTTAGCTGGAGCCAGCCATTACAGCTTTCCTCCTCATTATGGATCTTATAGGAATGAGATCAAGCAAATACAGTCAAAAGCATGACCACTCAAACATAAGATCCGAGAGCATATTTAACTAATGTGCAGCCAGAAAGCAATTGTCAAGAGTTTAATACGACTCAGAATGTTCTTGGTTTTCCTTGTAAAACAGTCTCCTTGAACAATGGAGAGGTTTAAACAGGATTTTTGTTACTCACCCTGTGGACACAAGGAGAGAGTGCTAGGTGATTACAGCAAAATATTCATTCAGTTGATTTGAGGAAGGATATTCATTCTTTTCTTCATAGCTTATTTGATGTAATCTTATCATACATTTTAAAGTTGATCTCCTAAAATACCACAGCAAGTTGCTTCATGTACTTTCTAAATAGTTTTCTTCTGAGAAGGTGTTGATCAGAGATCCATGAATATCAAAAAGTAGAATGGGTCAGTCAGGATAAGGCCCCTTTTCCAAAGATCAGAGGCTTATCCAGACCTGACCCACATAAGCCAGATTGGTTAGGTCTAGGAGCACTATAGCCCTAGGGTCGAGAAACAAATGAAAGTTAACATAGAATTGGCCAAATGGGGACAGTAAATCAATTATTAATACATCTCTGATACAAAGGTTCAGGCTTTCCTAAAGTCTGGTTTTCCCCTCATTTCCTCTGGGGATTTTTTAACAGCTGGATGAGTGGGATAACTTGGCTTAAAGATGCTTTTCCTGTACTGGCTCCTATGTTTGCAATCAAAAAGGACTCAGGATCACAAAAAGCCTTCCGGTCTGAAGAACAATGATCTCCCGCAGGTATCGAGAAACATGAAATAATCAACGGGTCACAGTCACCGGTATGCTTGGGATGCTTTGTGTCCTCTTGGTGATACAAACGAGTCATAAACCTGGACTCTGTGGAGCCATATAAAGCAGCCAAGGAGAGGCCTGACCCACAGTCATCAGCATTATAGATCACATGCACCAAGAAGCCCCCAAAGAATTATCCTTTCATATGGGTCTCTGGACCTTAGTGAAACACTGCCTGATACCACAACTTTTATCATCCTAATCACAGAAATCAGTTCTAAACAGAGCATCTTGGAGCCAAGTTATTCAGCTGTACCAGGTGTTTTGTAATTCCCCAGAGGAAATGAAGGAAGACTCAGAATGTAAAAATAAAATTTTTTAAAAGATTAAAAAAATTATAAACCTCCATGCTTTACAAGTAAGTCTTCAGCAGAGCGAGAAATGCTGCACTGCCAGGGTGTGATTGAGGCTGCAGACACTGGCACAGATTCAAAGTCAGAGAATGCTGCTTCCTGATGGCTGGTTCAGGCAGAAGTCACCGAGGGGGCAAGCAGAGCAGCCAGAGGCAGCACCATGACCCCTCTATCAGCCTTCAAGATCTTCGCCACTAGCTGGGCTAGATCGGAAGAGAGCCTTGCAAATGTGCTATTCCCTGGAGACACTTGTGGTTCAGGCTCTAATTCACTGTACTACTGTCTGCCAAAGAAACTTCCCTAGATTTTGTTAGGTATTGTAGGAGATTACACACACACAGATCCTGGGTTTTAGACCCCTAAACCACATCATGCAGGAGCACTGCAGTTCTATCTATGTGAGCAAATAAAATTGGAAATGTTTCCAAGCACTGAAAATTTAACTGCTCTTAAATTGTTCCAATGGCCTGTGATCTGTGGTGATGTCTCAGGCTGAACCACTCCCAGGCACGTCCTGAAAGTTAGTGCAGCCAGAGACCACAGCTGATGGAGCTGTCCTGCTGAGGAGACAGGTTCTTGCTGTGCTCATGGCCTTTCAGGTAGACAGCAGGCCAGGTCATGCTTAATTTCCTGGTAAGAACTGACCTGCTGGGACTACTTCAGCTGTACTGGGCATGCAAGAGACTGCCCACAGCTCTAGTTTTAAACATTATTGTGTTCATAGGAAAGAGATGTGTTGCTTGTTAGCTTATGCAGAATCATCTTTAGCAGAAGAGTTATGTGTGGTATAATGAGTTTATTTGAAGCATATACTTTCATAACAATGAAATAAATTCTCAAAATCTAAACCGAAATCCCATTATTAAGACTAAACTAGCAGCAAGAAGTCTCCATGCTTTTCCAGTCCCCTAGGTAGCTTGCTAGGAGCATCAGGCAGCTGTTACAAGTGACCTCTGGTAGGCTGCAAGCATCCTTCCTTGCTTTGACTATTCAGAACATCTCCTGAAGCCACTCCAGGCGGTTACTTACAGTGCTCCTTTCCCACTGCCCTGGGGAATGACCTACTTCGTCTTCTCCTTTCCTGTTTATTCGCCTCATTCCCTGTGATTGGATGCTGAGACATTGCATGACAACGTGGGGAATGAAGTAATTTCCTCTTTTCATACCTTCAGTCTGTGAAGTCATTTCCTTCCCCCACCCACTCAGGATTTCTCAATATTTCTGTATTGTATGCTATTTACCACTTTCTTGGCCTTATTCAGCTTTCTTCTCTCACAGCCAAAGACATATGTATCAGTAAAATATTACACATCAGATCATAAGAAATATGACTCTAGCAAAGAATGCTGTATATGTCAAAATTATTTTTTCTTTGAGACTAGCACATAAAGAGAAAACATAGCATAACAGCAGGGTACCTGCACTACTAAAGTATGCTCCCATCAACACTCCTGGCTGGAAAGGGGATAAAGATGAGTGAAGCAGGATGCGAAAATAGCCTTGGATGGTTTACAGCCTAGAAACTTAAAAGCCAAATCTTGTATAGAATCACCCATTGACAGCAGCATCACCATACTCCTTTCCTCCATGGCAGGAGTCTATCTATCAACAGCAAAGATCAGCTGAAAACTCAAATCAAGCAAACATGGCCTGCCTACTGATACGCACCCTTCCCTGCAGAAGCCTGGTTTCCAGTGGGAGCTAATTTCAGAGCTAGGGAACACAGGCTAGTGCAGTCCAGGCACCAGCGCTCATCCCTTAGGGCACAAAGTAAGAAATTTCTTCTTGGTCCGTGCTATCCCAAGAGCCTGCAGGTAAGCTGTGGTGTTCTGTCCTCCTGTGAGACCCCACAGCATGGGCACACCCGACAGCAGTGACTGTTTGCAACCAGAGACAATTTAAAGTGAAGCTCACGTATTTGAGTCACTACAGAGTGTGTGTGTTTCCCCACAGCCATTTCAGCCTTTTCCATTTCAGTTTCAGGGCATACTGGAACCATTATAGATAGAGCCAAGAATTCACACAGTGTCTGTGCCCAGGACAAGTAGAGCAAGATATGCCCGAGAGTACATCTTGCTGCCTGATTGACTTCACTTGGGAATTTAGGAATTCCATTTCAAACAAAAATACATAGCTGGAACTAATTCAAACCACAAGGGAATAAAGCAAAGAAATAAAATCAAACTAATAAATCAATATTACAGCTCTCTCAAAAAAAGATGTGTTCTAATTCAGCCACAGGTTATGAGATGCAGGAATAACTGGAGGTAACACTACAGCCTGTGATTGCTGCTGGTCATATGAAATAATCCTGTTAGTCTCTTTGGTCTTTAGTGTAAGCAGTGCAAACATAGTTGTGTGAATGATGACAAGGTCTCTTTCTGCCCACAGTGACTGCCAACTACCAATTACACTTGGGGCATCCACAGTGAAACAGCTGAGGACTCTCCACAGACAAAGAGAGGATCATCCCACTCGGCAAAAGCACCTTCTTGAGCCACAGCCGGAGTGCATAGCCCAGGAATTACACTCCACAAGTGTCTTTGCCTTTTCAGTTACAAACTGTCCTTCATGGTGAAAGAATTTAATGAAAAATGAGTGCTGCAGAGTGCACTCTTCAAATTAACAGAAAAAAAACCTCTTATCAAAATTTAGGTTATAATGATAAGAAAGGATATTGGTAGGGAGAAGTAAAATGTGTTTTCCTTAGTTCTCCTTGTGAATCCTAACTTGGTGGTACTGTATTTATCCTCAGCAGATAATCACGGTGTATTCCAGGGAAAGGGTTTGGAATTTTCGGTAAAACATTGCATTGGATATTCTGTCATTGTTGCATTATAAACGCAGCAAAAGCTCTCCGAGAAGATTCATGCCCTTTTTTAGTCAATGACAAACAAATATGTAGTCCAGAGAAAAAGCCTTTCTCTTTATTTTTGCAGTCAGTGTGACTTTTCATGGGAACATGTATTTTGAGTATGTTCACAGCTTTGCTACCACCAAAAGTTTTAACTGCTCCAACCAAAACATTGTGGAGACAACTTTACATGATTTTTGAACTAGCACAACAAAATTCAAACAGAAGTTGAAAGCATAATATATTTTTTGTTCGTACATGAATTCTTTGCTGCGAAAACCAGTCATACCCATGTCTCAGCCCACAGTAACTGCCTGCAATTCAAAACAATGATTCAGCACAGGGTATGTGAAGTTGTAAACAGTTTAACGATTTTTTTTTCCTCAAAACTTTTGGCACTTCAACCTCAGACGCTACTTGTATAGAGCAAAAGTTCAGGCAAGTTTTTCAAACTAAAAAATCCTGAGAGTTTTCAGTTCATGCTTAAATGCTCGAAGAGCAGTTTAAAGGCTGTCAATTGAAAGGCTTTACATTTCAAGCCCATTTGGATTTCTCTGAGGATGTTTTCCAGAAGATCTGTGTGCTCAAATGCAGTCTGAGAGGGAAGCTCCAGCGGCTGCTTTCTCTTTCTTTCTCAGACGAGTGACCCTTGTTCCTATACTTACCCTCTCACCCTCTTGGGCCAGCTCTCATCTCTGCACAGATCGTTATCGCAAAGGAGCTTCCCATCCATACCCCCCGGGGTGACAGGATGGTTGCCACAGACTGGGTTATACAGTCTGGGTTATAGCCTGCTTGTAGCCAGACAGACAGATGGTCTGTAAGGCTCTGACCCCCGCTGTAGGATGCCGTGACTCACACCTGCCCTTGGGAATGCTGCGGGGAGTTTCCTCTCATCATCTTCCTGGAAAACCAGCAGGAGCAAGTGCCGTGCCAGATGCTCCCGAGCGTCCAGGTAAGAATTACCTGGCATCCAGACAAGTGGTGAGACAGGCTCAAAATGGAAACTCCACCTCCCTTCCCAGAGGATTTCACCATGGATGTGGGTTCATGTCACCTGCTGAAGTGAGTGCTGGACCTCCTAGGAAAGCCCAGCACGGCAGGTCTGCATCCTCCAAGGATGAGGCTTCCCATCCAGCCAGCAGCCTCAATGGCTGAAGGTGACGCCCAGATGGGCAGCTGCCCATCACCTCTGTCCTAGGCTATTGATCAGTGGTTTTCAAGCTTCAGCAGTGTAGTCACCACCAAATCTCCCCATGGAAGCACAGATTCTTGGGTGGCCAATAAAACTGATAGAAATTTCAATTGTCTACAAAAGAGAACCATGGATCACAGCTTTAAAAATCTGGGAAATGGGGGGCACCCAAATGAAACCCCTGTGAGGTATTAAAGCCACATTTTGAAATAAAAATGTTAAATTATGTACTTTTATGCATCTTCTTCCTTTTGGAGTGATAACTCAAATACAAATGCTCTCTGAGAAGTGTGAGAGATAAAAAAATGTAACGCTTGTGCATTTGTTTTAGTTTTAATTTGTGTTGTGCTTTTCCAAGGGTAAACATCCATTTGCAGCCAGATCAGCAGAGCATAATAGGAGAGAGAACCAAGAGTTTTTGCACCAAATTTTGGTTAACATAAACCAGGAATTTTCTTTCCAGGAAGAATTTTAACTGTCAAGGTACATGGTAGCATCTAAATATATGCAAGGTGTAAGATGAACAGGAAAGGTCCAAAGTTGTTAAGCAGGTGGTGGTGACACTCGAAGAAGTAACACTAAATACAAGAGAAACTAATTCTTAAGTAATAAACAAAGATAAATTGAAATACAGTAACTGCTGACATCCTTGTTCCTCATTATTAAAGGGCCAAGCAGGCTTGTGAAGTACAGAGCTTGCAAGACAAAAGGAGATATTTTTAAACAAACTTAGAAAATCCAGGAAAGAATGTTAAATTAAACATGTCTGGACTGATTCCTTACACTGACTCTAGATGTAAGTCAGTGCAACACGATGTTTTTTGAGTAATTTGATTATAAATTTCAGCATAAATTGAAATTGAGATAATGATATCATATAGTATAAGGTTTTTAAAAAGCATCGAAAATGTATCATGAAATCTAGTTCTCTGCAGCCTTTTTGGGCTCAAAAGGAAAACATTAAGCATGAAGATTATTTTTTCTTCTCATAAACTGGGTTTATTTCTGGAAAAAAACTCTTGTCTTTGTCTCAGTGAAAATTTTCAAGTAAAAATGAAATATCGAGATTCAGTGCTTGAGAAAACAATGCTCTTAAGAACAATCGTAATGTCCCAGTTCAATGCTTTGGAAAACAAATAATTTTTTATATTTCCTTTTTATTAAATACCTCAGATTTATTTTAATCCTTGAAATCTTGAAGCAAAAACTAGCTGTTTTCAGTACTGCATTTCCTTCCCTGAAGTACTAATGAGGGAAAACAGGAAAAAGGTTATTATGTGTGATCATATATAAAATTTAATAAATATCCATTATGAAAGATCCTACCTTTCCTTTTCAGATTCTTGTCATTTGCCTACTTATACTTCTAAGAAGACAGGTTACAGAAAAACCTTTTGTTCAAAATTTTGCAAACAAAATTTGTAATCTGGGAATTGTGAAAGGAAAGCTGATCTCAGACATCTTTGGATTAATTTTCTTCTACATTGTTAGCCAAATTTCCTCTTCACTCTTCTTTCTAAACACTGTTTTGTGAAGTTTTTTTGTCTTTTTTTTGTTTAGTTTTTGTTTGTTTGTTTTTTTGTTTTTTGTTTTTTAATCAGAGGGTGAAAGACTATTTCCATCCAACTCATAGCCCATATGAGGAATCTGCATTTGTTTCCTGTGAGCAAGTATGGATTTTCCACTTATATCTACTCAGACCCTGATCATAACGGCACAGTGTCAGCAGCTTTGTAAGAGTTCACATGTTTTTTCCAAGATCTGGTGATGGAAAATGTGGAAAGCAATATTTCATGTCTCTCAGAAGGCTGTTTATTCTCAAAAATACTCAGTTATTTAGCCTTTTAGCAACTACCCTTTCCTAATTTGAAGACCGTTCGGCCAGGAGGTAAAGCATTGAGCTGTAATGAATCATTTGTTTCTTTTATGGGGATTAAGTGCATTACTAAACAGAAAATCAGTTGCATAATTTTTTTTTTTTCCTTTTTAGCAATTAGGAAAGTGACAAAGAAAGGAGGAATATATCTACATATATGTCAGTTTTTTGGGGTTTGGAATTCCTTTTTCTAGATGCTCCACTTCTGGTACTGCCAGCACTACCAGCAGAGCCCGCTATGGGACCACTCAAATTTGGAGGAGAAAGGTGGACATTCACAGCCAGGTTTCTGAAATTTCACTGTTTTCATAAATCACCAGAATTAAGGTTCCCAAAGAGCCACCATCCATCAGGTCTAAGCACCTACTTAGCCATGGAAGAGGAGACACCGAGTGTCACTCAGCAGACGTTGACCTCAGCAGACCAGCAGTAATCTCAGAGGTAGCACCACGTCCACCTAAGCTCATCCTTCCTGAATTTTTTGCAATGATTTGCCTAAGTATAGAGTTAATTAAACCTCCCGGCTGGTCTAGGAGACAAGGCGTCAGATGGGTGTAATGTATTCAGCAGCGAAGGGACAAGGAGTATTTAGGTTGATTGTTAAGCAACAACACTACGTGCTGTGGGCAAGAAGGACACAATGCCAGCTCTGGGAATTTCACAACTGTTGAGTTTTTCTCCTCAAGACTTTGTAATTGAGGCTTGCGGGGTTAATAAACAACAACCACCACCAAAAGTAACACTTATGACAGGAGAGAAGAAAAGGACAAGAAGAACATTTTGGACTGCTTACAGTTGTTATTCTGCTAATACTCCAGCAAGAAAGTGAGAAGCCTGTTGTGCCTTTTTTAGTCCAACAGCACGTCTCTAAATAAATCCCAGAGGGGACATGCTTTTGAACGCCAAGATGAAAGTGGAGGCTAAAGCAGGCAGAGGGAAAGGTGGTTTTGGCTAGACCCGAGCAGCTGTGCTTTGCATGTCCAAAACCAAAGCTACACTTTGTACATTAGGTGTCACTGGGCTGGGAGTGGCGTGTGCAGAATGGGGCCACGCACAGCTCAGGGCAGCCCTGCACAAGCAACCCAAGGAAGGGCACAACTTTCTCATGCAGAAGATAGGAGGGTGAGTGAGGGAAAGCGCAAAAACAGAGCTGGGAGCTGGCTGGAGCCACAGGGAGGAGAGGCCATGGCAGGAGAATGGTTCTTTCTGATTTTGGTTTGTAGCATACAGGGTGCAGCTGGGGTGATGTGGGTCAAAGCTGAGGTGGCAATGAGCTCAGACCTGGTCTGCAGGTCTAGACCCCACCTCCTCACAAAGGATGTGCAGATAAGAGATTTATCTCTGAGGTAGATGGACATTTTAATTTTCTTCGTGTGGAGCCCCAGGTTGAACCACTTGCTTTATCTCAATGATTGAAGGAAAAACAAGAGAAAATCTTCTCTGCTTGCTGCTAGCCATAGCAGCTGCGGCAACAAATGTGTGCCGAGACAAACCTACCCCAACCAGGTTCACATGCACAAGTAGAAGTTCAGGCTGTGGTTGCTTAATATCACAAATGAGTGTCTAATTACTTCATGAGCTAATTAAGGGTACCTAGGCACTGTCTATGTAACCTGGTAAAAATAGGTTTCATGTATTCAAAACCAGGTCAGACACAAAGCAATGCAAAAGAAATGGTCTGCAGAAGGGTGAGCGACACGTGTCTCAGGCTCTGCCATTTGCCCATGGGCAGCCACTCTCATGAGGGCACAGCATGGCTAAAACTCAAGGATTGGTGAAGCTGGGTATTAGTGTTAAAGAAGCTGAGTTTGAAAAACAGAGCAGTGCTGAACTTAGACATTGCCCTGTGTTCCTGACAAATCCCCTTCTAAATAATGCTGTAAGTCCAGCCAGACCAGGCTTTTGTGTAGGCAAAATGTTTCTCAATGCTATACAGAAAGCATAAACCACAGACAGCAAAATTATACTTTCTTGTGTCCAAAAGATGCAGTGTTGGAATCATGGCCACAGGAGGGATCTGTATGCTGAAGTTTAGAGTCAATTGCTAAAATTAAAACAAGTTATTCGAGCCACTGGAAAGTCAAGTATTCTTTCCCCATAGAAGGAACCACTTCTTCTCGTGGGGCTACTCCAAGATGCCTCTGGAAGACACGGGCAGCACGGCACAACCACAGAGAAGCCACTGAAAACAAGAGGCAGAAGGGAAACAGAGGAAGAGGAATTATTTGAGGGGAGGCAACTCAGAGTACACTTTTCTTAATGTGCCCAGTTCACTGCTGCTGAATGACAGGAAGAGAATGATGGTGGCATTAATTTTTCTTTTTTTTAAGGTGAGGTGTTGTGTTAGCCTAGATGCATGAAAATATAAAGTGAATATTACTATTCTAATAATACAGTTTTAATATACTGCATATGCCATGTGTGTCCAGTATTTTCTGGACTGTACAAATTTCTGCAAATTAGCTGCAAGACACTAAAAAAATGCTTCTGTGGTTGCAAATTAAAATTTTTTGAACTCTTGCTTTGCAGGAAATGTGACTTGTTATTCCACTCAAGACCTCCCAAAAAAATGCAATTTTGAAATATATCTCTCCCACAAATCCTTAGGGATTTCAGTTCAACAGAGGAGCTACAGGGAAGATTCACCATTGTAAGATTTTGCAATGATTTGGAGTTTGAAGCTGTCTGAAAATAGCAGATCATCTGAGAGTTGGACTATTTATGTCCTGGATTTAGACACACTTCCACACTTCCAACTAAGAGACTTATTTGTCTCTTATCAGTCTCTTTGTAGCCTTTGGATTAATGGTTTTTGCTTTTCTGGTAATAGATTGTCTTGGTTTCATCTCAAATACCTGGCCAACACTATAAATGGGTCTCAGGAATTACAGTTCTGAAAGTAATAAAATGCAATGAAGTAATCTAAAAGGTAGGAAGGCAATATGTTAGTAGGTAAACACTTGTTTAACGTGACAGCATTTACAAATGTGTGCTATAATTTTAGACTACAATTCTATAGCATAATTAAAGCATATTAAAGCATAAGGATGAATGCTTTTGTTGTTTAAGACCACAACCTTTTATCTGAACATGTGCATCTTTCCAAAGTAAACCCTTTACTGGTTAAAGCTCGCTTCCCTTCTCAACACTTCAGATCAGGGCCTAGATAAAGACCCCTTGCCTATGGTCTGGAGGTGAATCCACCACTTGGATAACTGGGGTAAAGTGCTTCTTGCAGCAAGACCTGCTTGTTCCCCACAAGCATACACACTAAATTTTAGGGGGTGAAAAGGACTGGTGCAGGGTGGGAGAAGGAAGGTAAGAAGGTAAAGTAAGCAACGTGGCACAAAGAGAGGTGTAGGGGAAGGCTAAAGCTCACAATTTGTCCTTTCTTTTCTTTCAGGTAGGAGGACACTCAGTTGCTGGAACTGTTTTTTGACAATAGGTCACCACCACTTTTACTTCACGGAAGACAATACTACCACCAGACTCTGTATTTTCTCCCTTTTCTGTGCGTGTTTCATTCTAATGGCCAGTGGATTGTTTTTCATCTCTGAGAGCCCCTCCAGCACCAGTGGGTTTCCCTGATGACTCCTCAGCCACTGAGCATGGAAGCTATGACAATGTGTGTACCCTGGGTCAGGAGAAAAATAATGGAAAAGTCTCCAGAGCAGCTGCACAAGATGGTCATAAACAGGAGGCATTTTTCTTTCCTCTTGCCTGCCAAATGCAGCTTTGGGAGAACCGTGCTCCTTGCTGGAGTGTGCCCCTGCCTTGCCAGAACAGATACCCATTTGGCATTGCAAAGCCCAGAAGAGGTTACCCGGTCAAGGTGGCTGTCTGGAGCAGTCTAAACAAATTCTGTGTTTCTGGGAATTACCACTCTGTTGGTCAGAGCACTGGTCGTGTGGCTGCTGGCATACCAGCTCTACAAACAGAGTAAAAAAGTGTCAGGACTATTTTAATAAAGGATTCCGATGGGAGTCAAAAGCATGTTGATGATTTCTTTCATGTGTTAATGCCATTAGCTACCTCAGGCATTAAGCGTGGGGAGTACCAGTAACTGACAGTGCACTGAGCGGGGAATGAATCATTTTATTTTTATTTAAGTAACTTTGTTGTTCTCATGAAATTTGGCCTCGGCACCATTGTCAGGTTTCAATTAGTGTTGGTAACTCTGGTTCAGAAAAAAATAAATTAAACTTGATCCATGATGTGTTACTAGAAATTTGACAAAGAGTGCCTTCCAGCCCCCTTTAAAGTGGTCTGTGTCATGAAGGGCATTGAGAAAAAACAGGCCTATGGCAGAGGGACTGCTCTTGTGTCCTGGTTTTTCATGGAGGATGTAAATAGAGAAAGTTTCCTTAGGTTTCTCCATGGCCAGCCCATCCAACTTGCAGGCATCTCTTAGGTCAAAATGCATACGTTTTGTACAAATTAAGCTTTTGTGCCACTTCCTTAACAAAGACTGCTGAGAATTGTCAGATTCATAGCAGAAAGCACATCACAGCTGGAGATGGGAACTTCTGAAAGCAAGAGGAACACACGAGCAGCTTTGCAACCAGAGAAACATTTTCTTTTGTGCTGATCCTGACCGGCTGCATGCTACTTTTCTATTTGAAATGTAGAGCAGAAACAAGAGTAGGGCTCTGGAGAATGAAGGGCAGAACCCCAGACGTTTCACTCTCTGCTCTAAAATTAAGATCTTCAAAACCCCATGTAACAGTATCCTCCCCTCTCAGAACCTTCATGAGCCTGAAAACCCAGATCCAAAGGAAAGCTGGTCCTAACGAGGATCTGCAAGACTCCAACCTCAGGTGTGTGTTCCTACTCCCTCACGAGCCTGGCTATGAAGCCAAGTGGAAATTCACTGTTTTTCTTTGCAGGGTTAGTCTTTACCTAGTTCAACCCTGAGAGCTGGCTCCCTGCCCAGAGGAGCTGGATGGAGAGGGGCAGAACGGCAGCAGCGCTGACTAAGCTTGGCTTTGACTTTACAGGGAGCTGATCTCTCCCCTCCGCCAGAAACGCGGCAGCCGTCGGGGCCTTGAGCTCAGCATTGCCTAACTTATTTAGCTCAGCAGACCTAGAAGTATCAAATCCGTTCCATGGAGAGTGAAAAGCATTTCAAGAGTAATTAATACAAAATCTCCTTGAATAAATTTTAATGGGCACACGCCTGTCTCTTGATACATACCTAATTACTGAGTCATTTAGTAAACAAAGGAGTAATGCTATTAGTTAAGCGTGCAGAGTTGACCCTCTTTAATCTCAGTGAAGAGTCTGGGGACTTGTATCAGAGCCTGCAGGCCAGCATACACCTAAAAATGAGTGAAAACCAGAGCTTTCAAAGGTTATCCCCAAAGTCTCTAAGCTATGTACAAGAGAAACAACAGTACTACAGATGTGCTCAGGCAGAGCAATCCATGTGCTTAAGTCAGTCAAGCCTGGAGGAACCTTCCTGGGAAGTTAGAGGATATTTTATTATTGCTCCTGGACTTCTTTGGTGAAGCTGCCAGTGGGTGTGACAATTAATTCCAATGCTGAGTGAGTTTTAGCAAGTAGCCACCTAACAGTCAAGCAATGATTACCAAATAACTGCATGTATTTCTTCCCCTGCAGATGTCAATGTATAAGCTGAGCTGTCAATTCAATGAAACCTTTTTTTAGCATGTGAAGACTGATGTGGATAATACACATGTCTGTATATGTATATATAAGAACTTTCTTTTTGTTTTTGTTTGTTTTTGTTCTTAATTATGAAATACAATAAAATCTGAAAAATTGCCTAGGATGACGTTGTCATTACAGGTGGATATGAAACTTTGAGGCCTGGGTGTACAAATACTACACATTTTTGAAGGAGATAAGAGTACTTTGTGTGACTGACAGCCACAAATTCACCTTTCCTGTATACTCAGTCATCATTTCACTAGCGAGTTGACAGCTGATGTAAGAAGAAGAACAAGACAGCTGATCAGAAGTATAAATTATAATATATCATATTTTATCATATTAAAAAGGTCTAATATGAGAAGAGCAAAATGGACTACTGAGCCTGTTTGACCTGGTATGACAGTGTGTTGTGCTTTAAAATTGCTAAATCTAATTCCCACTCCTCCTCACTTCTCACTCATGTCTAGACCAAACACTGAATTTAAGGTACTTTTACCACAGTATCTGTTTGCTTGGGAACTTCACTGTCCATCTTGATCATTCTGACTTTTTATGTCTGAGATGTGGTCACTGGGTCAGCTGCTGCAGCTCTCAGTTTGCCTGTCTGCGTTGTGCTTTCTCTTGACTCATAAAAATCCTGGCTCATTAAGGAAGCTTCAGACGGTTTGAGAATAGTCTACCCATTGCATACATATATTTAAATCCATTTTCATCTGCATTCACATCCAACTAGTGCACAGCATTTGCTTTGTAGTTCTGGCATAATAGCCACAAACCCTCTGATGCATTATGAAATCATATGTTTGTAGCCCTTTCTTTTCCTTAATGAATTACAGTGTAATCAGGCCTCTCAGCATCAAAAAAACCCCACTCAAAAAGCGACAATGAGAAATACTTAGAAGACAGGACACAAATAATCTGAAATAAAATCCCATGAGTGGCAGTGGTTTGTGATTATCCGTTTCACACACACACTCACACAAATTGATATGATTCACTTTGAATGCTTGACCTTTTTTTTTCCTTGCACAAAACAATTCCATTTGATTTCAGATTGATGAATGAAGGAACTGAGCTATTGAAAGGGCAAGGAATGAATGACTGTAAGCAGGTTAGAAACATCAGGACTTTAATGTTATAATTTAACTAATGATCAGTAACTACTGGAACAGGAAAAGATCAAGAAAATCAGATCAGGTTATCCCTTCCCCTTATGTAATCAATATGTATCAATTTTTAAAACTATATAAAGATACCTTTAGCATATTGGCACTTTTCTTTCTGTCTCTATTTGTACCCCGGATGGCACAAAGAAGAGGTCGGGACTCTCGGTACAAGAGGAACTTGTCTGCTTGCTGCCAGACCACTGAGGGTAAAAGGGGGAAGCACCTGTCACTCAGCCAGATGGGTCTCTTCTCAAGAAGAAAACCCAGACAGGATAAGACATTGAAGTTTTCTTCTTATCTATAGAGAAAATTATTGGGAAACTCATGACACCAAGTTGGTCAGGGAGAGCCTGCCAGCACATGTGCTTCAGAGGAATTCTTAGGAAGGAACTGAACTTGAAGTTTCAAACCTCATTGTCTTGTACAAGCTTCCACAAAATAATAGGTTAACAGAATTTTGCGTAAAGCCATGTGTCTGAGTAAAACATTTCACTTTTATTTAGGTGGGGTTTTTCTCCCCACTCTGGTAGATAAGAAAATGAATCACTGGAATTTTTGTACTCTCCATTTCTAACCAGGGGGAAGGGAGGGCTGGTTATTTCTGGTAGGATCAGTGTTTGTAGTGGTTTCACTCTGCATATTCCCCTTCTACAAAATCAGCTGCTCTTTGCCAGAGTTCAGAAAACAAAGCCATCTCATCTAAAGTAGGATAGACTTCTGAGAACTACTGGACCTTCTCTACAAGCCACTGTTTAGTCTGCTGGGATCAAGGAGACAAAATGCAGCCTACTTTCTATGCTACTTCCCAGCAAATAGTAGTCTGTCCCTCAGATCCCATCTGTGGTGAAAAACAGGAGATCCTCACGCTTGTTTTTGAGTTCCCTGAAAATATCACTCAGCTTGGGCTTGGATTTTACCACCAAGACCACTGACCTGAGAGAAAAGCTAACTTTTGGCATGTGGACTGTCGTTGTGATTGGTATAGCTTTTCCTAATAAAATGTTCCAGTGCTTAAGGAATATGAATTGCCTGGGTTCTTCTACATTTTCGACAAGGTGACAGAGATATTTTTTTATGTCTGAGATTAAATGAAAACTTTTCGAAATACTGGTTACCAACACACAGCCTTGCTCGAGGTATGATCCAAGACTGAAGCGAAGGAAAGTCTGCTGCCTGACTGCAGTGATTTCATATCAGATTCTTGCTCTTTCTTCCCCTTCTGTTCCCTGGAAAATAAAATAGGAACATAAATCAAAAGAAGTTTATTACAATACGATAAAATAAAATTAATCTAAGAGAATTCCATTAAATTTAGCTGTTTTAACAGTGAAGGGCAAAATCATTAATTTAACTCTGTCTGTATTTGAATATGCCCTTCATTGGCAAGCTACTCTGTCATATTGAGGACAACAGGAGTTTAGTCTATTCTTAAAATCTTGGTGAAATTACATGCGTGAGATAATTGGCTACTTGCCAAGTCTAACCATTCAAATTGCAGGTAACTTCATTCTACCCTGCTTAAAATGAATCCTTTTCCTACTGGAATCAAGATTGTTGTTGCCATTAGCCTCAGGAAGAGTGGTTTCATACTGCTTTTCAGATGTTCAGAGGAAATATTTAGGGATTTTTCACCTGTAAATTGACATGGCTCCCTGTGAATAGGCAGGGCAAGATCTCAGGAGCCTCTGAAATGGGATGGCAGAATTACACTTGCATTGCAGAGAGTATTGCTCTCAACCATGCAGCAAGGCTCTAGACCAGAAATCATTAGAAAAATGTGCCTCCATCATAAAGGTGGGATGATGGTTTAGCCCCTAGGGAGATCTCTAAGTTTAAAGAATAATAAAAAATCTAGTCTTTTTGGGTGGAGCCATGTGTATCTACTGAAAGACCAACCATAAAAACCACAGTAAAAGCTTACTCTTAACATGGCTGTCCCACAGGGGCTGTATAAGGGTTTTTTCACGTAATCATCCTGTGACTGCTTAAGATTTTGCCAGTAACAGGGATTTTCCCCTCTTTCTTTGGACTACACATTTGGTCAAGTGCAGTAGGAATTTACCTGGGAAGGAAGGAAGGGGATGAAGTTCACTTACACAGAAGCTGTCACATGAGCTCTGTAAAACCCACTTTACCACTCCCAGAGAAAGCATCAGTGTTATTTCCTTATTTTGAGCTATAGGAGTTCACATCCTCATTTTTACTATAGGCACTTTCAGATCTCACACACACACACAGAGAACATACCTCCCTCCCAATTCTCCTTTTGAGTTTATCGTCCACAGGTTCACTTCTTCTGCTGGGCCACTTAGATCTTTGTAATCAGCACATTTACATTCAAAGCCAAGGACAGGTATCCCAAGGAGAGGAAAAAGGCACTAATCAGGTCTTGCTTCTATCACAAGCTCTTGGATGACCTCCAGAAAGTTACTTGTGAACTTTGGCTCTTTTACCCATAAAAAATAGAGAATATTACTTTTTTTCTCTTACCTTGTTAATGTAAACTGAAAAAATCTAGAGTTTAGGCACTTACACATATATGTCTCAATGCTATGGAGCTGTTAGAACTCTTTGGAGCCAGAGGTCTGCTACAACCCCTTGGCCACCCATGCCAGGATTATTCAGAATTTCATTCACAGGACAGTTGTCATAGTTTGTAGTTGCCCTGACTGTCCTCACTACTGCTTATAGGTAATTCTCTAACTTCATCTTCTAATTGAAAACAGAAGGCTTGGTTGAGCGAAGTAATGACTCAGGTCAGTCTGTTATGCCAGAACAGCACTTGCCTCAAAAGTTGTCTTGTTCTCTAGATGCAGCTGTGCTCAGGCTGGGATGTGTTGCTTAAAAAAAATGTCTCATTCTCTTTATGACTCAGAGGTGAATAGCACGGGCTATTTCTATGGATCTTACCTGTGATTTCAGATGACTTTCATCATCATCAGGGCTAAATCCCTTTAGTGAGGCTAGAGGATCTTTCCACTGGTCAAATTAAAGCTGTGCCACACTGCCAATAGAAGCTAACAGGACTATAGCAAAGCAGAAGCAGAGGCTTTGTAGCCCAGGGGCTGTAGCCGTCAGATGGAACAAAGCTGTCTTGGTTTCTGTTCCCTGCTTCCAGGCTTTTGTAGATTAACTAGTACCTGTAACTCACATAGGTGATATAGAATAAGAAAGTCACATCAGTCCCATACTTAGCTCCACTTGGAAGAAGAACTGAGTCTTGCCTGGAGCTGTTGTGGAGTAGAAACCTCTTCTCCTGCTTCTTCCTGCAAGTCTGGTGTTGTAGTATGCCCTTCTTGCCTCGTGTGTATGAAGACAGAGCTCCTTCAATACCTGGATGATTGTGTAAGATAAGGGCAGTAATTATATACTACACTCTTGTAACCCTTTTCATGGACAGCTTACAAAACTCCTCAAAAACGTCCATCCATTCTCACAACACGCCTGGGAGGTAGAGAAGGTTTATTATGCATACAAGCCATCATTTACTGTGTACCAAGAGACACTACTCTATTTCTGGTACACCAAAGATAAACAACTTGCCCAGGCAAAGCCTGGAAGGGAAGTTCATGTTGCTCCAAACTACATGTTTCAATCCTTAGGTCAAAGCAGTGTTTTCAAAGTTATTTAACCTGGCAAAAGTTAAGGTGGTGGGTTATGCCACTGCGATAAGTCCTGCACCCCTGGCTTACCACAGCAGGGATGAGCGTGGCAAAGGAGGCATGAGAAGAGCTGATAAGGATGGCAGTGCTCTCCCTGTTGCTCTCCCATGCGCTTCAGCTCTGCCCTCCCGGGGCTGAGCACTGCTTCTAGACTGCATGATGAGTCAAGGTATTGTGGCTGAGACTGCAAGCATTGGCTCTGTCACCCGGCAGACAGACAGACATTCAAAGAAACCACAGCCCTCTGGTTTCTTTGCCCTTGTTTGCTTAATCAAGTTTGGGTTGTGTGTGCATGTACACATTTTTTCACCCACAGCACAAACAAATACTGCTTAACACCTGAGGGTGGCTGGCTCTCAGAAGTGCCTCTGGAAAGATGACTCAGAGGAGGAGTAGTGGGAGGCTCCTATGGCATTCGTCCTAACGCGGGAAAGAGCATTCCCTCTTACTGTAAGTGATCTAATTACATTACTGTAAATCTCTCACATTTTCAGCTACCTCCACATCAGCTCTCAGGCTGAACTTATGTAATTGTGGAAAACTCTCTGTCAAACAGAAGATTCCTGCTGCATGCCACATTGTTTGCAGAAGACTTGTATGTGAGAGTGAGCAGGGAAGGGAGACTTCAGTGCAGAAGACTGAAAGTGATACCTTCTCTAAAGGTCATGAATTTGTGCACTAAATTGCACCATGGGCCTATAACACTTACAAAGAAAACAAGCAATCTAAGAAAGCTATGTTGTTTTCTTGAGTGGGATAAATCCCATTTAGACAAATAGGCCAATTTTTTTACTCCTAATGTTCCAATTAAACACAATATTCCTTCTACTTCTTGTCCTCAGTCTCATCTAGTGCCATTGATCCTATCTTTAGGCTACTAATAGAGTCCTAGCTTAATTTCAGTGGTCCTCCACCTGTATCTGTCCCAACCAGAGCCATTGCCTCTAGGTGCTCCCCAAAAGCCAGCTCATCTCACACAGACCCCTGTTAACCTGGGAAGAGGACCCAGGACTAAGGTCAGGAGCATCTGGTAAAAGAGGATCGAGTTGATGAGCTGGCAGAAACTTGGGGAAGCACTTGGGGAACAAAAGGTGGTTTATGGCTGTGCCAGTTATTATTGCTATGGCCTGCTGACCAGGCCTCATTAAGTTGGTGTGTGGAAGTGACTCTTCCATTGGGGCCTGTTGAGGAAGAGGGTAACCACAGAACCATGGAATTGTTTGGTTTGGCAGGGACCTTACAGATCAGCTAGTTCTAACCCCCCTGCCATGGGCAGGGACACCTTCCACTAGACCACCTTGTTCAAATCCCTGTCCAGCCTGGCTGGGAACACTTCCAGGGATGGGGCATCCCAAGATGCTCTGGGCAACCAGAGTCATTGCCTCAACACCCTCACAAAGAAGAATTTCTTTCTATCATCTACTCTAAATCTCTCCTTTTTTTTTAAGTTTAACACCCTCTTGTCCTGTCACTACCTGCCCAAGTAAAAAGTCTGTCCCCATCTTTCTTATAAGCCCTCTTCAAATATCAGAAGGTGCTCTATGGTCTCCCCAGAGCCTTCTGTTCTCTTCTCAGGCTTAGCAACCCCAATTTTCTCAGCCTGTCTTCATAAGGAGAGGTGCTCCAGCCTTCTCGTCATCTTCCTCTAGGCTTGCTCCATGTCATTCTTATGCTGGGGACCCCAGGGCTGGGTGCAGCACTCCAGGTGGAGTCTCAGAAGAGCAGAGTAGAGGGGACACTTCCCTCAAGCTACTGGCCTCGCTTCTTCTGCTGCAGCCCAGGATGCAGTTGACTTTCTGGGTTGATTGTGTGCATTAACAGGTCATGTCCAACCTCTCATCCACAAGAACACAAAAGTCCTTCTCCACAGGACTGCTGTCCATGAGTTCTCCCAGTCTGTAGTCACATCTGGGATTGCCCTGACCCAGGTGCAGCACCTTGCGCTTGGACTTCTTGAACCTTGTGAGGTTTTCACGGGCCCAATTCTCACAGTTGTCCAAGACCCCCTGAATGGGATTCCTTCTGTTGTCTCAACTGCACAACTCGGCTTCGTGTCATCTGCTGAAGATGCACTTGATCCCACTGTTTATGTCATTGATAAAGATATTAAAGAGCACTGGTCCCAAAATATAGCCCCCTGGGACAACACTCATCATCAGCCTCCACATGGACATAAAGGTGTTGACCACAACTTTTTGGCTGCATTTGAAAAGAAAAGGAAGGGAAGAGCACTGCCTGCAAGCCCTGCTCTCATTGCAGCTCAGAGACATCACTAGGGAATGAGGCAGAGGCACGAATGGATGCAGCTGTGTGTGCCAGTGCTTGCCAGAGCAACTGAGCAGAGTTTTAGAGAGGTACAAGTACCAAGGATGCAGTCAGAGTAGCACCCTGAGCATGTCCTGAGAAAATCTCTGAGAAGGTGCCTGGGGCGAAATGTAGACTGGAAAAGAAACCTGAATGGCAGAAGGTTCTGAGCATGTCTGTGCAGCCTGGTGCCCCTGTCTGGTGCCGTTCCACATGCGTGCTGAGCCAGCCTGGGCGGAGAGCCTGAGCTTGTCTGTGCCGCCCCTCAGAAGATGCTGCTGTGCTCAGCTGGCTGAGCTCCAGCCACCTCCGAGCCCTGCACAGCAGCCTGTCTGCATCTGATCAAAGGCACGTCTACACAGCCTCTGAGATGATTCTGATTCCTTTTTTAAATTGTTTTTATTTTAACCCCTGCTCTGTTCAGAGAAGAAAAAAAAACCACAAAGAAAAACACATACTCCTTGTATGTAACAAGCATGTAACAAGTATGAACATCTCAAGCAATTGGTACCACCATCTTCTCCATTTAACTGAGGCTGCCCACTTGGATTGTGTATTTGATGGGAATGCTTTGGATGGTTGAGACAGAAGAGGCAATATTATTTTTAAAAGATAGTTTCTAAAAGAGCCCAGAATTTGATCTATTTACCAGGGAATCCAAATAGCAATAGGTCATATAAAAAGGGGAGGGAAATGGTCACTTTAGCCCATACTTCTAAATCAAAAACAAGCAAAGAAAGAAAAAAATTGCCTGATGTCAACCAAGAACTAACACCAGAGTCCAGGAAATTATCAGAAAAAGCAACTGCAGTTCATATGGACTCCTTTCTGTTTGCTAGGATTACACTTACACCTCTGCACAATGTCCACATTCAAATTCTAGCTAAACTAAGGAGGGATGAAGAAGTGATTTTCTGAGGTAGACACAAAATGGGAATATAAACGGGGAATTTGTGCCAATGCCCTACCACAGAAAGAGGGAATATAAGGGTGTAACAACAGCATGAGCAACAAGATGCTGAAAGCATCCTGAAAGAGCCAGGGAGTAGGTGTTTGAGCTACAAGTAAAGCTTCTGTCCTGTAGTTGTTATCGTCTCTATAAATGTGTGATGAAGACAGAACCTCACATTACACCTTTTAAAAAATATAATCATACTGTGAAAAAGTGAGTTTTCTGTAACTGTGATACTTGATTGTTTTATCCTTTGAATACTTCCAAAAGGCGCACACATACACACATAATCTCTGTAAATCACACTGGATTTTTTATGTACACACGGACATTCCATTCCGGTTTACCCATCAATACACACATGTTGAATTTTATCTGTTTTCTTATTATTTATTGCACACACATTAAAATGAGAGGCCAGATAATGTAGATGTATTTAGGACCTTGTCCTGCTTCAACTGAGTTGAAGCAGATATCTTTGATGTTTTCCAACGTTCTTTCCTCCCACATCAAAATCCCATCTGTTGGCATCAGGGAATAACTGGAAATCTCATCCTGTCTTTAAGAATCAGAATTCTGGGCTTTAAGGCTGCAAACATGTCTTCAGGACATGAAACCAAAACACTCAAAGATCCAAAGGCAATAAAAAAGGGGCCTGACAATCATAATTTTTTAAGACTCTGTAGTTTTTAAACCACTTCCATGATTCTGGGGGGGCTAAATTGGCAGACTTGGAATTTGTTGACTTGCTTGGGGCGAGCCATTGCCCATGATGTCAGCACTCCTCTCCCAGAGGGCTGGATGTGTCTCTTCTGCCCACAAGGTGCTGGTGATACATCTCTACCAAGGTCAGTTTTCTAGACTTCTCTGAGTCACCCCACTCTTATTAAAGAGAAAAGTATTTTTAGACATTTAACAGGATTAAACAAATTGTTCTACTCTGTTTCAGATGCACAATATGCTCTAATATTTTGATGCCTCAGTTTTACAACACCCTTTTATATGTACAAATGTGCTGCAAGGTAGTACAAAATTCTGGATTATTTAACTTGCCACGCTGTGGAGTATAGCTAGAAAAGCATAAGGGTAAGGAGGTATCTGCAAGATGTCATTTCAGAGCTAAGCACAGGTAAAAAACTGAGTGTTTAATCCTTTTATTCAGTTGTGGCAGACCTATGGGCTGTGTGTGCAATTTCCCAGAATTAGTATATTAAATGATTAAAATAAAATGAATACACTAAGGAAATACAAACAAGACAAAATATCTAATTATCACCTAAGAAAAATTATACGTGGTTTTATTGAGCACAGTCTAATTGAACTGAGATGAACTTAAAGATAAGCAGAATTTTCTTGCTGAAGCAGGGCCACATTTAAAAAAAATTCTCAAAATGTTAAGATCTGCTCCTTATCTTCATTTCAGAGTTAGCAAGCATGAAATCTATCTAACTGGTTAAAATCTGTACAAGAATGCTATGGCAAATCGCAATCAGCTGTCACATTTGCCTGTTTTATGTCTTCATTGTTCACTATCTGTGAACATTTATTCAAGCCAAGTGCAGTTGGTATGAATGTTGGTTTTCATTTAACCGAGAAATCACTAGTATCATATAACTATCTAAGCACTTGTTGCAAAGACTGGTAGATGAAATGGATATCCAAAATATTCGTGAATATAATGTAGCCCTAGCTAAGGCTGTGAAAGCACAAGAAATTTCCATTTCCAAAGGGACTCCTAGGAAATTGACAATTACTTTTCCCTGAATCAGAAGAAAAAAGAATTGCCATGCCTGAAAAAAATTCATTGTATCGTGATAATCTTATTGCTGTGATAGACAGCAAATTAGTTTGAAAATAAAAGTAGCTTGGAAAAAATACCTCCTCCCCCTTAGCTTCCCTTCCAAAAATGTTGAAATGGAATATTTTGACCTTCACATAATACTTCTTCCCAATTTTTTTTCCCCAAAACAAAAGGTTGTGAAAATCAACATGCCTCAGAGAGCAGTTTTGGTTAGACAAAATGGAATTTTCTGATGGAAAAAAAGCATTCCATTGAAAAAAAATTAACCAGCTCTAGCAATAACTCTGGATTTCACACTCAGGGCTAAATTTGCAACCCTTTGCCCTCTGCAATGAACTGGAACACTTGAGAAGTAAGGAACTAATCAGGGGAAAGAAAAACCCTCCCAGTATAGTTTGGAGACTGTGGCGGGGGGGGCCTACTGGAATGGATCTGCACAGGCATGCTGCTCTACGGGTTCCCATGGTGTTTGCTCCCACTAGCCCAATTACAGCATCAGAGACAGATTTGTAAGAGTCGAATCTTTTTTCTTTTCTGAGGAAATAGCTTCATTTTGTTTTGTTTCTTGCTGTTCTTGGCATGAAATTAATGTTTTATTGGTATGAAATACAAGTCTGTTTTGACACTTGCAGAGACAACGCAGACAGAGTGAAACATCTTTCTAGCTATAAACTGAAGTTTGTATGCCTTGTAAATAGTTTTTTATTGCTCATATAGTATAAAAGAAAAAAAGAAAATTTTTTACAAACACAGATAAGTTATCTGTGTCTTGCTGTGTGCTTTCCTCTTTCTTTCGAAGCAGGAACCTGGTTCACCAAGAGCATCTGATCCTTTCACATACTTCAGCACATGAAGCAATAAGCAAATCCCTGAAATCTGACTACAGCTTCACTGCATAGCCATGAAACTTTGCCTCCCATTAGGCTTGGTAGAAAGTTGCTTCTCCACAAGCAAGCAGTAGGGACAAGATGGTCTTGGTGCCTCTTTGGTCTGAAGTGGCTCAGAAATGCTGGACTAATAAGAGTCTGGAGGTTTGGTCTGTGCTCTTGGAAAGCCATTGGCCCCACTTTAGGTTGTTTTTGATCTACCATAAGAGCTGAAATGTACAGGACTGCAGCCAGCACATTTTTGTCTCAGAAGAGGCACAGATCTCTTATCTTTGTGTTGCTCCCATAGCTAATACAGCATAAATATGACTTTCATCCTATAAGGACTTGAGGCTAAAGCAGGCAGGAAACAATGTTTCTCTCGAAACTTTTAAATAAGACTTTTTTTCAATAAGTCTGTACCTTATTAAGATGAATCAAAAGCCTTTAAGCCCTTTTCTTTGTCTTCAAGAGTGAAGAGTTTCCACCCAAGACACAGGAGATGTAGAGGCCTTAAGAAGGACCAAACTGATACATCTGTACCCAGGAGTGGAGCAGTGCTGGGGCTCTCTCAGGATCTGTGGCACCTTCTTGGCCAGGAACACTCTGTTGCATGGTCTCATCCCTTGGAGTAGGGTCTGAGGCACCTGGGCTGTGACCCATGCTGACTCCCGAACCATGCTAGTAAATGGGGCTAAAATTGTGCCAGGAAGCTTTCCAGCCTTTTAATAGCATGACCATGTCCCAGCATCCAAGTCCATGGCACTGACACTATGATTTTATCAGTATCGCCATACTGCATCAGACTAAGGAGTTGCTCTAAAATCTTGCAAGTGAGTACTCCAGCCCCTGACTGTTAGGGCTTCTGATTCAAGTAATGTTTTAGCATTGTTGATAACATCATGTGTCCCAGAGTTATAACAGGATGTGTTATAACATCCTGTATTTTTGCTGTGTCACCTTGAAGGCTCCATATACAACCAGCTATTGTTTTTTAGGACAATGGGAAGCAGAATTTTACCTAGACAGTGAAAGACTTGTATCAGTAATGTGGGATGGAGTGGAAAACCAGGTGGCTATGTGTAATCAGCTCAGTTTTGCTCCAACCCTGCTGAGCCCAGATAGCTTACTGTGACGTAATTTAAGTATTGTGGCAGCACACTTGTCCTTTAAGATGCGGGAGAGCTTTTGAACTTGGTATATAGCTGCTCTATGTATTTGTGATGAGTAGTCATTAAAGACAAGCTTTGAATAGTATTTCTTCAAAGCTGAGACCCTGGAAATACTCATTTTAATTGTGAAACTCAAACAGAAGGATGCAGAAATTCACTCTTCGCCCACATATAATGAATTTACTTTCTTTCTCATCAAAAGGGTATGAGAGAGTGGTCTTCTCTCTCCAGAAGATTGTAGTATAGTTTTTTCTTCTCACCCACGTGCAAGACAATGAACCTTATCTTTGACTGTGACAGGGAGTACTTCTGGAAATGCCATCTGGTGCTCCTGGCCTTTTTAGTTCTTATTCAGGTTTATCCTGATGAAATTTTCTGGCATCTTCCTGAGGCTTTTCTGCTTCTCTGCCAAATGTTAATAGGTGCCTGTTCCTGTACATTTCAATACTCTCTCCCACGGATGTAGTGATTAGCCTCGAGTATCTTTCTCTAAGACTGTAACATACCTTCAGAAACCTGAGTGGGACTTTTCTTCTGTGTGACCTGGTTGACTTCCTTACTGCTAAATATTTAATTTATAAGGGCATCCATTGCCCTCTGGTCTTGCAGGTCTGCAAGAGAGCTCACTGAGAGCTCAATGTTCACCTAACTTAATGTTCTTCACAAATGCTGTCCCTCTCTGGTCTATGAGGGATTTATAAGCACCTGTCTCATGGAAAATGATCTGTGGCCGAATCTGAGCAGGTCCCCCAGTATTCAGGAGGCATATAACCACATCATCAGTCATTTCTTCCTCTCCATAGAATACAGAGAAGACCAGTAATTTGAAGGTTTATCAATCTGAAAGTTGATGCCAAGTGGATTGCCAAACTATTTATTGCACTTAAAGCACAGTTTCTCCCTGTTCAATTTGGGTTGCAGCCTGAAACAAAAACAGCCAGTTGGCAATAAAGAGAACATGTACACACGTTATCTATCCTTATGTTAATATCTTTTATTTGCACAACTCATCAGATTATTGTCTGATGGTTTAGAGTCTAAGCATTATCTCTTAGAAGATTGTTTGTGCCTGCTCAAGCACGTGGACCTGAGACGACAATCTGTGGTTCAAGCACTGCCAGTAAAAATTGTACTTTGCTGGATGTCAGTGATTCACTCCCAAAATATGAAGCATGATAAACTGAGAGGAAAAATAAGTAAAATACCTCTCAAGGGGAAGCTGCATTTAAGAAGAGACAGCTGGGCACCAACTCTAAATATTTGCTATACAAAAGTGAGGCAGACCTCTACCTCAGACACCCATGCTGGATATTGCCCTTTCAGTGCAGCAGAAGCCTTTAATGTATGGCCATTTACCAGCATTTCAGTGGAACATCACACCTCTCCAGAGACTTTAGTGACACATCTTGGCCTTCAACTGCAACTTCAGCTTCATGGATTATTCCTCAAGTACTGAGAAGTGACTCCATTGACTCAGGAGTGAGCGGAACTTTACTGCAGTAGTGCTTCTCAGTAGCAAAAGTGAGAAAGATATTTCACTTCTGTCGTCACCAAGGACTAGTTTATGCCTAAGAACTTGTAGAAGTATAATTAGATTGATTTAAAGCCAGTCTGCTTACATCACTGAAAAATTGTTTAAGCAGAACAGAATGGCTGAAACCTCAGTTACATCAATTTATCCTAATTGTCACTACAATATAAATGACGTTGAAAACTGATTTAGCTATTACCGGTGTTTCTATTTTGTGGTACACTGGGATAAATGTACTCCAGTGTAACTGCTTCCTTCCTCAGAAAGTTCTTCTAACTGTTCTAGGAAAGGACATCTATGTAACACACAGCTCCAAGCCCCAGCAATTTGGGATACAAAGCTTCTGATGTAAAATTAGAGATGGGAACAGGACATGGGAGATTTTCTTAGCTGTTCTTGATGCCTCCTTGATGTTAAGCAATCTTGGTCTTACTCCATCCCACTCACTCTTTCATATAGATGCTCCTGCTATATGGTTTTGTCCCCTTTTACCAGTCCTCAAGAAAGAAAGGCCCAGGCTCCAAGAGCAAAATCTCAAGACTAACGTTATTTGAGTTTTTAAAATATCTGGCCTTTACATCTGGATTGGATTTTGTTATCAGAGGAATAGGTCTAACTTGTTCAAAACCTCCTTGGAAAGACCACATACAAGACTTTCTGTTAGGTTGCAACAAGACCATCATATTTTGAGTCACAGAAAGACAGGGTGAATGCACTCCTCCATGACCCAGGACTACATGTCTGAAAGTGAATTATATTTCCTTACCATTCATGCATGATTGTGTTCCTTTTCAATGGGCAGGTTTTTGCTTTCTGGAAAGCACTTTTGATTACCAGGGATCTACAGGAAATTGTTCTTTCCCCAGGCAATGCCAGCATCCCAACACTCCTTCATCTGACTGCTCTGGGCATGATTTTGTGTGTTTTTTCCAAGTGCACCATAAGAGCTCAGCTCTAGATTCCCTGACACCCAAACTAGTACTGAATCACTGATGTTCTAGGTATTCAGGGTATGCAAGAGGGGACTCAAAGAAAAAGGTCAATCTCTACTTTCTCCCTCATTATTAGAACTTTAGCACAATCTAAGAACATACCAAAAATATTTTAACACAGTATTTCTGCCTTCTCTCCTTTTCTAGTCTTCACTGCTTTGGGTCTTTGTCCTGTTCACCTTGATGCTTCATCTTCACTCTGTTTTTCTGATTTTGGAGGTTTGCCCTGTTGTTTTTTTTCTATTATTTTTGTCTTTTGTTTCTTCAGTTTGTCTAAATAATGCTTCCCTTCTAGTTCCCTTACCTCTCTTTTGCTCACTCTCTCTCTCTTGCTTTTTTTTATTTAAACAAAACAGTTTTGTAGTCTTCTTTGTTTACAATCATCCTGATTTATTTACCCTCTTATTACTAGTTTCTTCATTTTGCTGTGGTTGCTAGAGCTCCCTTGCTTCTGATGAACATGCAGATAGAGATAGTCCCAGTTTAAAGAAATTTCCAATATAAATAGAAAAGAAAGACAAAAAACAGTTGGAAAGAAAGGAAACCTTGTTATCTCCATTTTGCTGAGGGAAAACTGTGGCAATAAAAAGATAAATAATATTTTTTAGGTCACACAGAAAGCCTGTGGCTGAACTGGGAGGAAATGCCAAGTCTCCCAGATTTCATTCAGCGTCTTACTCATAATTTCTTGCTGATTTTTGCAAGTGTCTGCAGTGTAATGATTTGCAGTGTGATAATAATGGCACTGTCCACAAAAGAGCAGACTTCCTGCACTACTATGGGTTTTCAAGCTTACCATAAAACTTGCTGATTACTTGGCACACACAGCATTACAGACTAAGAATTATTTTAAGAAAAACAGGATGTTTTTTACAGGATGAATTCACATCTCATTGCAAAAGTCCACTAGACAACCAACCCTATAAGTTCTGACATCTGTATTTAACCAGCAAATTCTTTGAGGAAATTTGGAGTTATCCAGTTTTCGTAAGTTCAGGTCAGCTCTATTAAGAGGAACATTAGTCCACAGTCTAGTATATTCACAGAATTTACCTCAGTCTATGTTCAAAATCTTTACTTTATTTGAAATAGGTGTCATTATTAAAAAAATTGTGATTGTTCTGTGATCGGTGCTTGAGACTAACTGCAGTATCAGCTGACACGTGCAGTATTGGTTCTCATGGAGAAGGAGTTGGGAGTACCCAGGCATATCTCTCTGAGGTCAGCTGAATATCCATCACCAGCTATTGCTTGCTTTTCACTGTTTTAATCTGCTCCAGGCAGGCCATTGCTTTCTGAATCCATTAATTTTAGGGAGATTTTACATAAACATGCCATGAGGGAGGAGGGCAGAAAGAGTGCAGACCTTTGAAACATCTCCATGTACTATGTGTGAGTAATGTCTAGGGAGATGCCAACGTGGAGCCGCAGAAAACCCAGGGGCTCTCACTTACCTAGGTCCCATGATTTTATAGATACTCTCCAACAGCTGGAGAGTAAATGGGCATCAGCAGCATGGCAGAACTCGTCTTTCCGCCTTTGAAAGCTGAGGATTCAGGCCATGACTTGGTGGTTGCTGGTTGAACTCGGAGCCTCAGTGTATGCTGCTCCTGGTCGTCGCCGCTGCCCAGGCCCCTGGCTCCCCAGGCACCCACTCTCAGCCAGCAGAACCTCATGTTGGCCTCCTGATGGTGAATGACAAGAAGCAATACAGCCTTGCCTCCACACAGGCCAGCTGTCTGTCAGAAGAACATTCCTCTGACGGAGTACACCCCTGTGAGGCTTCCAGCTTCACCATGTACAGAGCCAAACTTTCCTCATCTGCAGCATGGCCTTGGCCTTTCACTGGGCACAACCAGCCACATAAATATAGACACATAGCACAACATAAATATGCTTTAAACATATTTACACCTCTGAGAAGATTTCAGGATTAGTGTAACTGCTGTGCAGTTGCCTCAGTAGATGTGATATGATGAATTGATATAATTGGCTCCTTGGTGCCGCACTGAGGCGCTGGGATGGGAAGCGAAAGCAGAGCGCGGCCTGCTGAGGCTGCCCCCACTGATGGAGAAGCTTCTCAGATACCTCAGAGAAGCCAACGCTCACATCCATTCAAACCGAGAACTAGCAAATGAGTGCACTGACAGTAAAACAAAACCCAAACCCACCAGCACCTCCTGATGAAGACAGAGAGGTGCCAGAGTGAGAACTATGTCAAAATCAGATCTCACAGAGTGATGAAAATACAGAGTAACTATAGTGAAATCTGTGAAATGGGCTAGAGGCACACACTTACAGCATATAAATTTAGACATTGACTCAAATCCCTAATTTATGAGGCAACAGGCTTCATCTAGAATTTGGAGGTATCACAGAGAGATCCAGATATATCCAAGGCAAACTCATACTATAAATTGTTCTAGAACCTGTCTGTCTCTCTGTTAATGGTAAAGAGAGTTTGGGGAAATAGAATTGTCATGTTGGTATATAAATTAGATGTGCAAAATCTGGCAGAGAGAAAATGCCCTGGAGTATCCATATGTGGATACAAAAATCATTGTCACTGTTATATACCAGATACTCTCAAGGCTGTAATCTGCTCCCAGGCCTTTACTACCATTGTACAATCTTTTCTTTCGGTAATTTCATTCCTTCCCATGTTCTTGATATCCTCACTGAAACATTACAGCATGCTTCATTTGGAAAAATACTTGCTGTAGATCCCATGATTTAAAGATTTGAGGCATCGTACATGGCTCCAGATAGACGTCTGTGCTAAATGCTGTGCTGTTTGGCACTCTCTGGTTGTACAGAGATTACAATGGTGCACCTGCAAGGGCAGACTTTTTAAAATTCTCCAGCTCATATCAGCTTTCTGACTCATAGTGTCTCATGCAAAGACAAAGATGGGTGCCTTTATAGGAGCGTGGTCACTGGAGTGGAGCAGGACACTAGTCCTGTGACTGAGCACACTAGTCCTTGCCACCCAGAGAGGCCATCCATTCAGCTTGATGTACCAGATAGAAGCACCCCTAGCTTCTTCAAGGCAAAATTAAGCAGCTGGAGTGAAGGTGGCTCACCCACAAGCACCTGGCCTCCCCTGAAATGCCTGAGCTGAGTGATGGCAAACAGCACTGGAACAAGGGTGGCTTTTTCTATCAACTCCCAGCTTCATTGACAACAGAGAGGACCATTTAGGAAAACTGCTCCATGTGAACCAATGTGAAGGTTAGTTCCCAGTCCCTCTCTAAGAGAGAAACCTGACTGAAGGTGGGCTTAATATGCACTCTCATGCTCGGTTTGGCATATTGGCAGATGTGCCAGCGTTCCTTAGGGGCAGCAGCACAGTCACTGCACCACCAGCAGACATGCACCCAAGGTGCTGAGTTTGGGTCTGGGACAGGCTCACAGGCAGCACTGGGCTCCTACCAAGTGCCTGCACCATTCCATGTTCCTGACAGTGCCCTCATGGCTGCTGTTCCTGCAAGTGTTTCCACTGACAGGAGACCTCTCTTGGTATGATTTTATCCTGATGGCTCCACAGGCAACCTACCCAAACTGACCTGGTTAGCAGGAGGCAGGATGATGACAGCTTCGTGATTTTGAAGAGATAAGAGAGTTTTTCTATTACTGTACTGCCCCTTCTGCTTTGCCTTTGCAGCGTGGTGCTGTGTTTCCTGCAGACTTCCTGGAAAGTGGCCTGTGTCATCCTGACCTGCAGTGATGGCTTGTAATTTTGCACCTGGAACACAATGTTTTGCCACCAACTGAGCTTTCTTTCCTCAACCCAGAGTCCTTGTCAATCTCAGCAAGCTGTGTTTTCAAAGCTCAGGAAAAGTCCCTATTTGAAGCAGCTTCTCAAACTCAAACTAGTTGTCTTGCTCAGCCTTGTTTACTCCTCATTCTCTGCAGTTTCTGCAGGTGTTCTCTGCAGCTGAGGGCAAAGCCTGGGGTGACAGCAGCCACTGAAAACCCACAGCCACAACTGCCTGGGTGATACTGGCACAAAACTTGACTGTTTGGAGGCAAAACTTCCATTAGCTCCCCAGCACCTCCTCCAGAGCCCTGGGGATGAGCCTCATAGTGCAGAAACTTGGATGTCCTTGGCAGCCTCAGCTATTTCAAAGGAGCTTGATCTTGCTGCAGGAAAAGAAAAATGTTGAGATTTTGGCCTCAGCCTGTGAAAGGTAATGATTTAGAGCTAAATTCTTCTTACCATCCCTTTGTACAAAGCTCTCTCAGAGCTCTCTCATGAGCTCTCTCATGCAAGGACCATGTTTTCTCTGATGAATCATCCATCTTCCTCGGGATGACACAGGTCTTCTGGAAGGCCTGCATCCTCTTAGGCCTGCATCTCACATCAGTTTTGGAGAATGATGCTTCCTTTAGTTCTCCTTTGGGCCAGGCACTGGTTACTGACTTTTAATATTTGGCATGTCCTGTGCATCACCTCTATTTCAGATGAAGCATGGGACAATATAAAGTCAAAAGGTGATTTAATTGTCTCAGTTTAAAAGCCTTTAGCTTTACACCCCTTAATGCTTGAATGCATACACCATGATGGTGTCATACTTCTCATCAATGCAGTGGCTACAAACATGGCAAAACAAATTCTGGTCTCAAGCAGAAACTCCTGATAGCTGATGGTAGACTTGCAGTGGTGTAATGAGGCATAGAATTTTCTCCAATGTGGTTTTAATACAACTAGAAAGACTCAGGCTATTTATTATGGGAATCATATAAACAAATCATTCAAACAAAATCCTCCTGATTTTGCAGCAGTCTAGACATGTAGCATATTGCGAAGCCATGTCTAAAGGACAGTGTCATTGAAGTTTTTATCCTTATTTTCAGTTCAGAGGAGAACTAAGGATAAATGTGGCAGTCTGGCACCTAACATATTATCCCACAGTACCTAAAAGGAGTGTCGGAGTCATCTGAGGAGCCCCTGATTACTACATGATAAGAAACATTTATTTTGTGTTTGCTGTGCTGGGAGAACATTTGATCTACTGTGTTTTGCCAAGTTTGCACACTTTCTGTGGGAACCCTCCTCATTCCAATGAAATGGGATGATAGGAAGCATTTTATTAGAGCTTACTGGAAAAATGTGCCATAAGTGCCAAGGAGCCAGGACTGTTGTCCAGCTGGCTGGACTCAGACAATGCGTAAGTTACAAAAAGTCACAGGATTGCAGGGCTGCGTGGAAATTCCTGTCTCAGCTGGTGCCTGGTCTCCCAGATTCATACACCTTCCATGAAACACATGCAAACCTTCTGTGCCAAGCCTAAAAAATGTCTAGGAAATATACCATAAGTGTTGCCTTAAGGTCAGCAGGATTTTGAAGAAATGCATGTGTGCAGAGTTGATCCTGCTCCTGGAAGACCCTCATGCTCCCAGGGAAATAATGGCAGCCTGACACGGCATGACACTCCTGCAAATCTCCAGGGCACACAGCACATTCCCTCCTGTGGGGCTCTGGGAGTTGGCACAGATGGGACAATGTCCCCTCTTCAGACTTTGCATATGCCTCCCCCCTTATTTTTTGTGTGACTGAGGCTCATCTTGAAATACAAAGCTTAGCCCAGAGCTCTCTCAGTGCAGTCAATGACATCTGGAAGTTGAAAATGCCTCCCAAATATTTATGAGATATGTCAGCATTTTCCAGATTACTATTTTTCCCTAGCGTCTAACCTGAAACTTCCTTACTGCATTTTTAACTAGTTTTTTTTGTTTATTCATGAAGATGTTTCAGTAATTAAATTTTATGAGCAATATTCTAAATGAGGGCGTAAAATTAATTTCAGGACACAGCAGACCAAAGAAGAGGAGTCCTGTGGAGCGATTTGGAAGAGGAGACCGGGTCTGATGTACCCTTTTCTGGCACAGGAAATGCCATAGGGGGAAGGAAGGCAGAAATTGTTTGTGGGAGGAGGCAATGGAAACTGTAGTCACTAGTGGATGACTGACAGGAGTGAGAAACACAACACGAACAGAAGTTGCACGCTATGTCTGGGTGAGATGTGTTACTGGGCAAAACATCGATGGAAAGACAAGCTGAGATAGAGAGGGGCATGGTTTCTCAAGCTATCAGGAAGAGGTTTTGGCTGATTGCCAGGAAATAAATATTTTAAATGAAGTTCAGGGTCCACCAAAGTCTGTGAGAGTTTATCTGTCAACTTCAGCAGGGTTAAAATTTCAGTCCTTGTGTTTTTGTTGGTTTTTGTGTTTTAGTGGGTTTTTTTTATGTGGGTGTGGTAACTTCAGAAAATGTCAAAATACAGGTAGGCTGGTATTAAATCTGTGAATCTGGATTCAGGGCTACATTCCTCCTTCACCTGCCTCAAAGAACTGAAGCAAAACAGAGTGGCCATGGATTGAAAAAAGACACAGTCAGATCTAACATAAAAAGCCTTCGGTTAGAAGTAATCTAACTCCTTAGTTCTGGAGCCGTGGTCTTGCCTGAAACTGTAACAGATCATCCCTCTAAGTGTGGATCAGGTTTTATTAAATAATAGAGGAGGTAGAAAAGAAACTTCTCTACCAAAGTAGCAAGAAAAATAAGCAGCTGTTTTTTCCTTGTCTTTCTTTTTATGTCTGGTCACTCCCAATTTTATATCGATACACTGCAATGATACAATATTGGCTATCCCATGTATTTCAGTTTGAACTTTCAAGTATTGTTTCTCTTCTGTATTGTCTGGATATATATATATGTTACATATATATGTAACATTGACAAATTTAAGTCTAAATTCAGCAAAGTCCCTAAGTGTCTCCTCTCCTGTGAGTCTATATGATACTGTTGTGTGTATGATAAATGTTCCAGGCTGTGAATGAGCTGCAAAAAATGAGTGAGGGGATTTTTGGGAGAGGGAAAAAAAAAAGGAAAACATAGAGTATTTTATTTAACTTTGATCTGAAATATCATATTTGGAATAAAGAATTTAGTGTTGGTCTTATTTAGTTCTTCCCGAAACAATATGCCACTAATGCTAAAACATGAGAACTACTAAGAATGAAATGCTGACCTTTCTGTAAAATTGTCCTCTCTATTTTGTTTCTGAACACAGTTGCAGTTTTACAACGAACAGTAAAGTGGACTAGCTGTCATGTAAATGACCTTATGCTACTCATATGATCAGAAGTTAGGCAACACTGATGTGTTTCGCAACTATAAGGTGAAAGAAAAGCAAGAGAAAGTCTGCACTGAGAGAGGAAGATACACATTGTGAATACAGATCAATGTGTGCAAAGAATTTATTCTAGTATGTAAACTATCTGCAAAAGTTTAGCTAGTATACAAACAGTCTTACAATGTGTTTGCGTTTTGCAGGCCAACAAACACTCATCGTTAAATCAGTGAGGCCAGTCAAGATGTCTGTAACACAGCAAGAGGCACAGCAAAAGCAGCAGCAACAGCAGCAACCAACTCCCCTCTCACTGTCTTCAAACATCCCAAACTTTTCCAGCGTTCATTCCTAACAGGCTGTTGGGAAGCACGCTATCTTCTGGCCTTAATATCTTTCGCATAGCAGGGAGAAATCATCTTCTGGAAAGCTGGTACTTCGATTGCCCTCAGAAATAAAGATCAGAGGATGACTAAGGGTCTTAGGAATTAAGTTCTTGCTCTCTTTCTCACTCGTGCAGGCCCACAAAATGCACACAAAGGCACATTTTCATGTATGAGTTACGGACGCAGACACTGTTCAGTGAGAAATCCTTAAAATGCACAAACTTAACTGACACATCTCACAAATGTTTGCTGTGTACAGAGCAATCAAGGCAACAGACTCATGTTTATTACTACTGAATCAGCAGCAGTCTAATGGATTAAAAACATCCTCTTTTTTCCTCTCTCTCCTGTTGTGAAAGTGCCAGTGTTGTAAAAGCTCCCTGCGAGAGAAGTGGGTGGACATGAAACGATTCATGACCTCCATGATTCGTGAACTCCCAGTCTCTCAGGTTAGGTCTTCTGGCTGCAACCCAAAATCCCAGAACATCAGCTACAGATATTTGGAGCCAATTGGGTTGGGAAAGAAGACAGTAAATGTCTATTTCCGGTTCACAGGCTCCTGAGCGTCACCACATATTTTGGAAGTCTGTCTGGCTTCCTGACTTTAAGAGTCTCTTGATTTAGAGTTCAGGGAGCAGCAGTGAAAGGCAAGGGAAACAAAGGTTATCTAAAAACCTTGTGAATAGTTGGAACTTTTTTTTCTCCTCTGACTTTTAACGCTTTTAAAGCCTTGATTTATTAATTTTTTTTAGAGATAGTCATAGTAACTCCTTTTACTATAATGAATTGTGCTTCTTTACATGCATACCCTTCAGATAGGAAGAGATGCCCTAAAATGGGTCTGAACTCTTTATCCACCCAATTTTCCACTGATTTCACTGGTATCAGGGCTGAACATCAAGGCCACTCTAAACCCAAAAAAGAAGGTTCTGTTTACACTGAAACAGTATTTTCTTAAATCAGAAAATACTGTGTGTCCTACTTAAACTCACACTTAAGTCGGAACTTGTGAAGCCTTTGTACATCTAAATTAATAAATTTGCTCAATCTGATTCAGTCTGTCTGAACATCTGCTTTTAATGTGGGAAGAACAGGATTAAGCAATGCTTTACATACTGTTATAAAACTATTTTTAATCTTGCTGTGATAAAGAGCAACACAGCACAGAGGCTTGGCTATCACTCAGGGTGGGGGGAAGTGGTGTGTAATTATGAGGGACTGAACCTGTTCTGGTTCATTAAAATAGGTCAGTTTGGTGAAGAGCTCATAAAAGGAGCAAAAACTGAGTTACTATAATAATCTTGAGCGGGAAAGAGACGTGGAGTATGCATAGAACTGGCATTATCCATGATGGAAGGAGTAGTTAAAAAACGGGAAAAAGATGAAAGGCAAACCCACAATATGACTCTTTTACCATTCTAACTGGTATGGGCATTCCTGTCACTCTATGCCAAGTTTTGTGTTGTGGAAGGGGCTGGGTTTTGGGATTTGGATATGTTTGGGTGCATGAGATGGGGTTGCAACTTCTGAAACCTCAACTGTATGCTGAATGCTGGTCTTTTTGTCATTGTTGTAATCAGAGTACAGACTGTTCCTTCCTGGGCAAGGACAGCATTCCACACGGGCTCCTCATCAACGTGGCACTATTACCACACCTCAGCAACAAATTCCTACCCACATTTCCATACATTTTCTCATTCTTGCAAAAGTGGCTCTGGCAGGGTCACGCTTCCGGGACCAGGCCTACTGATCCATTTAACTTTCTCTTAATCAGAGCTGACCTGCATACCCTTGGCAGAGTGCCTGGGCAAGCACACAAAGCACAGCCTTCCCTTTTCATCCTGGGCGTTTATCAAAGGACACAGATGTTGTTCTTGTCTCTCCTCAGGCCAGTGTTCCTCTCATGCTAACCACCTATTCCAAGCCCAAGGTGACTCTGCCTGTTGGTGTGGCAGGCAGTGGCAGAAGGACAAGAAAACCTGCCAATGGGAAAGGCAGTGAAACACAACCTAAACCAAATAGATTGCTGTCTGCATTGCTGAAGAGAAGGCCTTGTAATTTTTAACTGATGTTTGGTCATCTTGCAATGGTCTTTCCATGATTCTTTCCATCCATCTGACCAGATGCTGGGTCTTGCACTTCGTCACCCCACGAAGGATGAGTGTTGCGCACACAGCAAAACAGACCATTGCAAGCAAGATTTCCTCAGAAGTGCCAGGTGGAAATGGCTTGTCATAGTCTTTCCTTTGTAATTTTGGGTCTGCCTGCCACAGAGGTATGTCTGGTCATTGTTCATCAGAGAGTGATGCCGCCAGATAGAAAGGGCAGAGGGTGTTACATCTAGGGGAGTGTGGGGCACCAGAACACTCCTCCAGATGAACTCTGTCACCACGGGTGTGTTCAGGCCAAGCCATCACTTGGCACCGGCCATTCCCTGGAGGCAGAACCTGTTGTGCATGTTTGTAGGGTTTAGCCTCACTCACTGCAGTATACATTTGACAGTCATAGGAGGAGAGAAACATTTGGATGCATCACCTTCATCACTTCCACTGAAAATCCTCAGGGAAGGGTAAGGCAAGTAATGGAAAATATTCCCACTGCCACAGGCAGTTCATGCCCCCAGGGTGCTTGTGAAACCTTTTGCTACTCCAAAATCTGGGATGCTAATCTCAGCAGACAGAGCTGTTGTAACTTTTGCAATTCCACATCAAAAAAGGTAAGTTCTGGCAAGTAAGAAATTTTCCATTAAAATTTTTTCGCCAACTGAAATTTTCCAGCTCTTTTGTCTGAAGAATATTTGGTTGCAATAGAAATCATTCCTTGTCCCTTAAAATCTAAATCCCTGGCCATTGTTGTTGTGGATATACATGGAGATAATGCTCAGTCTTTTTGGTTGCTTGTCCCTCTATTCTACACTGAAAATATTGACAACAATGAAATATCTTGTAACTCACTTAATCAAGAGTCTGAATTTATTGCTATTCTTATTTATTTTAGTGTGAGTCTGTATTTAGTAGTGGAGGAAAGATCCAAGAGGTTTAGGAGACTCACTCCCATGCAGGTGCCTTGCTGTTCATTGAGGTCTTCTAAAAGGAGAAATCTAGAGATGGAAGAACTTGGGGATCTGGGCCCCCCTCCAGATTTACAGGGGGATAACAGAAATCGCCTTTTGTAGCTCTGTCATTTATTTTAGAGGCCTCTGTTGCATGTTTGCTCCTTGACAGGATGAGAGCTACAAAGTGAATAAATATACTTCAACCACAAATAAGCAAGCGAATGGAAGGAAGTGCTGTTTAAAAAAATGCTTTCAGTGACTTATTGAAGTTACAAGAATGGCAAGAGGCATTTTCTAGGAAGGAAGAGAATTTCTAAATTGTTTTATGCAAGATGGTCTATTTTATGACTTTATTCTGAAAAAAAAAAGTTAAGAGGTAACTACTGTGAACAGAATAGCCCTGGCAGAACATGAGCACTCCAGGGCTTGCTTTCTTTCAGAAAGAACATGTCATATCATCATGATCATCCTCTGTTGCAACATCACAACATTTAATACCGAGATTGTATTGCTGTTGTCTGTAAGTCCACTTTTGTAAGTCTCTTTTTTTTCCCCAGTCTGACTTCATTCTACTGAGGGCCAGCCAACTACTTCTCCCCACTTCTGTGGGCAACAGCATGTATGGCTTGTTTCCTCATTAGTCTTACATGTTGGACATTTCTCTGGTTGGTGAAATACTAGGTCTGATGCCAGAAGAGGAGCTGAATAAAAACGTCTTACTGTGAGCTAGCAAGTCACTTACAGTCATTAGTCACTGAGCACCTTCTTCTGGATTAAATAACACAAAATATGACCTAATCAAATTCTCCTTATCATCTCAGTGCAACAGCAAAAATGGGCCTGAATTTGAACTTGGGATTCCAACTCCAGGTTTGGATTTACATAATAATGAGGTTCCAACTTACCTGTCATAATGAGCACAACTCAATGTACTCTGTATTTTGAAACTCACATTAAAGAATGCTAAAATCCAAAGCCTTAGTTCTTTCTATTTTATAATGACCATATTTGGGTTCAGGGTCAGACTTCTGTCTCACCTCTCTGAATCACGTAATGTACACATTTCCTTTATAAACATTAACTTTTACTGAATGAAAAACCACTACTAGTGAGCTGGATTTGACTATTATCACACATAATAATTAAACCACTTTGTTGTACTCACTGCTTTAGACTTAGGTCAAACCAGCTAGGAAACTTCTCTTGTTTTAAATTCTCATCTAGAGATGAGCTAGCTTATTACCAGTAATAACTGTATATAAAGGAATGAGCCATACCATGGGGGATTGTTCCTGGCAATTCAGGCCTCAGTGTTAAAGTAGGTAGGTAATTAAGATTTGATTAAGAGTGGATTTTCTATCAATTGCACAGTAGTACCTGTGCTCCTGTCTCCAGCAGCAGAGAGGACAGCTGCAATGCAATGCTATCATGTACTATCTACAGGCTTAAAATCAGGTAAGTAATATTTTTTATATATCTGACTGCTGATACATTTGATTACATCCATAGGGTGAGCTACTCGCTAGTACTGAGCAGGGTACCAGAGTGTACCACTTGGCTCTGTGTCCCATTCTTGCACGGAGTGTTTGTGATGTTGCCTGGTCACTGTCTCCTTGTCTGCAAAGCAAATGTTCAGGGTAGGGAGGGGAAGAAGACTTTTCATTTGTGAGTGCGAAAAGGTGAGGAAAAGAAACCAGCTTTCTGTGAAAGTTGAAACATGCTATGCAAATATATAGCAAATATACTCATTACTTTTTCACTAGCAGTACAAGACCTGTTGCTTACAGACAAGCTTGTATTCTTTGTTGCCATGCTCATCCTAACAATTGCATGTATGTGCCACAAAATGTTCTACTAAAAGTATTTGCTCATTATCATGGAGGTTCAACTCTCTGTGAGGAGGCAATTCATCCACCCACTTCTTTGGATTAATAGAAGGAACAAAAAAAATGAAGACAGAAGCAAAGCAGAAGTGAATTATTTAAAAATGAACAAACACATAAAGATCAATATTACGTTAATGCCCGAATGTTATTAAGGGAGCGCTGTGGAGTAACACAGTGCCTTACGTCAGCAAGGAGCTCTTGGAGGAGAGATCCCTGCTTCCCCCATGGAACAATTAACTACTCTTGCGTTAGAGAGGAGTGCTGGAGCTTCTTCCCACTTCTTCACACGAACATGGCACTTTCTCTGTCTCTGCAAAATGTTTCAAATGCCTTTTTTTTTTCCCTTTCTGTTTCTAATCTTTTCCTGGATTACTGAATGTACAGTGAAACTTCTTATCTCATGCAGGAATTATGTTTATAGCAGAAAAGGAACTTAGGGACTGAATGCCTCAGGGACTTGGATGATGGGATGTAGAGACTTTTATCTGAGGTTGCTTTTTTGAATCAGGCCCAAGTTGGTAGTGACCTAAAATTGCCTCAGACTGTTTGGTCTCCGCTGTGAAATGCGTTTGGTGGTCTCAGTTTAATTCCTGGTAAATACTTGTTTGCGCACTAAATTACTTCCATAACTGGTATCCATGTTGGCAGTCTCACAGAGAGGTCAAGGGTTTGATGGGAACCGGGACTGAGCTATTCTTTCATGCTGCTAGCTGGTCCCTTCTAGACATGCAAACCAAAGCAGCAGTACAATTTCCACTGGGCCATGGTCTGCTTGCTTGCTAATCTGCTTCCTTTTGAGACCATAAATTGCAAGATGCTAACTCTGAAAAACTACTTTGATTCAAAATAAGCTTTCATTCATCCAAGGTTCTTTTAGCATGCTGAAAGTCAAGGTGTCTCCAGAAATTTCAGATGATAAAGAGTTAATGTCCATGTCAGGACATAGTCTGACTAGAGTAGTTGATGGTATATATCTGGATGTAGATACAGTGCACAAACAGTTTAATTCACATAAATAATATCTGTCTGCCCTCCCCTCTTCCCTTTCACCCTACTGCTCATTTCTGGTCTCTCAGTTTTACTGGCAATGGTAGTCATGTGAATATATGAGATATCAGAGCAGGGAAATCTATAGGTTACAGAAAATGAACCAGCAAAAGTAAGTACGTTAAAGTAAACTAAATAAGATTGTTTGCTGTACTCAGCCAGTGCAAAGAAGAAGTCTATTCTTAATTTAAAAGACTTCTGTTTTTCCACACATTTGCAAATTTAAGGTCCTGCAGACTGCTGCGGATAGCAGCCAAAATGAAAATAAAATTAGTATTTCATCAATTATTTTCACACATTTTCAAAAGTATGTTGAGGACATGTTTCTACAAGTGTGCATTTGAAATTGATATGAGCCAGAGGTCAGTAAAAAATTCAGCTGTCAGATGGCAATTTTTCAGTCACAGATTCACACAAAAATTTATTAGGACTCTCCTGCCAGATTGCACTGGCAGAACTTACAATAAACCTTATGTTGTCTGTCAAAAGGGCACAACAAAATGCAACCATGGGCATTTTCAGTCTGCATGCCACATAAGTCCAAAAATGAGTTTAAGCACTGGAAATAACATCTGCTACATGCATGGTCTTGGGGTGTGATAAGATGTAAAGTGCAGAAAGAAATACAGATTGTTTGCTGTCACGCAGCAGATACAGACGGTTAAGCTCCAGACCTGAAAGTGAGGTTTGACCACAGCTCCAGCCTATGCATGCAAGCTCTTCAACAATTATTAGCGTAAATTGTATTAAATCCACTCCTGCCAGCTGTTTAGGATTTTCAAGACAAGTCTCTTACTGTGTAGTTATAGCATTTACCATTGTAATTTTTAATTACAGGCTCTCACATTAACTGGAGCCACATGATATTATCATGGTTGAAGTGAATAACAACAGTGCTGTTGGAAATCTGTAAGACTGTATGCCACCATCTGAAAATACTGAGCTGTAATTAATTTTACAACAACGTAGGGAGAATCAGGGTATTCCTGTAGTATATACTTTCATGTTTGTACATATATTGTATTTAAATATGTTACAAAATATATGTAAATTATCTGGAATTATTTTCCAAACACACTATGCTTCTGAATTTTAAAGATGTTACTTTGCAGTAGATTTTGCAAATATCTTAGAAGACACAGTGTGTCTTTTAAGTATATGTGTCCGTGTGATAAAAGGACAACATTTGCAATACCATGCTCTTTTTTTTTCTTGATGGATGAACTAGAAATCAATAGTTGTTTTTCTGCCTTGCAATTTTATTATTCTGAGGTGAGTTCTGAAGTAATTTCCTTTAAAATGTAGAATTGAGAATGTGTTAGTTTGTGTGTGTAAAAAGATCATAAAATTGGCATCACTGCAGGCACTCAGATCCACAGAAAGTGCTAGTGGAAAAAATGAAACAAAGGAGACCTAAATACAGCCAGCCATATGATAAACCAGATTTTATGAATGTGCTTGTTTGTATCTAAGGAAGAACTGATCTGCCTTGAAGCTTGTCTGGTTTTCCAGCTTGAGTAATAACAGGTATTACCCACTTTATTTCTAAAAGCAGGTTCCACTATTGAAATGGTCAGAATGGCCTAAAAAAGCCCCAAACCTTCTTTCAAGTCTGTGTGATCATGGTATGTAATGTCTTCTTAAGTGGACTTTTGCAGAACCGATTTCTCACCAGTCCTCTGCTTTTCAGAAAGAGCCCATAGGTGTAAACCCAAGCTTCTGGCACAGCTGCACCTGGAAACACAGCCCAGCTGTCAGCTGGGGAAGAAGGGAGATTTTCAGTTTGCAAAGGTAAAAGCATGATTTCATCTTCCTTCTCTGCTTCTGAGAAAGTGTAAGGGTGATCCTGCACTGCCCTCACAGCCCAGGCAAATCTACATCCATTTGATGAGAGCTGTATACCCCAAGCTACAAGGAACGCATGGCCCAACTCAGCAATTATCTTTTTAGCTTACAAGAGTAACTGCCAAGAAACTGGTAGTGATTACACATTTCCCCACTCCTTGCATGCAGCTGCACTGGAAAGAAAGAGCATAACAACTCTGTCTTTAGTTTGCACGTGGTCAGTCTGTTCCTGAACCTTCTAAGACTCCAAAGCTTTATTGTACCAGTTAACTGTACACTTACTTAAAAAATGTTTGCAGTGGGAAAAGGAGCAGGTCCTAGGTCATCAGAATTTTAGGAGGTAATTTTCAAGCTGCTGCCAGAGCAAGACTACATGTCTTAATAAAAGTTTCATCTATGCAGAGTAGCTGAGAACAAAATCAATCTGTTTCCCAGCATTGTTTTGCTTTTCTTCAGTGCTCACACAATGCAAACCCATCAGTACCACTGGTGGCAGTTTCCATGAAGCTGATTTTCTATAAATCTGAGTATACACTGTGCTAAATATTTCCTTCTCCTGCATCGCTGTGCAGAGCGGTATTACTCAACACAGTATAAAATTCTTAGTCACCGCTATCACTGGACTTTCTGTGGTACAGACCCAGTTTTCTGTGCTGCATTCCTCATTTTATAGAACAAACTGGAGCTTGTTTTTGTTTGAAGAGCATTGACCAACATCCTGAACACTGCCCATAAGGGTCAATCGTGGAGCATTTCACCACCTCCCATTTCTCTGGGCTGCACTGTGTACCATCATTAAGTTTGTACTCGCAGGAAACTGAGTCATACACTCTTTGATACACAACAGTTGACAGCTGATGGACATTCAAAGACAGAAGCAGGGCTTGGCAGTTCTGTCCTGTGATACGCTACCTCTCCAGAGGAAACAAGGTGATTTTCAAGCTCAGGTTTATTATGGCATTGAATTTCTATCCTCTACTTTAATTAATGATGTACAGTTCTCCCGTTTGATCTGACTGGTCCTCACTGGCCAACCATTAAAATACTGTGGTTCTATCACGGTAAATTAAAGTAAGCACTGGAAATTAAGGGAAGAAGATAAGAGAGTAGGAAAGCCAGCCAAGATTTCAGTGATGTATGCAGAGCAAGACCGTCTCATCACTCTCATCCAAACACCCAAAAACCACCACGTGGAACAGCCTGGACGGACTAGTAGAGGCAGGGTGATGACAGGAAGGGTAGGATGAAGAGATGTCTCTTCTAAGTCTGCAGAGGACCTATGCCAGTCACTGTTTAGGCCCATGGGTGACAATTTCCTGAAGATTAAAGCTCCGGAGGGTTTTAAAATCCTGCCAGCACATAACCAGAACAAGCAGAGCATTATATGCACTAATTCTTTGGTGAGGCTCTGAGAGGAGTGTGTCCCTCGTGGCAGGAGTTCTAGGGGTAGCTTACCTCCTTCTTTGCCCCACGAGGCCAGGCTTCCATGTGGGGGACTTCTGCACGTGACAACCTATCAGTTTTGATGGACTTGGGACACTGCATTACAGATAACTCTAGATTATCCTTCCTACTGGGTTAACCTGTGGCTTAATTAAGCATGACAAAGTTGCTATAGCAGAGTACCTGAAATAGTTCACACTCTCATCATGATGTACTGGGCTTGGCACATCTATACCACCCACGCCAAAAACATGCTATTGATGACAAAACCTGAAAGTCACCACAAGCCTTTCATAATCTAAATTACAGAGACAGTGTCTGAGTAGCAATCATATGGCAAATATTCTCTCTGCATGTTCAAAACCAGTTAGCCTGTGCAATCAGGCAGAAAGGTCAGGAGATGGACAGGGTTATATCACCTGCTAATTCACTGGGTTTTAATCCTCTCATTAACGTGGGCTGAGAAGGTGGTATCCCATAACATGAAAGGGTTGTAGTCATACAATCACAGGCACGTAAAATTTTTCCCTCCAAACTACAAGCTTGTCTTCCTTTGTATAGCATCCTATGATGGGATTTGAGTTGTATTATCCATGGATATCCACCACGATGGTGGCGGTTGGACTTGATCTTAAATTTCTACCTTAATGATTTCATGATTCTACGGCAAATTCACTGATCATTCTGCACCAGATTTACCTATTAATGTCAAAGCAAGACTTCCCCATGACTCCCCTAATTCTTGGACTGTCTTGTGAGCATGACTTAATCTTGCACCAAATTTCCTACCCCTTAAACATCTTTCTCTTGCTTCTTGCCTGGTTGGTTGAAAACTACAGGCTGTTTCCCGCCTTGATTTCCTGGCAATTTGAGAAAAAATGAGAGCTCCCAAGGAGCGCACTCCGTGTGTTCCCTTACACTTCTGTGCGCGAGTGCACAAGTCTGTACATGCATACATGTGTCCACAAAGTTCCTCTCGTTCTGTTTCCAGGGTGAAGTCTGCATGCCTCTTGTGATCCACAGTGTACTCATTCTACCCTACATCAGACCTGAGATGTGATTGCCCTGAGAAGTGAAAGACCTAACTGAGAGCAATCTGAAAAGAACAAATACAGCAAGAGTTGCTTACAGGACCCCAAAGTTATGTGATCAGCAAAAGAAGCAGAGATGTTTGCTTAGTCACAAACACTGAGTGAAATGCAAGCAGGTAATGCCATTTCTTTAGATAAGGTACTGGGGATCAAAAGAATTTGGACTTGTTTCCATTGAGCACACAGCAGTAAATGAGGTAACTCGTGAAAAGTGCTTGAGAAGGCAGAACTTTGAGAAGGCAATATTTGTTGTATCTTGCAGGTGAGGGTTAATGGGTCAGATTTCTTTTGCTAGTTTAAATGATTCAGCAGGATGAATAATTCTGTCTTGATTTGAAAGACAACTCCTAAATATTCATATCTACAAAAGCGGGGAATACTCAAAGAGCTAACTTCACATCTGGTCTCTACAGAACCAAAATTCACAGTAACTGTGCACATATATTTACTAGAAATTCAGTATCTGTTTCTTACAACTGTGGGTTGTAGTCCTCTCAAATAGAAAAAGTTACTCCAGCTATATAGTTTTAAGTTGACTTGCTTTGCAGTTATAGAATATCCTGATTTAACAGTAGGGCAAAAGTTGTTTTTCTTCTCTGCTAGTGAAATTTTCTTTTCATTCTCTGCCTTTTTTTTAATGGGCAAGACAGAAAAAAAAGCAGTGATGACAATTGTTGAAGGACTTGAGTAAGGAAAATCTGAAGCAGCAGTAGAGGAATTTTAATAATTATGTCTATCACCTGTAAACTTGGAATCTCTGTTTAGAATAATAAATGATTACTGTGTGAAAACATCAGAATTGTGTGGATTTATTTGAAAGCAAAAAGTCATGTGCTTTCATTTGTTAGCAGTTCTCTTTTCTTACAAAAATGCAAATCAGAATAGTTGCTCTGCTGTTTTGCTAGAAAATTTGGAACATTTTAAACCAAATGTAGTAAGTTTAATTTCATTTAAATGAGTTTTTCTCTTATTAATTTAATATTCGCTAGATTTTTATGAAGAGTACTACCTTCCTCAGTGCTTGTGTCTATCTTATACACATATTTATATCTTTAGTAGAAACTCCTAATTCAGTACTAATTTAAGTGTAAAGGCATCTCATTGCTTCTTAAACTTGATAAAGTTGCAGATTATCTTTAGTTTAAAGCATTCAGTCTCTTTGATATGAACCAAAACTGAGTCTTCCACAAAATAAAAATTTATCTAGCTGAATGGTAAAAAATCTTCAGACCACAGAGCTGGTAAATCCACCTTGCTTTTACCCCTGAATAAGAAATCCTTGACATTTGTAATGGCTCAGAAAAAAGACCCTAGCAAACTTCTTTTTTTTTTTACCCAATCTGTCCACTCTCTTCCCTCACACATTTTAAAAGAAGTCAGGCACATACAGGCAAGAGTGCTGCAAAACTCATGGGCTGTGTGGGGGAGTACACAGATCAATGGGGCACTGTGACTTAGAGCATTGCCCCTGGCCAGAGCCTCCTCTTGGCAAAGAATGGGAATGGATCCTGCAGAACCATTCTGGGGATGGCTGGGATTGGAGACACTTTGGTTTGTAGTGGCAACAGCAGAGTTGTTGCTCGCAACAGGGCACTGACGTGTGCGGGGCTACGGCCAGTTTCACTCTGAGTTTCCATGTTCACACAGTACTGAAACCCAAAGCACAAAAAGGGGAGGAGGTGTCTCAAAGTGGGCACGCCAGGTCCGTTTTCCAAAGCCTATGCAAATTGCAGCTGGTGGGTTTTGCACAGCCTTACCTGATCAATCACACCACAAAGCCAGCTAGCACATTGTACATTCATGAGCTCAGGCTCACAACAGGGTTGCAAGTGCCTCAAAAACACCACCTTGGCACTCCTCTGACGCAGGAGGCAACCCTAATAATATCCACAATAAACACTTCAGAGGGCCCTCAGCAGAAGCTTAAGCTGCCTGTACACCGTGCATCACTCATTAAAAATGCAATGGGATTTGGGTGACGTGAAGTTTTTGTACTGGCTAAAGTCATGGGACAAATTTCACCGCAAAGCAATACAAAATGACCACACCACTGGCTTTAGCTACAGCAGTGTGCAGGTGTGACCCTCCTACCAGCATGGATTTAGATGTCAGCTTCTCTTGTGACGCTGGTTTAATTGTGTCATGACCACTATTTGCAAATGGAGCAGTCAAAATATTCACAGGAAAAGATTTCCTGAAAAAATCTGAAGTTCTACAGCATGCTGCCAAAATGTCACTCTTTTTTTTTCCCAGTGATTTTAAAGGACAAACATAAAAACTACAAACTACATGCTAGTGAAGGTTGAGGTTGAGAAATGCAGAAGATGCCCAACTCGTGATTCTGCCACTTAAAAAACAGAGTTCTGTTTAAATTGTATATAGTGTCCTTTTTCACACTGGAAAGAACTGTTCCTTGGAAATTTTGACAGAGGGGAAATTGTTGGACTTAATATTGACTTAAATTTTCATTTGAAAAGGAAACTTAGGAAGATACCACTTCACAGAGAATCATTTCTCCATTTATGAGCATGAGATAGAACAAGATTTAATGAATCACTGACTTGTGATTCTGTTCCACCAAAAATTGTCTCTTTTCCTTCTGCTTCTCCTCTTTTTGGGGAAAGAGCAAGGTATCATGTGAGGCTTTTCAATTGCATGGAGAATCCAGTTTTGACCACTGTAGGTTTGCAGGTCCATGGTATATTACTGGCTAGCATTCACTGCCAAGTTATATTACAGCAGCTACATTAAGAAGTGCCATAGCACTAATCTGAAGTAAATTAACAATTGCTACTAAAGGATGTTTCACTATAATCCTTAAATAATTTACCTGCCTTTGATGTAAGTAAGGTGGCTTAGAGATGTAGCAATTGATGGAAAAAAACCTCAGATGCCAGCAACAACATGAAAAGCTCCTGCTTATAGCAGTTAACACCTGTGAAGCTAAGTGCAACAATAAAATGTATTGGTTAAAGAGATGTATATATATTTAAGTGTACTTAGGTTTTATTACTAAAATGTATAATGTGATACACTGCAAAATTTAAGCAGTGGGGATTTTTATTACCTTCTCAAGTGTTCAGAAAGAACACAGTGGAGAATGAGGGATGATACACTGCATTTTTGTGGGCAGCACCCATATGTTCACATTTCCCAATGTTTTTTTCTTTATAGAAAAAAAAGGTTGCACTGGGCAACAACTTGTTTTTTTCCCATGTAAAAATCATGTGCCAGTGATTCACTAATTCCTATTTTTTCTTGTGCTCATCAACAGGCAGAGGAATGACTGTCAATGAAATTATTAAAGGATGGAGAATACCTCAGAGAGTCAACATTCCATGATATATTTAAGATAAGACAGATTCAAACAGGTCACTGGTTTGCAGTTGCACAACTGTCTGGACTTTTTGGATGTAGTTCATTTCATTACAGTCTCCTGAAATTCTGATTTACGCACTGTTAGGAGGAAAACAGTTTGATGAGCTGACATTACAGTCACTCCCAAATGTTATAAAAGCGTGAGTCAGGGAAATCTAGGGAATGGCTTTAGAAAACCATATGCTTTTTTATTTGTTTTCTGATTTCTGAGCCATTAGGGTGCACTCCCTCCACACTTTCTGGCTCTCTACTGCACCAATGAAAGATAGAAATGTAAACTGATTAAAAATGCAGACCAAGAGCCCCATACAACAGTATGGCTCCACGGTTTGGATTCACAATAAAGCTAGCAGTGTGTCCTGTATAACTGTGTGGAAACATCCACTGCCTCCACCTGTATTTTTATGTATTGTCTTGTCTTCCCTTCAAACATTTGAGTGGTCAAATTTTATTTCTCTGTGTCTTCACAGCAAGTCAGTGGTGAGTTTATACCATGGAGTATCAATCAGTGGAAATTACAGATTCATCATCACAGAGAGGAGGAAGGCTGCTAGGCATTTTAAGAGATAATCAAGGTCATTCCCTGCACTAAAGTAGCCAAAAAAGCAGAGCTATGAATGAGATATTTACTCAGTCAATATTTCTTTCAAAAACAAATGTTTTTTCTAATTTCTAATCTGTGTGAAGAAATGTCAAGACAAAAAAGAAGTGAAAAAATTCATTTCCCCCCTTACAAATAAAACCTTTCCTCATTTATTTAAATAAGAGAGATTTTATTTGGCTTGATTATAAAGATTTTTGTTTTGTTTTGTTTTGTTTTGTTTATAACAGTATTACTAAAACAGTGTGGGAACAGAAAAGAATCCCTATGATTTATATAGCTAGTTCCAGTTAAGCCAGATAAAACTTCAAGTATCAATACTGAGTAGTGTGCTTTTATAGCCATCCACCCAAGCAAATCTTCTTGAAAAGCTTCAACAAAGGAAAAAAAAAAAGAAGACAAAGTCAGTACAAGTTATGAATTCCACAAAATCATCACTTCTGTTCAAATTAGATGCAAAATCCTCAAACAAAAAGCAGTCAAGATCATGCACTTTCTTGAGGCAGCTAACAGGTTGTTAGGTGTTTCCTATGGCTTATGCCCTGTATGGAAACAGCTCACATGAGAAACAGCTGAACCTCATAGTTGGTTCTTTTGCATCAACTCAGTTCTGTACCTGTATCTCTGACCTGATGAATCTTTTCTCGTGGAGGTTTGGAACATCTTCCCCACTAGATCATGTTCAAGAATTGTTACTGGGAATCTCCTTCACCTTAAATCTTTTCTCTTTCCTGTGCAGCTCTTTAGGAAAATCGCAAATTAAAGTCCCATCAACTTCTGACTTCTGTGTGATGCAGATCAAATCTATAACATTTTTCAAACTGCTACTGTGATTCAATAATCATTTCAAGAGAGTGCTGATGCTGAGTGGCAGTGCTGTACTAGTTTTTACTAGCAATTTGCTGAGTGGCAGTGGTAGAAAATGAAGGGGTAAAACACTATGAGTGATCCACTAAGAATAATTTAAACTTTTGGAAAATCTGGACCACAGGGATTGATTAGAACAGAGCCTTGCAGGGACTGTGATAGGTGTGAACACTTTAGTGGTCTGCTCCTCTTTTCACATAAAGAAGAACAGCTTAGTAAGGAAAACGCTTATATGTGAAATAGACTTTAGTGAAGAACAGCTGTTATGTTACTTGGGAGGGTGCTTGGAAGCAGAGAAAGAAATGGTACAGTAAGTTAAATGAGAACATGCTGAGTGATGGAAAGAGGAAAACAGAGGTTTAACAAGAGAACAGGAATGGGTGTTGTGAAGGCTATGGTTAAGCTGCTATGTTTCCCACCAGGCAAGAAATCAAGCACTGAGCTTTCTCCCAAGCCTGTCAGAGATGCACTTTGTGAATTTTTGAGGGCCAGATAACCTCTCCATCTTTCTGGTTCTCCATCTGTCAGTCAGGAATAAAGTGCTCCTGTTAACAGGTTGCTACAGGATTCTCCCCACTCTCCCATTCCTGGGAGGTGTTCAAATACCATGGTGTTGATGATCCCGCCTCTATCAGTAGATCAAAAATAATATGTAAGACAAAATGTAGGTCAAAAAACTTCTGAATATATTTTGAAAGTTTTCAGACTTCGTATTCTATTTTTATGTGATATCCATCACTATGTTATCAGACCACCTTCTAATAGTTAAGCAAGCATCTGTCAAGTCCTTTCTCCTCTGAGGGGAAATTATGGGGGTTTATAATATGTATTTATATCTCCTTTAGTGCGATTTTAGTATTAACAGCTGGGTCAAAGAAGATTGCTTGCACTAAGAGCAGAGGTACAAACACCTTGGGAGCCAAAATTCTGCAAGAGGCAATTCCACAAGCTTGGACTAAGGCACTAAGAAAGACCTGTCTCAGCACAGCCTATTGGCATAATCAGGATTTACTCTTTTTAAGGCAGCCAGTGTTTCTTTTTCAGATCTGTTATAGGTCTCTGCTCACAGCACGAATGAAGATCATACTTTCTGTGTTACACAGTATTTGCTGCTATGGAGAGGTATTTCCAGGCAGCATTACAGGTGCAGCATTTCCAGGCATTAACATTACAGACCTTCATCCACAGACGCTACTTTGTTTCTCTAGGAGTTAGATAGGACAAAACTGGTGGATACTGCATAAGCATTTATTAACCATCACTTCTGAGAGGGAAAAAAGAGGAAAATAACAAGAAGATGTGCACAGACCTTTTTCTGTAATTGCTCAATTTTTATTTGGTTTGAGAGCTTTGTTATAAATCACCATACACTTCTCACTGGAAAAGCTTTGCCCAAAATGTGGCCCAAAGAACATTTGTAAAAGTTTAACAATTATCTCTGGGCATAAGGACGTTACCTCCCACCAAGATTATTAATAATATATTATCTGAAAAGATAACATAATGGAGTGACTTCCAGGTTTTACAATACTTTGTAGGTAGCTGGAGTAGCCGTGATGAAGGGAAGGGAGGCAGGCAGGAAAGGAGATGCTCAGAGGGCAATGTTGACTGCTACCCTCCCATCTCTGCATTCTGTTTCTAATGTGATCCAGTCCCCAGTTAAAAAGCTGTGCTTGTTCCAAGCAAGTTTTTATTAAGAAAACAAAATCACCGAAGAGGAGGTTGTGCAAACTGTCTGGAGCTCCAGAAAAGCAATGACTTACACACATATGTAGTGGACAAGCGCAGAGGTTTTACTCACCCATCTTCTGGCACGTCCCAGTGCACGCTAACTTTCCCTTGGGGAATCGTCATTTCCCACTGGCAAAGTTGGGGTTGAGAAAACAAAAGAGCATTTACAGAAACAGACATGCCAGCACGTCATGCAATTTTTTGGGCGTTCTTGCAAGGTTTTTAAGAGAACAAAATATACAGAATGTGTTTTAATAGGTAATTGTCACTGATTAAAATTTTTTATTCTTTTTGTAACCTGGGTTAGTGAATGTTCAAACTGATTTATTGTTCCCCTTCTTGCTATTGTTTCTACTGAAGTTCATATGTTGATCTTAGGAAAAATACTATATTGCAAAATTTTAAGTCCAGAAATAAAAGGCAGTAAAAGCTCCTTATTTTTGTGCACTAGCCAGAGAAGCCTTCTTTCATTGTGTATCATACATTTAATTGGCTGTGGTCCTGGCCTGGTACAAAGGAAAAGGAGAAATGATATTTCCTTCTGGATCTTCACTCATTGTACCATGTTTTCCAGCGGACAGTGCTGGCTTGCCTCTGCAGCACGTGAGCTGGGGCCATACACTGTCTGAAGTCATCTCTAGGCAGAGCTTCTGCCTGCAAGAGGGCTTTTTTGCTTTTTTTCTC
>VZRF01002164.1:1278029-1332489 GCA_013396875.1 Vireo altiloquus
TTTTTTTTTTTTTAAATAAGGGCAGGCTCATCTCAGTTTAGATTTCTTTACCACAAAGAAGGAATACTGTAAGGATCCTTTTCAGGATTTTGCTCCTGCACACCTTCCTCTCAGAGTAGCCTTAACATCAGTGTTTTAAGACTGATATGAACATAACCATCACATGCCTACTTTTTTACATCAGTGGGTTCTTTGAGAAGGTTCATTTCAACACCTTCTGTAGAATAGTGTTGGCATTGAAGGAATACTAACAGCAAAATAGGAGTGAGATCTGCCATCATGCTTACCGGCTGTCTTACATGCTAGATCTGGACCTTGCCAGTATTTTGATGTTTCTAAATGAAGGTGGATTTATTCTCTTATTCTTCAGAGCAAAATCTATTCTAGGTTGGTGCAGATAAAAGTAATCTTAACAATCCAATATTTGGTATTGTGTCCAAAACGGAGCTACTTAGTCACTTCAGTGAACAAAACTTACAGCTTTTTCAAACTGAAAAGTGAGAAATGTCATTATCTCTTACAGCCTCCCACATCAAACATTTCTACATGAATTTTTATGTATGAGCTGTACAGAGATTTTATTTATTGCAGAGCTGGTCACTCAAAGGGATGGCAGAATTAAACTTCTAGTGACTGCCCTCCAGGCCCAGCTATCTTCTAACTTTTCGTGGGAGACATGAGTATTTCCTTGTGCAAGCAGTCTTTATAGACGCAGTCCCCTGTGCTGCATAGACCACTAGGATCTATTTCTGCATGATAAAGGATAAAACAGTTGTTTGGCAGTGGTTTACTATCCAATGCTAGAAATCAATTCTGAAAGCAGTAAAACGACAAACACTGCAGCATGGTTTTATGAGGTACTCCAAACACCCCTTTGCTGTTGACCATTCAGGTTACATATCTTCAGCAATCATTGAGTTTTTCTCAAACTGAATCATTAATGTTGTGTTACTGTGTTTTCTCTGCTTGTCTACTTGCTGCTGAGTGTTATTCAGCCTGGTTCACAAAGCAGGACATATCACCTATATGAGTTCTTATCATAAAAGTCAGGTATGTTTACTCCAAAGATATTCTGTTAATCACATGTACACTTGCAAGTTTGTAAAGAGTGAACAAAGGGTCTTTAGTGGCTTGTTTTAGCTAATGAAGCTGATTTCTTGCTGAAAAGACTGAAGCTATATAGTGTTAATTTTATGGTTGAATAGCTTCTAAAACCCAAGACTATTAAGATATCCAGTTACTGCTTTCCATGGAAAACCTTTTTCCTCCACCGGCTCTATATGTGAGATGATTAGTATGCTTTGTATCACAGTTGCAACAGAGAAAAGGAGAACTATGTGTTAGAAGTCTACTTAGCCAATTCTGAAATGAGGGTTGTATTAGATGATCTTTGTAGGCCCCTTCCAACCCAAACCCTTCTGCTCTGCAGGCTGTGAGGGTGCACGCCTGGCTGACACCAACTTGCTAGTTACACCTGGCATAGCAATTCCTTGCTGAGAATGGCACACTTGGAAGTGAGGGTGAGTGTGCTTGTTGCAGGTAGCAAGGCTTTACAGTGTGTTATGAACTGTCAGTGCTGCATGAATCCCAAAGCTGACCTGTGGAATCTTTCAGTGGGAAATATCATCCGACCTGGCTGCTGGTTCTTCAGACAGATTGTAACTCTGATTAATCTCTGCAGTTTACTGAGCCCAAGTGAAGCTGAATTCACACAGATTCTACTCACCCAGTTTGGAGTAAATCTTCGGGTAGTTCAGAGAGGGAATGAAGTCAGTATGGCATATGCAAGCTGCCCTGTGCAAACGTACCACTTGCTTTGGGAGGTTAGGATGTGGCCAGTGCCTTTTATTTTCTTTCTGAAAAGGCATTATTTTGATGGGTCATGAATAGATATTCCAGCCTGATTTTATGAGGTTCTATCATAGCTCAGGAAAAAAAAAGTAATAAAAAGACAACTTTTTATTTTTTCAGAAGTTCAGAAAGCTTATTTGAAACTAATTTTCCTGCCTTATAAATTTCCAAGGAAATAAAGTGTGTTAGAGTTGGGGATAACAAAATCTACTGCAAACACCACTTTTATTCTGGTTCACCCTGTTTTGCTCCTCTATCATATGCTCCAAAAGAAACTGGACTAATAGCTACAAAATCTAGGGTGAGGCATCCATAACCTCTTCCCAAATCCATTATAGCTTTGCACAGACACCTAGGTTTAGCAAGCTCTAGATCTTGCTGAAAAGTAAAGGCAGGAAAAGTTTCAATAAAATGTGGAAAGTTCAGGCAAGTTAGAAGATATAGTAATTATTGTAGTGGTCTGAATTGTCATACATCAATGACATACATCATTGTAACTTCTCTGAAGACTGTGGGATCCAGACTTTAAAATACAGGATGGAATCCAGCTGCAAATTAAGCAAGATTAGGTTTTCCTCCTTTTCTTGCTTGCTTTCTTGCCTTGAGAAAAACACATGCTATTAATTTTGCCTTCCATCTGTACAAGAAGGTAGCAAGTATGCAGTCCATATCCCTGGACAGAAGTAAAAGAATACTGGGATCAGACGATTTCCAGTGGAAAAACATGGAGCAAGTGTCTGCTGTTTATGAAATGACCACCCAGGTGTGAAGTTTCTTGCCTGATTTAAAGGGTCAGCAATGAAAACACAGACAAGAAGCTCTTAGAGGGGTTAGTGCTAGTGGGAGCTAAGAGGAGGAAAGGCAGTTTCTGAGCTGTACTTCCTCCTGTTGTATCAAAGGGGAAGAGCCCCTCTGTCAGATTGCCACCACGGATTTATAGCCAAATTTGGAAATGTACTGTGCTTGCCCAGTGATGACTGCCATGACTGGTAGCTAAAGAGCACTCAGCAGCATAAAAAATGCACTTAATCATCCCTCCAGTTGTATACTATCTTGGAATGTCTTTTGAGAAGCTGATGCACCAAATTACAGAACTAAATAAATGTGTAGAACTGTTTTCCCTGGCAGCATGACTCATGCTGATCATCCTAATTTCCAGCTAACTTTCTAGCACTGTAGTGTGATTGTCACCTTCATCAGGTGTGGTTCAGTCTTACAGAAAGTTGCAGACATTTGGCCACAGTCACAACACATTTCAAACTACAATAACATGAACAAAATACAATATCATGACTTTTTCTCATGATTTTTACCACCAACCTACAGAAACTCTGATAAAATCCTCAGATATTAATCCACCTAAGCCCCTAGAGACCAACACACCACACTGCAACCATCTCAGTCACAGCAAATAAATGGCAAATAGATCACCAGTAGTGCTGATAAAATAAGTGAACTTAGATATAGATGCAATTGTACAGGACAATAGATATAAACACACACATAGTTTCACGAGCATGAGGGAATGCAATTCAAGTCAGATAAAAAGATGACCACAATCCCCCGTGCTGCCTGGATGCTCTGCGTTCTCCAGCTCTGCTGGAAAAATTCTATTTTTGGAGGATCTTGAAGAGTTTGAAGTGATTAAAGCGATTTTATAGGCCATAAGAAGTTCCCCTACCATTTAGACACCTGCCTGACACCTGGGCTTATTTAGACACTTAGGCTCAAAGACGAGATAGAAAATCCTACCAAGGAGTTATGTATTATCTGGTGGGCAGAAATGTCATTCTGTGAGATATCAGAGAATAGGGAGTTCCCTTATGTGCCTTTTAGATATCTTAAGAGTTCGGTGGCATGGTGATTTATAGTTCTGCCTACATGGCTGTGCTGCTGCTGGGTCAAGATGCATCACTACTTCTGGCTACTCCTGGCTTGCCCTATTACCTCCTCTTCCCCAGGGATGACAAGATGCCTTTGCCATCCTTACAATTTTCCTGAATTGCAATTATCATGAGAACAGTATTTATAGTGTAGGCTGTAGAGGCAGAAAATCTTGTACAAAAGCTTCATCACAGCTCTCAAAACATTTGCACTGAGCTATACAGTTTTATAGTAAGAGAGAAAGGAGAAAAAGAGCTACTCCAAAGCTGGTTGACTGTGGTGCTGTGTGATTATGTGAGAGAAGCGTGTTCAAATCCCTGATGTAGAATGGAAAATCAGGGTAGAATCAGGTAGAGAAGGAAGCTGCACCTGGGTCTGCCACGTGCCTGCTTTGTCCCTTCACCACCCAGCTATTAAAGTGACGCATTCATCCCACCAGTGCACACAATAGATAGAACATTCTTGATTTAATTTCTACAAAGAACAAAAACAAATCCTTTAACCTCAAAGTAGTCATGTAGCAGAATTGCCATCCTCTAGTCTGCTAATGTTTACTGGCATCTTTCCTGGCCTCAGATACTTTAGTTACTGCTTACCATAATTGTCCTTGCCCATTACTCATCAGAAAAGGAAAAAGCAAAACAAAAAACTATTCTAAGGCTGTTCTCACTTCCAGCAGCAAGTGCATGCTTGTAAGCAAGCCCTTGGTCTCAGCTAGCACCAGTTAATTTTCTGGCAAGTTTTTGATGAGTTTCTGACAAGCCAGTACTGAAGAAGAGTCTCCATCAAAGCACTACTGGAATCTACTTAATGATATTTCAGAGGAACACTCCTGTGTCTTCATCACATCCTCTCTTGGCTGGCAACTTCTTGCGACATCCTCATGTTTGATTTGCCCATCCCCAGGTCTATCTGTTGTGACTGGGCCCTGGGAGGCAGCTAAACACTGTGCAGCCTCTTGCTCACCACCACCCCTCCAGCCTCAGCAGGATGGGGGTGAGAATCAGAAAGGTGAAAGTGAAGGAACTCAGAGGTTGACATAAAGACTGTTAAACAGGTGAAGCAAACACCACACACACAACCAGAGGAAAATATGGAATCCATTCACTACTTCCCATGGTGTCTTGGAGTGACTTTATGATATCCTATATGATATCCTATATCATCTTCTCTGCACCCAGACAGGTGTTCACTCTGAAATGTGTTCAATCATTACCCAACAGTAAGGGACTTAGACATATTATTTAAACATTTCACTCTCCTTAACAGCAGTAGTTTTAAAATTATAAAATTGATGTGCTGACTTGGAAGGAAAAAAAATGCCCTGCAGAAAGCAGGGTAAGAATATCGAATTAGGGTTTGCAAATTTTAATCAGTTTTAATTGAGGATCATAAGCTTTGTTTCCAATTACATGTGACTCAGTATGCTTTTTGTTCCTGTTTATCAAGGACATGTCTCTGATCCTCAGGAAAGAAATTCTGTGGATGCTTAAATGAACCTTGACTAGGGAGAACCTCTGAAACTTTTCACTTGTCAACACACAAGAAAAGAACTATGTAACTTTTCTCTTGTTCTTTCTAACATGTGGTATGATAAATAATAGCTAAATAAAAAGTAGGAAAAATAGTGAATTCTTGTAAACAAGTAAGAATTAATTACCTGCACATCAGGAATGATGATGTCAAATTCTACAGTTTATTTGAGACTAAGTTATAGCTTGTGGTGTGACTGAATCTACCAGTGATTTTATTGCTACATGGGTTTAGTCATAAGTATACTTATTAAAATATGAAGAAGACAGGTATCGCTTGAATAACTGTCTCCACATCTTCACTGTGACGAGTCAAATTAGTTGCACACATTTAGTATCAGAAATATAAACATTCCAATAATATTTGTAGTTTCATGTAATTATCAGTAAATAATATTTGTCATGTAGTTGCCACAGTAAGGAACTAAGCTGTAGCAAGACTGTCATAATAATGCCAAACAGAGGGCACAAGAGTGATAAAACAGCAGAATGTCTTCAGTTTCTTTCCTTAATCCCTGGGTAACATAGCAGAAAACACAAAAGTCTAGCTGTACCTTTTCTTGTACCCCAGACAAGGTGATCCAATTGCATGTGACTTCAGACTCAAAAATCTCACCATAATGCTTGTGAATCATTAATTCAGAAGGAGCTTTGTCTGACCATCTGCAGATGTCTGCAGTGTGGACTTCTACACATGAACTACTTTTCCCGGAGTCTTTATCAGGAAGCAGGCAGGCTTACAGTGCACCTCCTCTCATCCTGTAGTAAGCAGATAAAATAGATCAGATGAAGAGTGAAGCTCATCTGAGAGTGAAGGTACTTTTTTCAGAGTCCCCATATTTGCCCTTTGTAGGCAAATCTTAAAGTCTTTTTTGTCTCTGAATAATCCAGCTAAGGCACATGTATAATCAGTAGGATCACAGACTGTGGTAGTAGTAAGTCATCTGCTTGTTCTCTAACAGACAAATTTTAAGACATGTGTTTTTCAAATCTGGGCTCTAGTGAAGACCTACTGCAGTTCTGTGAGAAAGGATTGTAATGAACTCCAGAATTATGAAAGTAAAAGAAAATTACTTCTTATTATATTGGAAAATAACCCTTCCTCTGGCCTAATTGTTTAGGGTTTTTTTTACATTGGTAATATGCTGTGAGTCTTAATGTTAAAATGAATAATGGCTAAAACCAACCAAAGATGAGAAGAGATTTAAGCTATCAGTTAATCAAATGAGTGCCTATGCAGCACAACATAATATTGTGAAAGGCAGTGTCATAAAATATATTTCCTTTTGTATTTCTTTTTACAGAAAAAAAACCATATGTAGTGGGTTGAACAATTGTGTATGGTTTGCCACAGGGATTAGACAAGTGGTTTGGTTACTTGCAGAGCACATCTTCATATGCATTCACACATGGCTTTGTAACCTGGCTAGGTGACCAATTGCTTAAGATGTTCATCTGTATATATACCTGATTTGAATATTCACTTAGAATAGAACCAAAACCCTATCTAGGTCAAAAAAGGATTATTAATAATAAGGTAGGCTCCTAGGGAACTGGTGCCCTTTGCACAATGACGTGGAATCTAGCTGATTCATGACTACTGGCAATCCATATTTTAAGATATAAATCTTTCCAAATGCAAATCTCACATAATGGTCACTTTCTCTTGAACACACTTCACTGCTTTATTTTTATCTCTAATCAATACTGCCACATCTGTGTCAAATTTCTTAAGAAAAAAGAAAGTAAACACAAGACCTTCTCTGTAAAAACAATAGATGCAAAGAGAATAAACACACAGTTCTTAAAATATGCAAGAAACCAAATGAAGTCTACATGACAAAATGGTCCTAAAACACACATCACTTCTATTAAAGTTGAACTACTGGAAGAGTGTTTAGCATGCCACAGCAAAGAGGAGAAAAAGTGTACATCAACCTGTCTATAATTCATATAACCCTTAGCTACTGCCATCAAAAGGCAGCTTTCCGTGACAGCACGGCAGGCAGATTGTCACTTTCTTACCCTTCTGCCAGGCAGATTTGCTTAGCTTTGTAATTTTGCATATGTGTAGGTTTCTGCTTGATGCACTACAGTAAAAACTCAGCTACTATGTCTATTCTGCATCTCTGCCTTTCTGAGTGATCCTTCATTGCTAACCTTAAACAGATTATGAGTATACTTGTGGAAATTTGCATTAACAGGACAGATTTTGAAATACAACAGCTTGAAAGTAAACATGTCTTTATGAGCAAGCCCAAGAGAGATCGTTTCTAGACATCTCACCTCCATGAGTGCTGCTGTAATGGAAAGTCCAAACTGCAGTTTTTTGGTTCTTTTAAGTTGCTGCTACTGTTTCTGTTACAGTCCTTCCACAGATGAAAATTGATTTGGAGGTACAGGAGTTGTTGCTGAACTCATTTGCTTTTCAGTACTTTTTATTGCATTGGGATATTGGTAAGGCAGTTGTAGAAGCTGAAAATGTTCTTGAAACTATTGAGTCATAGGTGAAAATGCTTGCAGAAATATTTTAAGAGCCTAATTTATACGTGATTATTTTACGTTAAAGCAGAAGTTGCTTATAGACGATTTGTCTTCTTTCTTGGGAGTTGTGGGCTGTGCTCTGGAAGACAATGTTGACAAAGAAAATAATGGTAATTGAATTTTTTCAAAAGATGGGTTGGACTGAGTTTTGGCTTGAGGTTAGGATATGTTCTTAGTTTAGCAGAGCTACTTCAAACATTGCTAATTAGAGAAGCATTAACATAAGAACAACGTTTCAAAATCATTTATGTCATCTTGCTAACAGATTTGGATACATGGGCTATAATCCCACTGAAAATCAAGAGCTGTTTTTTCCAGAATGGGGAAGGCCCACATGTCCAGATCTGTTTTCATGGTTGGAGAAAACGGGGGAGATGGGAGGGGTGGGATCAATTCTTAATGGTCATTTTTCTTCCCAGGAGTCATAACCAATAATGAACTACACAGAACATGTTTGGATCAAGCATCAGACTGGTTTTGGTTTGTGACTCACTTATTGGTCAGAAATAGAGCTTAATATAAAATCTCAACAGTTTTTGCGTGCCACATGACACTGATATCACTGATAGGTATTGTCCCAGAAAGAGTGGCTACAGTGACCCACAGAGAAAACAGGCTCCTCTCTTGCATTTTGAAGGCTTTAGGCATATCTCTTCAGTTTTTGGCCAGGAGTCAATTGTACTGTGTGCTACATTTTCATCATATGAATACACATCAAAATGCTTTTTTTCTTCTTAAGTCTGTGCCCTCGGTATTAATTTGCTCAGGCTGGTTAGACTGTTTCAGGATCAATAGGGTATTTTCACTTGCTTTGCTTCAGATGTATAACATTCCTAGTGCCTGCACAGCAAATGTCACATTGGCAAGACTGAAAGAACATGATGTATCAAGATGGTTTATTACCAACTCCTATGATCCCAGCCCTCCAGCAATCCAGTACCTAGTAAAATTATTAATACCTAATAAAAAGACTTATTGCAGCTCTGAAGCTAGTGATTGTTTTTTAATTATGTATTTCTTTTGATTTAATAAGGTAGTAAATATTTTCTTCATCTCTTCTTAAAGAGAAATATGCATTTCATGTATTGGTACCCTTTATATAGGTTATTTATATTCCATGCATAATCATCACCATATTTACCCTGGGTCACATCAACCTTTTACTCACCTTTCTGCATTATTTTTGCTATCTTTATAGAACATCAGTTAGTTTACAAGTTGTACAAAGAATTCCTTAAAGGATAAAAGATGCACAAGTTCTTCCTTGGTGTGAATATACTGCAAAGGAGGAACCTTACACAAGTCATGGCACATTTGTGTTTGTTCCAGCTCATCCCAGTGAAGAGGAAGTGATGAGGTCTGAGGCTGCATGTGCACTCAAATTTAAGATAGTACTGAGGCTTGCATAGGTTGATGCCGTGCCTGCAGATAAACAGCGCTGAATCGCTCACAGCATGAGGTTCAACACAAACCTGCTTCTCCTTCCAGCGGCTGGACCACTCAGCTTCTCTCTTCTCACTGTCACATGTGCTCACTGCAGGTGCCTCGCATTTGGCTAAGTCACTCCTTAAACCAGGCATACACAGGCATGTGCAGCCACACACAGTCAGCCTGGTCACAGCCCCACATGAGAAGGTGCCCATGCCCACGCTGGTCCAGGTGCTTTATCCTACAAGCTTTCTTCTGCCCTCTACGTTCCCTACATATCCAGTGTTGCATCCACACAGCAAAATTAGTAGTCTTCTGAAATGTACAGTTGAGAGAGCGTCCGTCTTAGAAACCTGTGTGTTCCCCAGCCACATTAACTGGCTGAATGCCAGGATAAGGTCAAATGAGAAGTGTTAATTTTGTGGTTGTGTAGAAACAAATCCAGCATCCTGAAGTGTGCCATTGGTCATGCTTCTCTCTCATCCATCTTGATACTATCAGTAAGAACACGGACATCCACGGGAGTTTTGGCTTATTCAGGCTCTTTATATGCAGAGGTGTTTCCAGCTTGGACTGTACAAACTCATGAGAACACATTGCTAGGATTCCCTCTACAGCATCGGCCCCCAGAGCGTTGCATCAGCACTTTCATTGCCAGATGACAACAGGAAGACAGCCAAGAGCAGCATGGGGACAGGGACAAACAGGTAAGGCAAGAAAAAAGTGCAGGAACTTCCTGTGCTGAACAGAATGCTAAAGAAATTATTCATGCAATTGCACCCTGAAAATAGCCAAAAACGCTTGGTGGTTTGGTGACTTGGCACCAGTTAATATTTGCTTTTTGCTCACATAACCTGAGAATCTACTATAACCCATTCTGGTTTGGTTAAACCTGCAGCTTTGAATTCAACCTTCCCAGTTACAAACCTCCTTGAAAGAAAGACACCTGTTAAACAACAAACTGCAGTGTGTTACTGCAAAGAAAGAGCTGCAGCCTGTCCCTAGGGCTTATTCGAAAAGCCTAGCATGCACTGAGTAGACACTTGGCCATGCTATAGGCTGTAAACACAGTCCTCGTGTTATCTTCTTCACATTTTCTTAGGAGAGCAAAAGTTTCATGGCAGAAGCGCTTATTTAATTGTGGCACACACAAAATAAGACGTGGTGGGTTGGCCACCCAAGCTGTTCTATCACTGCCCTCCTCAGTTGCGCAGGGGAGAGAGAATGTAACTGAGGGCTCATGAGGAGAGATAAGGGCAGGCAAAGATCAGTCACCAGTTACTGTCATGGGCAAAACTGGCTCGACTTGAGGAAAACTAATTTAATTTATTACCAATCAAATCAGAGTAGGGTAATCAGAAATAAAAACAAAATAGGGTCACAAGTCCTGCTGGCAAGTCTGCTCCAGTGTGGGCTCCTCTTCTTATGTGTTTGCAGGTTCTGCCTGGAGTCTTTTCCAGCACAGGCTTCCTATGGGGTCACAGTCTCCCTCGGGCACAGGGTCCTCCAGGGGCTGCGGGAGGATCTCTGCTCCAGAGTGGACTCCCATGGGCTGCAGAGAGGCATCCTGCCTTACCAGAGGCTACAGGGGAAACTGCTCTGGCACCTGGAGCACCTCCTCTCCCTCCTTCTTCGCAGGTCTTGGTATCTACAGGACTCTTTCTCTCACATATTCTGACTTCTCTCTCTGGCTGCAGTCGTGCAGGTGTTTTTGCTCTTTCTTAAATCTGTTATCCCACCTTTTCTGATGGGATCAGCCTTGGCCAGTGGTCATTTCTGGAAACGGTTGGTGTTGTATTTACCAGACAACAGGGGAAGCTTCCATCAGGTCCCTCCATTACCTAAACCTTGCCACACAAACCCAGTAAGCCTGGATAGGTACCAGGGCATAAAACACATTAACAACATCACAAAATACATAATTGGAACGTCTAACTTAGTTTCTAATAGTATATCATCTTTTTGTTTTTTTTTCTTTGTTACTCTACTTAATGAGTCACATTAGTGGCTGTATATGCTAAGATGTAATCACTTTAGATGGGATTAATTTTATGTGTCTAAGGCCACCTTGAAACTGAGGGCTGCAAAATGAAAAGCATATCCTGTCTGTAAATGTCATTCCCAGCTCTGAGTCTAGGGTACTGCCTTCCCTTTACTCCATGAGACAGCTTTACACATATCTTATTTTTCCTCTAAGCCCACACAGCTGAAATGTTTACCATGACAGAAAGTAAAGTCTCTTTCTCCCCACTTTTCGTGTACCAAACTGTGTGGCTAGACAGTGGGCAGAGTAATAGGTCATGGTGAAGTGATGCAGTGCAGTGCCCAGCTACTGTTTGCTGCAGAAACCAAAGCAATAGCCCTCAGTCTTTATCTGAAAGAAACACAAGGAAAAAAAATCTCTTTCTGTTGAAGCTAACGCAGTATTGCCTCAGTAAACTTAGTTTAATCCTAAGTTAATAGGGGAAAAAGAATATATATACAGTGGAAGACAATCAGTAATGAAGCCAAATACCATATTTTTCAGGATTCTTTATTTAAATGCAAAAGTATTCCTGGTGACCCATGTCCAAAGAAAGAACCTGTGTCTGGTCTGAAGGGCAGTCCCTGGATGGCTCAGAGAACAGTGTAATTCTCTAAACTACAGTGACATAAGGCAAGCCACAGAGTTTGCTCCATCCCTTAGGAAGTCCGTTTTCCCTCTGCTTTTTGATGCAGACACAGCATATGAAGAGAGAACAGCCTCATGGTTTAGGCACAGCTGTGGCCATCAACAGCGCTGGGTCTTCTTTATGGTCATCTGCAGATCTGCTGCCTAAGTTGAGTTGTACAGCTGCAATCTCCACCGTTTGCTGCTAACCTGAATGGTACAAACCCCCTCAGTGGCAGTTTTGAAGCTGTGTTACTGAGGGGATGCAAAGAATTTTTAAAAACCCTCTTAAAATTCCTATCTAGTGCCAATGCATTATAAGAGGCTTTCTTCAGGCTACTCTTTTACTGTTGTTTGGTCAATTAGGGCAAATGAAAAGACAATGCCTGTGATTTTCCACTCCATCCTTTTAGTTTCACATTAATGTAATAGAGCAATTAACACTTGAGGCTTCAGCCCCTGCACCTGCTAAGCTGGAGTGAGCAGTTGTGGCTGGGACACTGGGAAGGCAGAGCAGAGGCAGCTCCGAGACAGAAGGAGGCAGAGCTGTGAGCCAAGCTCCGAGCTGCACAGCCTGGGCAGGGAGGCTCTTTGATGTGCACCGAAATGCAAACCAGAGGTTGAACCTCAGCAATAAATAGCAACACTACACAGTAATAGCTGGGAATTACTGAGTGCTTCACTCTTATATAATGCCAGTCATTTTGGAAATGCTAACCTCTGCTATTAAGTGTGCGTACTGTGAGCTTATTAATTAGTTTATTTTTTCCTGGTTTTTTTTTTTAACGTGGAGCAGTGTTTCAGTCCAGCTCACAACATAGCCCCACACCTAGTTACATGAATGTCAGTACATAGATTTTGATGGTGCTGATAACAGAGGTAAGGGAAGGGACATCTTTGCACCAGTGTAGTTCTTGAAGCCTTCATATTGTTAAACCACAGGTTTAGGCAAAATTATATTTAATTCTTCACTCCTATATTTAATTCCTCACTCCTATATTTAATTCCTAACTCGAGCAATGCAGTTGTGATTAAGATTTTACTACCTTTTATTACAGTCTCATTCCCTAGAGTTGTAAGGACAATTAAAAGGCCTTTCCCCATGCCCTTGACATGACCCTTTCAAAAGTAGGTTAGGGCTCACCTTTCGCCTTCTCCTGCCTCACTGCTATTAAAGACAGGATTGAATTTTACAGCCACTAGATCTACCTAGAGTTACATTATGATTCATAAATTCCCTGAGGCAGAGACTGGAGCAGATCTGTTGCTGGTATAAACTGGCACAGCTCCACTGATTTTGACAGTAATTTGCACCACCTCACCTGTGCATGTTTTTCAAGGCACCATGTTACCATTCCAGCTGTAATAAAATGAATGGGTCATTGTCGTGAGCATTGTACTCTTGTTGGCTACAGCAAAGACACATGAGGCATGGATTTGACTCAGTATTTCTTTGGCTGATGGGGAAATCACGGTCCTACAGATAAACAATATGTTTTCTGTTTGTTCTTTTATCAATATCTGGATAGAACATATGGAGGAGGTTTTGAAAGCTTTCTTCCAAGCAAGGTTGTTTTCCACTTCTGAACTGCCAATTAACCATGAGAAATCCGTTCCCTGGAATGACAGAACGAGCAAGATGTACAGCAGGAATAGTATGGTCTGTTGCAATAAATTACAGGTTTCTTTTTCATGTGCAGCAGTAGAGGCGGCACTGATGCAATTAGCTACAGCTGGTTATAGAAAGAAAACATGCATCTGTAGATGGCTCAGGCTGGAGGGAACTGAGATGTGTTTTCTGGAATTTATCACCGTAGAGAGAGCAGCGGGGGAAAAACCAGCAATTTTCATTCCTGGCTACAACAAACTTTAATAACCTTTATTTCCCCTCTGTTAAACTAACTTAACCTAATAAACACATTTAGTCCATTACATAGCAATTAGCAAATGCATCTAGGTCATCACAGATGCTCCAAAGGAAGGATATGAAGGGTCCATTTTCTGGAATAAAGGATTTGAAATAATTATTTTCTGAAGTGTGCCATATGCTGTATGCCCTTTTACCTCTAGCCTTCAAATATCCCATTTAATTTTGTTGTAAGACAGGCTTGGGACTAATTTGCCAGAAAAGCTCTTGCTGAAGGCTATTCAGAGTTTGCATGTTCCCAGGTATCACAGTTTCCAGAAACATAGATACAGAGGATGTGGCATACATACATGATTTTCAGCACCAGACTCACAGCGCAGCAGAGCATCTCTTAACAAATGTCCTCGTTACAGACTTATTTTGTCTCTCTGCCTGTTTTACCTGCCCCTTTTTAAAAAATCTCTGTTCATTCACTGTTTTCTACCATGTTCCTCCAACAAAGTATGTGATTATCTTTAATTTTTTTCTTTGAGAAACATGTTTTTTTTTTACTTCTGGAGACAACACATTTCCCCAAATAAAGCTGCACCTAAATGTTTTCATTTGCTCAGTAAATCTGATCTAAAAAAAAATTATAAAAGAGACTTGTGTTTTTCTGTGTCTGACTGATGCTTGTTTTCTCTTTTAAATTTTCCTTTCTCCCAATTTTTTTTATTTCCACGCTTCTACAAAAAATAAAATTAAACAAAACTTTTCCTCTGAAACTTTCTGTGGCAATTTTTCTCCTTAGTCTCCTGCTTTATTTGTCTCTCTTGTTGCTCTGGCCCTCATCCTTTATGTAATATCAGCCAAGGTCAGGTCTGACAGCAAGGAGTAAGTGATCTGCCAGACCAATTCTTTCTGCTGTTGCTTGTAAGTGACTTTGAGCAAGACTTGGTTGCAAACAGAATATTTTCTCAAAATCTACTTCTGCCACTACACCCCAATTTCTCATTATCTGGCAGTCTTACAGCTCATCTACTCCTGTGGAAACATCTTCAATAGGTGCTTCATCTTCTGTGCTTTGAAAAGTACTTAAATTAGTGGGTTGGATCTTTTCCCTCTCTGTTATGCATGAAACACTGAAGTCTGGGAAGTAGAAGAGAATTATAGCCATGACCATTACTATTTCCCAACAGGGCATAATGTTTTCATCCTTCAGTTCTACTAGAATCCTTCCACGTGTTTGACCGGTAGAATGCGTTTCATGGCTTCAGCATCATAAAAGCATCTTAATCAGCTATTTTTGCTATTTCTCTGGGTCAAAATAACATGGCAATGGCTAATTTGTCCTTTCTTAGAGTAAACTCATGACCTGGGTTGAAAACATCACAGGGTGGGAAAGGAGAGGTGACCTTGAACATTGGCATTTAAGCCCAAAATTCAAAAGGGACTTCTGGACTTTTATCCCATGCTTAATCTATGTCTAAGCTGACAGTCCAGCAAAAAACCACAAAGGAGATTACACCAATGCAGCACGATCACTGATTTGGCACTTATTTTTAAAGCTGTGTTTAAAAGTAAAATGCCACTTCTTAGACTTCCTCCCTTGTTACACAGCCTGCTTTAATGTTCCATCAAAACAGAAAAAAAACTGTTCCCACATTAGGCATACATTAGCTGTGGAGGAAAAAAGGAAAAACATTTTATTATTACATGCTTTGGAAAAGGAAAGGAGCCAGGGTGTGTGCCTAGACAACAAATTTCTATAATCTCCACACGTATAATTTACTTCAGAAATGTGTGGTTACCTTGAAGAAAAGAGGGATCTTCCCAGCTTGCCAGTATAATGAATGATTCAGGTGTGAATGGAAACACATGAAGGGAAAAATAAAGATCTAAGGAAGACTGAGTTTTAAAACTGTAAGGCTAAATAATGTCTCTTCAGACCTCACCCACTCAAATTCCTGCCCCACAACTGAGCAAAAGGAGACAAGCTGTCTTGATAACTGGCACCCTACTGCATTCAAATAATAATAAAAAAAGCAAATATTGAAACCCACAGGACAGATGGCAAAGGAGGCATTTGCAGCTCTCAGATCATCCTGTAAGTTGAAAACAGATTTTGACAAGCTTCAAGCTATTGAAAATGGATCCAAGGAAGACTTGAGGCTGCTGCCAATTACTCTCTCCTTAATTACAATCAATTTCTGTTGTGTGCTCACCAGAAGGAAAAAAAAACACCCTAACTTTTGTATTGGCGATAGGAAGTACAACCTGTACTCATACACTTAATTCGTGATACTGAATGCAGAAGATGTTCAGAACACAGGGGAACTGTGTCTACTTAATTTGCTCATGAACAGAATACTTTATACCAACTGCTCCCAAAAAGGATAACGAGAAAGTCTGTTTTCCTCATTACTTACTTTGGAAACAATCTTTACAAACCCCACCAGTAACGGAAGACTGAAGTGAGTCCAAATAGATTACTTAAAGTGAACAAAAACCCCTCATTTTCCATATCAGAATTTAGCAGCCCATGCTGATGTACTCAGTTTGGATATTGTCTTCAGTGCTTGCCCAAGAAACTGGTAACAAGGGAGAATAAATCCATCAAGCCAGGTATAAAGAACTCCCAGCAGTGTGACACATTTAGCATTCCAGGGGACCCTGCTTCAGCTGGCTTCAGCTGTCTGCAAGCTGGCTGTCTCAGGCTGAGTTAATCACCTGAGGCTTCTTCATCAAGAGCAGCACTTTCAGGAGACGGTTTGGGACACTATTCTCGGCTATCTCTTAGGATGACAACAGCTTTCCAGAAATGCATATGTCTCTCTGCTGAATGTGGAGGCAGTTTGGGCTGACAAGGCTGGGTGGAGGTTGCAATTCAGCTGTACAGCAAATACTGCCTTAGGGCTACAGCCTAAATGTGGTCACATGTTTTGATGTGACCACTCCATTTATTATCAGTGGCTCTTGTGCCAGAGCTGGCATTATCCATGCTCTTGCAGACAGAGAAAGTCAGTATAAAACAGCATAAACGTTGAGCATGGGCTCTGGCCACCTTGATAGAAAAGCAGAGGTGCATCTGTATGTGATGAGGCTCAGGTTTGGGCACTCCATAAGGAACAGGGATGGTGAAACACATCCTGGGGCACTGGCATTTCAGTCGTCAGAGAGCCAAAGGCCCTTTAGGGAGCAACATAGAGAGCCTTGGAGGAATGTGTCTGTGGCCTTCCTGTCCCTCTAGGCTGGGGTGGCACAGAGGCTCTCTGCGCACCTTTTGGGAAAGGGAGTGAAGTACTCAGGCTGGACTGTCACTGGTGGGAGATGGCTGCTCTCTCACCAGGCAGTAACCTCCCCTCCCTGCCTCCTGCAGCTGGGTTCATGCCTGAGTTTCTGCCTTCTCCACGTGAGAGAAGAGCAGGGGGGAAAGGAGCAATCAGCTCTGTAAGATTTTGAGCCCACGAGCAATTAACTCATGTCATCCGTCCCTTTGATGTACCAGGGCTGTTTGTGGAGGCAGAAGATCACAGCTCGGCCCTGGACAAGCTGATTGTTTCAATCAAAGATTTAAATGAGTGCCACATGCAAATACAAAGAAATAAAGCTGAGCTCCAGAGCAGGCTCCACCCTCCTAGGACCCCTTGAGCATCCAGTGGTGTGGAGGTGCTTGCAAGGCTCTCCAGACATTGAGGACAATTCCATGTTGCAGCCCAGACCATCCATTTGCCCTGAAGACAGTCCACACTTTTAAGAAACTCAGGACCTCAGGGCTTACATTTTAAAGCAAATTTCCCAAGTTTCTGTATCAGCTTGGGGCCCGTCTTCTGCAGGATGTTGTCAGGATAGAGTGACAGACCCATCCTGTGCCCAAGTGTTTCCTAAGGGAAAACAGCTCTCAGGCGCTCCCTGCTTGGTGTGCGGGTGGGTTTCAAACTCACTGTACAGCATCTCTGCCTGCCTCATGTTGGGTGCCTGAGGGTCTGAATCATGCCTCTAGTAGCGTCTTGACTCCAGTCTTGTGGGTCTCAGTTCCTCATGGGTAGGTTTCTCAGTCTACAGCAGTGGGAGTCATGCAAACAAGGGACAGTAATACAGTCCTCAGAGTAAGACATCTGTAAGAAGAACCATAAGATATCTTGGTAGCAAGAGGAGGACATCCAGGACTCTTGTTAACTTACTAATAACACTGTAATAATGTGTTCACTTATTTTACTTGACTGCACAGCCCAGATCTGCAGATTTTGTTCCACATCTCTGTTCAGTTCTAAGAGAAGATTGATGGTATTTGCATGTATTTGCTTTTTGTGTCCTTCCTATTGAACCCAAGTATTTGATATCTATTTGAATATCATGACAGAGTCCAAATAGCAAATACAAGGAGAATTGAAAATAGGTTGTTTGTTTGTCCAAAGGTAGGCAGCTCTGCCTGGTGAGAATTTGTCTTTTGTGCTTCCAGTAAATTATATGGGCTTCAGAGCTATCTGTGCTGCTACCAAGTTGCTACTCCTCACCTGAGCTGCCCAGAGATGATTCATCTTTTAGAGCATGTTTCTGTGTTTGTGATATCCAAAGAGGAGTTGCCAGCTAATTTGGGTGGAAAGTTTTGCACTGCCTTTAGGAATGTGAAGCTAAGTCTTTTAATCCTGGTCTGGCCTTCGAAAACGTGGAGAAGGAAAAAGCACACATGGCAAGAATACCATCATACACATCCCATTTTAGTTTATTCCAGTATTTACCAAACATAAGGCATTCACTCTGTAAAAAATATGAAGGAGCAGAGGCATAGGAATAGGTGGAGATAAGGGAAAAGATGTAGGAGTCTTCAGATATGCATACATGAAAGCATATAAATTTTAATATAATATATCAAGAACATGATTGATTTTATGTAAAGGGGGATCTGCTTCTGAATTTAAGCAGGCTGCTCTTGTTCAGGACTCAAGCTTTGGAACCATCCAATTGCATCAGGCTCAGGCTTGCATTTGAGTGCTTTTCTACCTTTTACTGCTCAGTAAAACACTTTGGAGATGTGAACAGGCTATAGCGTAGCTGTAGATATGCCTTTCTGAGTCACCAGATAGCCTAAAACAATCATTCCAGAGCTGCAGCTCTTTCTCTCCATCTCCAGGAGCTATTTACTACAGCTTTTACTGTCTTGAGTTGGTTGCTGACACAACCAACCCTGGGAACACTGCAGGACAGAGGAAGAAAGACAATACCATGTCAGTCCTTCCTAAGCAAGGAGAGCCTTACCTGCTGCTGGCAAGGAGGGATGCTGCCAGACTATTATGTTTAAGCAGAAAGACATTATGCTGAAGCTTCTGGCAAAGGAGGGATATACCACGACTTCTGTTCCTCAAAAAAATCCCCAGCCACTATCACACCACCTTGTTGAAGTTCTGGTGTGCTGTTCCATGGATTGCTAAACACAGCTCCCTGGGACAGAGAACAACAAACAAACATTTCTGTAATCACAATCAAAACTGTAAGCACATCCTTGCTGTGCCACTTGTGTAAGACTTCCAGCTGGCATCGTGTTTTGCACCAGTACAGGGGTCTGCCCATCTTGAGGAGCCCACAGAACAGGGGCCTACTTATGACAATAACATTTGGCAAATTAATGTTCCACAGTTTCTCCAGCATCTCTGCTCAAAGCGTAACAATTTCACAACAGCATGCATGTAAATAAACATCAGAGCTGATCTGCGCTGTCTGAGCAAACCTCCAGCCAGAAACATCACACTTTATTGGAGGGAGCCACTCAGGCCGTCATGCTAATGATATGAAAACAAATAAAGTGTTGTGAGACTTAATATTGGCAAACACTTGCTTTTACTCTTTTGAGCATGTGTGGGTCTCATATGAAAAAATAACCACTAATGGATTATTTCTAGTCATATTTCCTTCTTATGTTTTCCCTCACACTCCAGTATTACCCTCCTCACACTTGAAAGTTAATATTGAAACACTGGTATGTTTTAATTACTTTTACTCCACCTTCTCTGACTTCTCAGTGCATAAACTATCTTGTGCAGGGACTGTGTGTCTGTACAAACTTCATACTCTTCAGAAATACCTCATGACAAGAATATCTGCTCTGGCTCCTGAGAGAGTGCATGGTCCTTGCAGAGTGAGGCAAGGGGTACAAAGCGCATGTGCTCTGCATAGAAAGGTGGCATAAGCAGCATGCTTGTCGCCCTGTTTTTCAGCCTTCTGATCTTGTTTGCGTTTTTGCTATAGAGTTTCACACACATTTCACATAAACAAAGTAGTGTTTTTGTAACTGTCTTTCTTGTTTAACATTCCATTCTTGTTAAAAGAGTTTTGATAAACTTTTACCTGAACCAGTGGAGTTGGAGAAAAGAAGACCTCACTGTCCAATCCACGGGGTTCCACAAAATTGCATATAAGACAGAGAATTAAAGACTTCCGTCTCTTTTTCCTTTCACCTCACTACGTGTGTGCGTGTGTTCCTTTTGTGCTCGTTAGCGACACATGCTAATGCTAAGGTGACAATCCCTGAAGTTGTGAATTTAAGAGAATTGAGAAAAGGGGACAACCTTATGAGTATGTCCTCAGGACTTGTGGAGAGGCAACACACAGATCCAAACGTTGTATGCACACATATGACCGAGCTTTAAAGCTATACCAGCAGCAGAGGAGCTGCTCCATCTTCCTGCTTTGCAAAAGCTCTCCTACATGGAGATCCATACCCATAGCTCAAGTCTTCAGGGAAGATGAGTGCCAGACCTCATGCATGAACAGAAATTCAGGAAGTTAATGTAGAACTTTTGAGATTCACAGTTGCTATAAGCTTGCAGTGTTGGTGGGAAGCAAAGGCACATAGTAGCGTGGGATTTCTCAGGATGATTGGTCTTCGTATGAAGAGGAGGATTCACTGCATCCAACTTCAGATACTTGCAGTGCGGCAAGTTCTCCACAGACAATGAGGAGTAAACAGATACTTCTGGGGCAAGGTTAATCTCGTCCTCACGTAGATATCTAAAATAGGTCAGATGAATCATCTCCTGTGAGTATTTCTTTCCACTGACTATAAAGAGAGCCTGGCCTCAGATGTAGACCTCTGTATTACAAATGTCTAGAGTGAGGTGTACAGGGTTCGTCAGAAGAATATTCACTACGGATGAACGTGCAGAAGCAGGCTCTAAATTTAAATGTCAATATTTAATGCATAGCAAAGAAGTGTAAATATATCTTCAGGGTTGAACAATGGATATTAATAAATTTTGATTACAATCTCCAAGAGAACAAGCATCTAGAAAATCGGCAATGTGTTTCCTTCTCCTTAGGTCAATGTCCTTCCAGAAGGTTGCTACACTTCCCAGCTGAGCAGCAAAGGAAGAGGCTGTGGTTGTGTGCCTCTCCAGGGCTGTGGGTGTCAGTGGGAGCAGACCCCCTCTCTTGCCAAGAAACAACCTGTGCTTCCTGGTCCAGGGCTCCCCCAGCTCACACCAAGGGCTGGATGTGTCACCAGCTGCCAACATTCCACCTGCTGTGGCATGGCCACAGCATCACCAGGACTAATGCCATGAGTTGGTGGTTGCCTGTTATGATATGACTGGTTCATCCCTGTGACATGGCACTTCCACCTTTCCAGCAAGAAGAAACAAAGTAAGCAAAATCCCAACAACTGACAATGCTGAAGAGGGAAATTAATGTGAATTCTGCAGCAATTCAAGATTAAAAAAGAATCGAAGGAGTGGGTCCTATCCACTGCCCAATTTTAAAGATCTTTGTGGTACTTGCTGCCCATATTTGTATGTTTGAAGGCTGAATTGTGGAAGAAAAGTGCTTGTCAAACTGACTGAAGGTAATATTTCACACTGCTGTTATTAAAGGCATGTCCAGTACTAAACTCTGCACCCAGGAGTGGCTGACAGTGATGAGGATTAGCAGCAAACAGCAAGACTCGTGTCTTTCCTTACCTGAAAGAGTCCAAGTTGCAAAGTGGATCTTATTTGCTTACTTTAAGAGAGGCAACTGGAGGCCATCCTGCCTAAGGAAAGACAAGCAGAGTTCCCTTCATTTTATCGAATGAAGGTAACTCAAAGCTGTGAATCTCCAGGAGAGATAGAGCGTTAAACCTCCTGACTTTATCAGGTTTTCCACTAGTTCCTTCTTGTCTGGACTTATGTCTACCACCTCCTAGTCCCTTCCAGATGCTGCCAATGCCTCTGAGTGGTATGACCACATTTTTCTGCTATGAAAATCCCAGAGCCGGGCTCCCAAGGGATCTTGCTATTGAAAATGCAGTGTTAGTCTTCTTGGGTTTGGGTTTCTTGTTGTTTGCCTCTGTGAGCTGTTTATTAAGTAATCAAATAACAGCATAGTAAATAAATAATGTCTTGCCTCATAGGGGCTGAAATATGCAAGTAGTAAGTAAGCCTTCTTAGATTTTACAAATATTTAATAAGTCAAAAGCAAGACAAAATATGTGACAACTAACCCTTGGGTGAAAATACTTCGGGATAAAGCGCACTGGAAATTGGAATGGTTTGCTTCCTGTTATGTACAAAATGGCTGCAAAGGAGCTATTAAAGTCTCTCAAATAAACACAGTTCTTTTTGTGTTTGTTTGTTTCCAGTTAGAGGTATCCAGTCACTCAAAAGACCACGTGCTGTATAGCCTCCGCAGGGTCTGCTTTGTAGTACAGATAGTGCCTAACCACTACTTTCCTCTCTCTTGATCACTAACGAAAACAGACCATATAGAGATGAAAGTGTTCTAAATCAGTGTTCTGTGTCATTTCCCACTTACTTTGCACTTTTCTGACAGCTGAAAGGCTGCAATAAATTGAGTGCATGCACACCCACAGAGAATGACAGTACAACCATAACCTAGCATCTCAGGACATGTATTTTCTTCCCCAAGGGACTATATTGAAAAATTATCAAAGCAGGGAGTATCTTGGTGTTTTCTACTGTGATTTTAACATTTTTGATCAATATAATTTCTTTGAGAGTTGAGGTATTCTACTACATTTAAAAAATCTCAGAACAACATTTTTAACTAAAGTAATTGAAAATAAATCTGATACAATAACTGAATAACAGTTTTATATTAGCACACATAAAATTAAACATGACATGCAATACAAGATTTTTTCCCCTCTTTTTCTACTTTCCTTCCTTCTCTCTTTTCCTCTCTTTCACTTTTTTCTCTTTTTCTTTTTCTTTTTCTTCCTTCCTTCCTTCCTTCCTTCCTTCCTTCCTTCCTTCCTTCNTTCTCCTTCTCCTTCTCCTTCTCCTTCTCCTTCTCCTTCTCCTTCTCCTTCTCCTTCTCCTTCCTTCTGTCCTGTCCTTCCTTCTCCCCTCTGGCCCTCCCTCCTTCCTTTCCTGCTCCTCTTTCATTCTCCTGTTCTTTCTGCCTTTTTTTTCCCTCCTCCACTTCTAATTTTTTTTGTAGGTAGTTGGAGATCTGTTTTATTTTAAAACAATGAAGAAGGCAGAATCCCCTGAGGTAAATTCATTGAGTACTGGGAGGTCTTGGTAACACAATTGAACTGGCACCAAATCAATAAAAACAGAACAGAAGAAAAAACAATAATTAAAACATTCTGTCAAAAAAATGGAGCAGTAATTAAAAGATGCAAACTATTGTTTTGCTACACTAATTACATTTTAATTTTCAATAGCTTGCTGAATAGTATAAAAACCCATGCCTATAAAATGTCCCAGTGACAGTGCTCTTTCTGCAACTAGCGTGATAACAGTGTTTATGTGCTGTAACAGAGTGGTATGTGCTTTCAACTCTGTGTGGGTGAAGCTAGCTTCCTTGTAAGATAGCATGACAACAAAGTTTCAATTTTTATTTCTTTTCTGCGGTGGAAAATTGTTACTCAACACACAGAGACACACACACAGACGCACACGGACACACACGCAGACGTGCGCGCACATCTACACGCACACCAGGCCGGGCTCATTCCAAGGGAGACGCTGCTCAGGGCACTTCCCCTGACCTCAGTGGGAATTCTGTGTGTGGCGCAAGAGCAGGCTGCTGGCCTGCCTGAACGCTCTACTTAGGTTTAGACCACGTTGTTTCCTTCACATGTTATTGGAGGATGAAGAGAAAAACAAATTGAATTTTCCTATTAATACACACCATTTGCAAACCTAACACATGCAACTTCTTAGGCAGGGTCCTGAGGACTTTTCTCACAGAACAGTCCCTATAGATTTCACTGGTAGATACCCAAACATAAAAGCAACATAATAAAGCCCATATTCTGTACGGTTATGAATCATAGTAGTCCTGAAATAAATTACGTAATTAATTTAGCTGCTTTTAGGAAGGGTTTGCTTTTGAGAAATTTCCATAGGCAGATTTACAAAACACTCCAAATCAAGAGTACGTGTAAAGGAGTTTGTTGTTATTGTTGTTTGCAGCAGCTCAACACAAAGGCAAGTTATCCAGATGACTCCTGGCAAAATCTGGATCCATTAGCTACAATCTGTTTCTCCACAGCTGTAGTTTACACACTCTGCCTTTCATATCTTCTCATTTGAATGATAGAGTTCTTCCAGAAACAACATCCCATGTGTACAGGCATGCCCCAAAAACAATAGATCCCTTCCATCAAAGTGGGAGCGGTGGGGAAATAATTTCTCAGTAACTAATCCCTGGATTTCAGATGTATGGAATCAATGAAATGCCTCAGTCTATGAAACTGGTCAGCACTACCAAACAACATTTCACAGCTGCATAACTTTTCTACATTATCACTTTAATTTGAAATTATTTCAATATAATGTAAATATATTATTTTATAATATGAAAAATAAAGAAAAGACTGCACCAAATGATGGAATAAAAACAAAATCCTTCATACTACTGCAGCCAGAAGGATAAATACAGAGGGCAATATATTTTAAAGAGAAAACACTGAGCAAACATTATTTATGTTTTCACCAGTTTACAGTTCCTTTCATATCCTCCTAAATTAACCTCTTTTTTATATTTATTCATTTCCATTCAGCTGATAAGGGTTAACAAGGTATAAATCTGGACAGCATCAGTTTACTGTCTGGAAATATGTAAAAATTAAATTCAAATGGGAAGCGAGGGTAACAACCTCACCAAAACCAGAGTCATTCACACTGTATACAAAATCTGTACGTTTTACAGGGAGTGATAAGATGGTATTAATCACACCAACAGCATTGGTACCTTCTGAAGATGGGAGCTAACCAGGGGATTAGGACGGCTAACTACTATCAATAGTACTATTTACGTCAAGTGGAAAACTGCAATTACATATTTTCACATACAAAAATTGCAAAACCAAAACAGATACAAGGCCCAGAGCAAAATCTAGGGGAAAAAAATTAAAAATTAAAATTACAATCCTCTAGTCTAAAAGAACTAGTCCCTTATCTTCTGGGAACAGCCCAAATTGAAGGGGTATTTACGATGATGCAATAATAAATTGCTTCAATAATTATTTAGTGGACACAGAGTATTCCCCAAATTCCTATTATTATAATGCTAGTGAAATGTCCTGATTTACTGAAATTAAACAAAGACAGATATTTATTTAGAATTCCTGTAACTGCTACAACCAGTAAATGTATTTCATCACTGTTATTGCAAAAACAAATACCTACCAGAGAAATGCAGTTCACAACAACACAGAACTGAATGGAAATAGAAATGTTGTTAATGTTACGCTAATGATCATGACAGAAGTATTTGACTGAAGGAAAAATAAACCAAAATAAGTGACTGAAGCTGAGCCATGGATGATTCTCAGGGAGCAGCGAGCTGGGCAGCCCCTGTGCAGCAGCATTATCACCAGAACAGCTTCCAGGGCACAAGGAAGTGCTGAACAACTCAGGAGGGGAAGGTAGTATTGGTTTTGGACACTAACACTGGGACTGTGGGCCTGGGGCCACAGCAAGAGAGAAGGCAAGGATGTTCTTATGACCCTTGGTATGATGCAAAAGACTCAGGATGCCAGTGTTAGGCCACCTCCTTTGCACCACCTGGATGGAGCCACCAGCATATCCCATGAGTATTTTGCCTCTCTCAACCTACCAGTCTCTGGAAAAGCCTGACTATTGTAGACACAGCCTTTTTTCTTCATGTACAATATACACCTGTTCTAGGGGGGAATGTTGCGGAAACACCAAAGTTGTAATTCTCTTACCACTCTTATGTGCTGGGGTTGCTGCTGGATAGAAAGGAAAACAAGATATTTCCTCACAGCAGACAGAGCATATGTTGTCAACTTTATATGGTCAAGAGTGGAAATCATGCAATGATTGGTAAAATGCTCACACTCCCAAGTTGCACTGTCTCTTCTGGATAGGTCACTGGATCCACCCTTGGGTACTCATTTCACTTCCTGAGAAGACAGGAGCAAAAGCAACATCAAGGCACAAATCTGTATTTACTTATTCCTCCTGCACTTGATTTTTTTTGAGCATACAAAGGCTGTGGTTTCACAGCTTGGCAGAACAGGGGTATAACCATTATACCTTGGCAAGCACCCCGGAGACCGAGACAGGCTGCACCGTAAGTGAAACCTGGCCCCAACCAGATTAACTTCTCTACATTCCTGATAAATCTCTGTGTCAGGTATTGTCCTCTCAGCTGGGATGGGAATGCCATTGGCAGCAGGAGGGGACAGACACTCTGATGAGCCAGGGTAGGGTTGCTCTCATATTCTGTGAGAGTGAGCTGCTTCAGTTGTGTGGTCAAGGGTCCACGTGTTTTAAAATTAAGTTTCTTTCAGATCCTCTGAGTGACTTTTTGAGCTGGAGATGATGATGTGACATAACCACAAACAGCTACTTACAGTGTATTTTGGATTGTATTTCCTCCTGCTGCAGACCTTTCTGTTAAAGGAGATGAACAAGGCAATTGTAAATACATGAATGAAACTCAGACATTATTGCACCTTGGAAGAATAGTAATGATAGCCCTCTGCCCTCATTTGGGTAGTTGTCTAATGCTAAAGCCATAGGTTGGGTTTTATATAGTAGGCACACAATTCTGTCAGTTCTGTGCTGATTGTAACAAATATTGTCTGATGGAATCAGTCACGGCCTACCGGAAATCTAACATTTTGAATTAGCAAAAAACTTAAACTAAACATACAGCTCTTTTTGTCTATGAAAATATGCTAAACCAAAGACCAGAATTCCCACACATTTTCAATAACCTCCCTAAACATACCTACCTTCTAATAATTTCTCACTGCTACCACACAGTCCCGTGGCAACTCAGGATGCCTTCTTTAAAGAATCAGGCAGTATGGTGTGTGTGAGGTTACACTATACTGCGCATCTATTTATCCCTGGAGCCCAGAGGACTAATGAAATTCTCTCTTTGGTCTCTCTAGTAGAATTACTATATATCTCTATAACAGATAGATATATAGTCTGTACTCAGCAAAATTTCTTGAAACACTTTCTGAAATGCTGCATGCCTCAGGCAGAGGTCTGCAAAGAGCTGTCTCCCAAAATCCTCATGATCTTAGGAAAATAAAAACCCTCACACTCCTTTCCCTTCTGGTAAGAAATAAATCCCTCTCTATGTCCAAACAGTGAGAATCATCTGCCAACCTGCTCTCCCAGTTACTATCAACAGCAAGTCATTGATGCTGTAGAAAAGAAGAGGCTTCCCTTTCCTGTTTTCTAACTCCAAAATACATCCAGACAATCTTTACACTGAGAAAAACGTTTTTATCCTCACCCTGTTGCCTGTGAACTCTGAAGTCTGCAATTTGAGCTTCACTGTCAATGTAGAATCAGGTGTTGAGACTACCTCAGATAATTTTCATCCCTCTCTGGCTCATGATGGCAGAGTGGTGAACTCACGGACTGATCAATTTAGGGATTAATGGATTCCTAATAGCTTTGACTTGGCATGGAAATTAAATTCGAATGAGACATTTTGATTTTTCTTGTTTAGACAATTACAAAGCAGGAGGGAAGCGGAGAGTGGCCTAATTCTATCCATATTTTTTTCTTACCACATTTTTGAGTCTCTCCCGTAATTTGTTGCAAGAGTAAAACTAACCATGAAGTCCAACATTTAGCAGTATCTAGATCATACAGTGGACAGCTTCATAGGAAGTAAGTGCAGGCTAATTGGACAGGATTCAGAGAAGTGCAGCAAAAGAGTAGCAAAAATACACCCATGGTACAAGGTCTATGTTCAGCACAGAGAAAAAGGAGACAGAAGATCTGCTTGCTGCCACATGAAGTCGTACTCAAGTGAAGAGCTCAAATAACAGGTTTCAGTATTTGCAATGAAACTACTGGGTTAAATAAATATATTATGAACATTACAGAGGATAAATTCCACAATTCAGTGAATAAATTCCTGTTTATTCAGTCCTTAATTGCTTTCAAAATGAGCATTTCAGATTCTGCTGTACATTCCCCTTCCTCTGAGTGCATTGACAATGGAAATGACTAGTAAATTCAGACACTTAGGAAGCAGAATTGTGGCTTTGCTGAAGGGTATCTCTTTTCTCCACTGTATAGTCAAGGGCATTAGAAGATGCCCCTTGAAATGACTGGTCTTTTGGCTTTATGAAGTGAACACGGTGTTCCCTGTTGAAGAATTTCTGGGCTGACCAGGAATAATAGAAATACTTAGAAAAGATGATGTTTTCTTCGATATCTTTCAAGTGTAAGGCACATTTCTTCTGAAGAATAATTAAAATATTAATTTGGACTGTGGTTAACATTTATCACCTCTGTGACAACAATAGCAACATCCTCGTTTTCATTTCTACAGCCTTACAATCAAAAGCTCATTAATAGTGAGGTAACATCTCATAATAATAATAACATCTTTTGAGGTTTTCAAATGGCAGAACACAGCAAAAATAGGTGAGGTCACAAGCTTATAAAAAGAGGCAACATTGCCATGCAGAAAGTGCAGCCTGGCTGTTTATCCAGCAGCCCATGTCAATTCCCACAGCTTAACCATAACTAGCACTGAGACTTGTTTAACAACAAAAGAAAATGAACTCTGCACGGGAGATCCTCCCGTGGCATTCACTGCAATTAATAACATTAGAGACACTCTATTATTTTATCTTCATCATTTGTGAAGTTGTAACTGTTACATACTCAGAGACACTGCTCTGCACCCACTGCCAAGGCATAGCTACCCCTGGGCTCTACCATAGTATATATAAGACAAAGCAATGAATTTCTGCATTCTGTATTCTCTATAACTATAGACTAGAAACACACATAGTGGTCACATTTAATTATATCTAAATGTCGCTCCTGGTGCATTTATGAGTGTTCAAAGGTGCTGACTCCTGCTTTAAGTACGAAGAAGGCACAGTAGATGGAAAGGGCCAAGAGAAAAATCCCTCACAATTTTTCAGTCCATTTTCCAGCCTTTCTCTAGACATAAATGATTATTAAGATTTAGTTTAATAACAACTTTTCCAATAATTTTTTTTCCTATTAGAAAATGGAATGAAAACAGCAGGCAGCCTATAGGCAGCAATGACCTTTAGTAACTACAAAGTAAATATACACAGAGAAGAAATAATGTACTTTGTTTTTTGGTTTTGGTTACAAGTCCTGTCTTGCCGCCTTTTTTTTTCTTTTTTTTTTTGGACAACAATCCTGCTTTTCCTATCTAGCATCACTGATTAACACTGACACAAATCTGGAAAACATATATTAGGTTTTGCAGATTGTAAGGTAATACAAAGTAAGATAACATGCAATTATTATGGATTTATTGTTATAATCCAAAGGGAGAGGTGCCAGTTTTTTGTTGTTTTTTTTTTTTTTGTCATTAAAAATGCCTCACAACAAACTATGGCTGCTTTAGGATTAAGATTCTTAGATCTGCCTTTAAAAGCATATAAATATATATAAAATATATAAGTACGTAAATAATGCAGAATAAAAACTTCTACAAGAGCAGATCAGACACAAAAAGCAAGGTATTACTTTTCTCAATGCAAACATGACATACTCAAACACGTACCCTGTTAATACTTGAAGGCAGAAGAAATAAAACAGAAGACGTATTCACCAGTTACTGGATCCAATAGTCTATGGTATTTCTTATTCCATCATGAAAAGGTATTGATTCTACCATCATTAAAAGGTTATCTTGATTCCACTCAAATTTTATTTTGGAGTGCATCCAGTATGAAGTGTCTCTCTCAGTTATGATGTACGTCTCTTTTCCTCTAAGAAAACATATTTTCTCCTGAAATATGTGTATGGGCTCTTTAACTTCATGTAATCTGCCTGATTACATAAGCAGCCTGCCTGTACCTTCACTCTTGAACACTTCAACACATCCTTTGCAGTAAGGAAGCTGTAGGCAGTGATTTATTTGACCCATTCCATTCCCAAATTTTTTAATTCAGGAGTAAATGCTGTCACTACAGTTTACTGTCTTGAAGTTTATTTTCTTTAGCTTGTTCAGAAAGTTCTTGAATTTTGCAGTATTTTGTTGGCTGTCTCGTTCTTCTGGCTTCCATTTCCTAGAACCTGATTAACACAGCAGCCTGGAGGGGAGGGCACTGAGCCCTTTTCTGCCTTTCTAATGCAACTGCACTGGTTATAGAGGTAAGAGGTAACTGGACCCAGCCTAGCCCTGGCTGCTGGCCACCATCATCCCTCCCTCACCCCTTTTCCTGACAACCTCTTCAAAAGCTCTTACATGCACTCCTTTAAACGTTTCAATGAAAATAGTCTGGATCAACAAAAAATTGCAATTTGAGATAATGCAGATCAGTACTGTTGATATTCACAGGGAGGTCTTCACATCTGTAGCTGGCTTTGGGAAGGCAGCAATGTTTGCTGGCAGGTGGAAAGGTGCTGTAGAGCTTCTAGGTGTGGGTTCACAAACAGAGAATCACAGCATGGCTGAGGTTGGAAAGACATATCTAGAGTTGATGTGGTCCAACCCCTTGATCAAGGCGGGTCACTTAGAACAAGGTTGCCCAGGACCAAACGTATGGATGGTTTTTGAATATTGCCAAAGAGGGGTACTCCACAGACCCTCCAGACCACTGGGGTCAGTACTCAGTTGCCCTAACAACAAAAACGTGTTTCCTGATGTTCAGACAGAACCTTCTGTGTTTCGGTTTCTGCCTGTTGAGGGTGTCCTGTCAGTGCAATGAGCCTGGCTCTGTCCTCTTTGCACCCTCACTTCAGGTATTTATATACCTTGATAAGATCTGCCTGAGTCTCCTCAATCACAGCTCTCTGACTGAAGTCACAGCTGAAGTCACAGCTCTCTCTTTCCTTACAGGAGTGCTGCTCTAGTCTCCACTTTTGCTTAGAGAAGTCTAGCAGCAGCAAAAATGTGCTGTTTGTGCATCTGCCACTTTTGCTCCCTTAATCATTGTGGTGGCTCTTTGCTGGCCTCTCTCTGGTATGCCCATCTCTCTCTTGTGCTGAGGATGACAGAACTGGAGACAGTGCTCTGGCTACAGCCTCAGCAGTGCTGAACGGAGGGGGAGGATCACCTCCCTCGATCTGTTAGAAAGACTTCAACTAATGCAGCACAGGACAGAGTTCACCACCTTTTCTGTAATGTGAGATTGCTAGCTCATGTCAGCTTGGTGTCCACCAGGACCTCCAGGTCCTACTCTGCAAAGCTGTTTTCCAGCTGGTCATCCCCCACCATGCAGTGGGGCATTAGAATAATGTGGATTATTCCTTCTCAGGCATAGGACTTCACACTTCCTCCTGCTGAACTTCGTTCCTGTCAGCCCATTTCTCCAGCCTATTGGAGTCCCTCTGGATGGCAGCATGGCCCACTGGCACATCAGAGGTTCAGGGCAGTCATTTCTTTAGCTGGTGTTGCTGGAGCCAGAAGACATGCCCTGCAACATGCAATCTGCAATGCCTGTGCCATTCCGAATGCTATCATTTATTCTCTGGTGGGTCAGTTAATTCTGCAGCCTTTGCCTGGTCTGTCATTGTACTACACACTCTGTAGTAGAGTCTAACAGGTATTTAAATGCACACTGGTTTGTACAAGACAGTGGCAGTTAGGGTATCCTTATATCAAATAATATACCTGGTCCATTATTAAAGCAGGCAGAGGTGAAAATAAAAGATTTTTTCTGCATTAGTTCATTTTTTGCTGGTTGGAGTTGATGAGATGAGCTGGGAGAAAGACTTAGAGAACTGAAAGGCAGCAAAGGGGTGTTGAACCTGGTAAGCTGAACCAGGCCTGCCACCCTACAGTCTCACCAAATATCATCAAACCACAGCTTCTCCTGCACAAGTTTAATAAGTAGTAAGACCTGGCACTTGCAGAGAGGTGCAACGAGTTTCACTAATCTCTATGCCCATTTCTTTGAGCAGAACTCAAGCAGAACAGAGAGCTGTACTCTCAGGATATAAAACAAAGCCATGTCACTTCTTGTGGCACTGCCCTGAACCAATCCTTCATGCAGTGACTTTTACATTTTCCTTCCAGGCCACCAGCTGTCAGATGGTAACAATTTCCATCCACTTGCTGACGTGAGCTGGTTTTGAACTTTAATCCAGTCCATGTCTTAACTGTGGTGGCAAACACTTTTTAACTAAAAAGAGCCTTCAAAACAATTAAAAAAAAAAAAAAACAACAGCCCCAAAACAGCTCTTGCTAGCAGCACAGCTTTTATAAAGGCTTGACAGATGTAAACAGGCTGAGCAATCACATGAATGGAGGAAGCAGCCATTGCGTGACTGCAGGAGCTCATGGTTGCTGTGACTGGGGCACCTGGATATTGCTCCACACGACCACCATGCCAAGGCCAGTGCTTGCCCCAGAGAGCTCCCAGTCTGAACTCACCATGGGGCACAAGATAGATGCAGACTGATGAGGGAACACAAGGAAACAATGAAACAGTGATGGTCAGCATGAGAGGCAGTAGTCTCATCATTAAATCATCTCCATTTACTTTCCTAATATGCTAACATTTTCTGCCACACACAGATCTCTTCCTCCCAGGCAGTACTGAGTGCCTTCAACTCCCAGGGAAGTCTATAAGCATGGAGAGACGTCAGCATCATGCATGAGGTGCTTAGCATTGTGCATGGCAAAGACTGGAGAGTCAAATCTTGGCTAATTCACACAGCCATGCTCTGCCTTAGAGCAACAGTCACCTCTGTAATGGAAAATTATTATAATACAATAATACAGCTGGGAAGAATTGGCCATGTTTCTTGGACACAAACAATAGTAGTTTCTTAGTCAAATATATACGGGTAATAGTTAAAACATTGCTTTTGCTACACTTCTGAAGATAATTTCATTCTTAAAAGTCAGACCTTCACAATAGAAAGAATAATACTGCCATTTTCTACATGAATCTTTTCTGCTTGGGAGGTGGACAAGTCGCTGCAATTTCTGGGTATTTTGGTTTGCTCTTTGCATGTCTTCCATGCAACTAGTTCCTTAAGTTTTCTTTTCCTGAGTAGTGCTCCCAGTGGGGATTCAACTGGTCAGTCACTTTTCTGTGTTCTCCCTGATGCCTGGTGACACCCTCACATTGCAGATATGCTGTCTACACCTTCTACTCGTGATCTGGATAGTCTCATTTCCTTGCTGGATAAATTTGGAGTGTTGAGCTGTCTGACACGTCTCAGAATTTGTAATGAATTGATTCTACTTAATACCTAGTATTTTTCTATAATTGTTGCCATTGTCTGTGCCTTTGGTGGATTTATTAATAATAGGGCTTAATCAAGCATATTAACTCTAGATTCAAAACTAAATGGTTGCAAATTAATTTGAATTACGAAGATTAGCCTTAGGAAGGAAAAATGTGGCAAACACCACAGTCTTCTGAGCTAACCGCACCTTTTGGAAATTCCCAGAGGAGCTGATTCACTGGAATGACAATAACCCCCTCTGCTTCTCCCCCCTTCTTCCCCCCACCTGCCTCCCCCAAAGCACATTGTTTTACAGGAAACTTAATAAAACTCAGCTTGTTAACAGCAGTCATTAGAACTTTACTGAGATTGCTCATGCTGATGATAATCTTTGAAAAGTAATTTTTTTTTTCATTCCAACAGGATTTCTCTGCTTATTCACACCTACCAATTGGTCCGGGAACCTACCCGTTTGTACACCACTGATGTCACTGGGAATTTTCCTGTTGGGTTCAGCAGAAGCAAAGTTTATAATATCCTGAAAAGTAACAGATTAGACGCCCATTCTCTTGTTCCTTGCGCATTCAGTTTCTAGCAACAATAGTTTTAATTTCGAGTTGCTAGGATTTTTTTTTTTTAATTACACATTATGAGTCAAAGGATGTTGAATCCAACACTCCGAGGAAACAATGGGGATGGATCCTTCACCCTGGATAAGTGCCTTTTGTGTCCTTCTGTGTGGCTACTTTAATTTGTACCAGAGGCTAGCCATACACACATGCCTACACATGTATAGGCATGAGACTGAGCAAGCCTGAAAATCAAGGGGAAAAAAGAAAAATGTTTTACTTACTCTTTTAATTTCTGCTGCCTAGCTTGAGTTTTAACATACACACACAGCATTTGGAAGGGGGAAAGTTTTAACAGCTAAACAGAAAAGGAAAATAATCACTATTAAATTATTAGAGTAGTAGGTGGCTTGGGGACACTACAAAGTAGAAGGAAAGAAAGTATTTACGATGGCAGCTGAGAATGATCAGCGGTGTAGTACTTTGCCTGACTGACTTAGTCAGTTACAATTCATGCACAATTCACGCACAGACATTTTTGACTGCAATAGCCCTCTCCTTTTCATTAATTTCCACTCTTGAGCTGCTTTCTTTCCTGTGTTTATATTCTGCTAATCTGATTCGTTTTCCTGGCTTTAAAGCTGCAATACAGTACCTTGTAACGTAGTGCTGTACCCCATATATGTGCCACAAGCATGTAAAATGTGGTAGGAAAGCAATATTTTCTACAGGGAATAAAAGTAGCAGTGTTAGCTCTGATAAAATCATATTTGCATACAGCCACAGTTTATAATTAGTATTAGTCAAATGTCTTTCCTATCTTTCAATTAGGAAAGCAAAGACATTTGTCTATTTTAGGTAGAAGGACAATTTTAAAGCTGGAAAAGGCTGGCAAAAACCATAGCTCAGTTGAAACCACTTTTGGGAAATTCCCAGAATGCTGAATCACTGGGGTGGGCAATTACCACCCTCTTTGGCTGAACAATCAGAGATTCAAAAGAGAAGAAATGTATGCATGCTTAAAGAAAGGAAATGCATCTTTACTGTCACGGTTTGTTTTGAGAGTAATTCCTGAGAAATCATTTTCTGTTTATAATGGGTTTCTTTTCCTCTTAACCTCACGCTCACCAGGAACAGAACTAACCACAGAGATTTCTAAAAGTTTATCAGTGACCCCCTATTTTCCCACACCAAAACACTTTCTGTAAGGCTTTTCAATGCTGGGACCCAGTTGCTGGGCAGGTTTTTTTAATGTCATCTAACTCCCCTATCATGTAATCCCTTAAGCATATGCATTATTGCATTACCTGAGGAGGCCTAATAAATCCAGACATCCCAATGAAGCCAACTACATGAAAGCCAGAAATTTTGGGGCCCCATTTTCTGGAATTATTTAATATTATATCATGCTGAAAATCTAATATATTTTTCATATGCATCTACCACACTCCTTAAACAGACAAAAATGGCAGTGATTTCTTTGACAGGATGCTTCCCCAAGACACTGTTCCTCTAGAGAGATCCTCAGTAGTGGGACCAACTTGCACATTTAGTTTGGGATCAACAGCCTTGCCCAGTGAGACAAGTGCACATTGCCAACACAGTAGAAAAGGGCTGGATTTTGACATTCTTCTCAGGCCTCAGAAGTCCTAAGAAAACTCCCCTTCCATTAGTCTGTTAGATGGTACAATATTTAATCTTCTCATGACCCTCCAAACCCAAGTGATAAGGCCTTTCTGCAGAGATAGTGCTTTAACAAGCAAGGTTTTGCTGTTTCTCAACACACGGCCACTGCTTTGATGGAGGGATAATAAATCCACACATTTGGAGCTTTATTAAAATGGAGATCAGCACAACACAAGGTATCACACAGGACAAAACAGAAATACAAACTTGAGAGAATTTCACCTCTACGCCTTCCGAACAAACCAAATCCAAGCATGGAAGATCAAGAAATATAATCAATATTATTTGGCCACTAATTCTTGCTTGCGTCTTACTCGGCCAGTTTCTTCCATAGCCTTCCTTGTAAATTCCTCACCCAATTCCCCTGTAATCTCCACGACTCCTAGATTAGAGACTGTGCGCTCAGCACTGAAGCCCTTCCCACATGCCGCTTGCTGGGCGTTGGGACAATGTCAGCAGCAAGCTGCTCACCGAGGGAGTTCCTGTAGGTGAGCCGTGTTCCCAGGAGTGTGTCTACTCGGCCTGTTGGACCGGGCACTCGCCTTCCTGCTGACCAAACAGAGAAAATCAAAGTCGCTCCTCACAGCGCCCTAGTTATTCATTGCTGCTCAAGGGCTGACAAGAGGAGCGTCTCACAGACGGGCTGTCTGTCCTCAGGGGTTGGGAGTGTGGCACGGGAGTTAGGACCCACGGTCCCTGTCTGTGACCAAGTCATCAGTCAGAAAGCAAACCAGGCTCAGGTTCTGTCACTGAGCATGAGGCACAATTACACAAACTCCAGTTGACTGAAAGGATACAATACAGAGCCTCTTGCACTTCAGCTGAGGGAGGAATTCCAGTACCTTCGGAACGTAGTCCAACTCATCCTGCCTCGGAGAGGTGTCTCATGCAGGAAGGATCAATCTTTCTACAGAGCTACTCATTTCCCAAAGTTTATTGGAGAGAGAGCCTGGACAACCTGTTTAAAAGGGTCCCACCTTTTTGGACTCATGCTGCAGCCGTATTTGCATCGGTGTGTGTGCAGCTTAGAATGAAAACAAAGGTGATGGTTAAGGGTGTTTTTTCTAGGCGGTCTGACTTTCTTTTGCTTTGAAAGAACTGCTATTGCAGTAAGACACTTGAGAGTGTTGTAATGCAGTGAGATAGCCCCACGCCCAGTCGACTGAAAGTAGTTGGCATTTAGCCCAGTGACTGGCAACATCCCTTAGGTGTGGTGATATCTCTCAGTATCGCCCCACCCTAACATGTCCAGCATTTCATTAGCACAGGCGTTAAGGTCGAGTTCTACTACCCTTACAATGAGTAAGGGTGGCGGGATCTAGGTCTAAGTGAATGAATATTGCCATAATTGCAGCAGCACTTGTAACCTTATTATGCCAGTGAAAACTCCAAATCAGAGCTTCTTGATTAGAATAAGGAACTAATTGATGTGAAACAGTTTCAATCTAATGACCTCTTACCAGAAGCTCAGCAGTTCATTAAGGTTTATACCCAGGGTTGGTTAGATTAGTTTCAATTTCAGGTAGTGGGTATCTATCCAATTACTCTCCTCCTCCTCGCTCAGGGTAGAGCACATGGCATTCCTTCTGCTACTTGATGTGCTAAGCAGCATGTGAGTTGGCAACTTGGGCTGAAAAGCAAATTAGCATTATGCAAACTGCAGGATTCTGGCACTCACATTAGGATCAGTGATCTGGCAAGAAATCCTGCCAAGCTACCAGGCTTTCCTGAGCCCAGAGAGAGCTGCAAACCCTAATCCAAGAGACCAGCTGACAATAAAAAAACAAAACAAAAAGAGATTGTGGGGGAGGGGAACAAATTTTTAATTGTCTGGGAGGGTATTGGTGGGAGCTTGGAGGTGGATTTCCTAGAGACCTAACTCTTTTATTGCATTGAGGAAATAGAGACAGAAAGGTGAGAGACACGGAAATGTAAGAGTAAAAGGGAGAAAGAGAGAGATAAAGGAAGGTAAGGAGGAAAAAGAAAAGGGGAAGGAAGGAAGGAAGGAAGGNATTAGGACTGACCCTCAACAGGCTATGTTGGCACCCCAGCTGTTTGTGGCTACCTGTCTGGTGGCATTGCTGCCCAGCAGTGGGCCAGCATAGCAAAAAGAGGTAAACCCATTTTGTCACAAAGATTTCCTCAGTTAATTGCCTCATCTGTGTGATGGACCAGCCGGGACGTTGGTCCCATACCCTTTTGCTGACTCTCTGAATCCACAGTCTGCTGCAGGAGTGGCAGACGACAGCAGGGCAGTAATACCTTAAAGCACTTCAGCCGGATTCATCAGAATTCATCTGTCTTCAGGGTTTTTTTAAGGCATTCACTGGCAGAGATTATTTTTTTCAAGTGTTGAAATAAGCTATTTCCTGGTGGTTTTGTCTGGTCTACGAAAGCAGGACAAGGTCAATAACTTTTACATCTTGGTTTGGAAGGAAGGGAGAGGGAAACTAGAAGTAAGTGTAGAGCAGTACCTAAAGCTCAGTGAAAACCAAAGGGAGTTGTGCACCCGTCTGTGACTGTGTGCCTTAGAAATTATTTCTGTATTTCAGCTTTAATAGCTATGCTTCTTTACAGCCTTAGCCACAGCCAGCACCCACCCCTGTCTGTATTAACACTGTACACATGCAGCAAAAAGATTGCGTGTGGACCCTCAAAACCTTTTGCTGTTCTTACATGGTAAAAGATACCTAACCACATGATAGCATTTAGTAATAGTTTTATGCCATCAGTTGCATCAAGTTGTTCTCTAATTACCCAAAACACATGTTGCATGATAAAAGAAATTCTATATTTTTTTTTAATAATTTTTTTTTTATGGCAAGATCTAGCAGTGTAAGTAGTTCTAAAACACTTGGTAATGATTCTTCACTTTAAAGGGGGAAAGTACAGTAGAATTTTTAGCTTTGTTGAGAAAAAGACATAGGCTTAGAAAGATGTTCCTAAGTCACAAGGTGATCAGATAAAGCAGAGGAACAGAAAAAACAGCCTCTTTAATGGCATTTTTTATCAAGCTAGTGCACTATAGGATTGTATATATTTAATGTTTAAGAATTGTTGGTTTTCACCTTGCTCATGGTTTTATCCATGTAAAGGCTGTAGAGGGAATGCAATGAGTTGAGCCTTCTGATCCCCTACCTCTCAATAGCCTTCAAAGTTCAGTGCAGTTATCTCTACACTGAGCTCTACAAACTGTGCTTTTACCTTTTGACCAGTCCAAAGTTCTTTATTTTCAGTATTTATTTTGCAACTGTTTCAGTTCAGTGCGTTAACATCTGAACATGAGACACAGCTTTTCAGCCTGTTATTATTATGAGGACCTGGCCCAGTGCTGTGAACCCAGTATGCGCAATGTACCAACCCTTTGAGGGTTTTGTGTGGAAGTCATTAAACCAAGGCAGTGGGATTGTTTCATTTACTTCATTAAATTTGTAATAGGTTTCATTAATTTCCTCTGGACTTTCATTACAATAGGAAGAAACTGAGTCAAGTTCTGGGTTTCCATTTCTTACGAAACAACTGTGCTCGCTTTTATTTCAGCTGGATACACAGTTCTGCATCTGCTACTCCAGAGTCTTTCAAGTAAACTGACAGAGAAGGTCTACTTTTAGACAGACTTTTCTGCTCTGTTTCCTTTTCTCTGATGATAGGGCTCCCAAAACTACATCCAGAAAACAAGAACTAGCCTTTGATTTCTGTCCCCTCCATTTTCTAAGCAGAACCCCGAACTGGGATCACAGGAAATAAGGTGCACCATTCCACAGCTACAAGGCTGCAGCAATGCTGCTAGAAGAAAGCTGAAGATTTTATTACCCGTATCTAGGTCACAAGGTCAAAGCTAATATGCTTATGCTGAGAGGGGAGGCAACCCAAGTGTCTCTGGATAATATGATTTCATGATGGCAGGCAATCTTCCAGATTTCATTTAGTTGCTTGAGAAATCCTGGTTGGCAATCAGGTCCATGTTTCCTCACCTCCTCCTTACATCAGAGCAAGTTGTATTTTAGGTTTTTGAAAAAAATTAATCCTTCTCATCCAGGTAAAATGATGTAGCATATTTGACTTCCTCTGTTTCTAAAAAGGAACTTCAAGCCAGGCAACACAAAGCAGGGTTTTGACCACCTCTGTCTTTGACCTTTCAGGAGAGTACAGGCAAGCTGATCCTCTGCTCTATTTCCTCTACCACACACTGGTTTCTCTATTTACATCACAACCTCTTTGTGCAGTGTAATTGTCTAGCACAATGGGGCCCTCAGTGGGAACCTCAAGGTATTTCCATCATAAGAATAACAAACAACAGCAAGGAAGGGGAAAAGAAGAAACACTATGAATACAGGAGTAAGTCCAAACCTTATCAGACGGAAGAATTTCAGAATTTGGGACTTTTCAAAACTGGAAATAAAAGCAAATGAGAGGGTCCAACACTGGCTTTTATCTAGAGCTGCAATGTGTATCTCCAAAGAATCATGCCACACCTTGTATGCATTGCTTTTATTGTTAGAACATATCAAGCAAGAGTACAGAGAAGTTCTAGAAATTGTAGCATGTCTAGCATCATCACAACTACACATTACATTTTGCTTTACAATCTTCTTCCCCATATTTATGTTTTAAAATCCAATTAGGAGTTTTTACTCCTTTCCTACGAATGATTTATTTTGTTTTCTTGGAACAATAGGTCACATTGTTTTTCTCCTTCAGAGCTTTCACTTTGATGTGTTGGCTTTGACTGCTAGAGGAAATGTTGTGGACCAGAAAAGAAGCATTGCTCTGGTCCAACTTCACTGTAAACAGCAGGTGCAACAGCTGCTGCAGGAAAGCCACTCGTTTTCCTGCTCTTTTTCGGGGATGAAAGAGGGGGATGTAGCAACTTATTTTTCTGGAAAATCTGAGACATAGGAAACAAAAATAAAGACACAGTTTGAAGTGTTTCCTTTATTTGTCAAAAGTCTCGACATACAAAATAAAGAACATGTAAATACAGTACTTTCATATGTAAATACTGCATACAAGTATGCAAATACTTCACCTGGATATGATAGGCTTGGTGATATCTATAAATCTGAGTGCAACAGGCCAAACACTCAGCTGAGCTATAATTTGAACTGCCTCCTCAGCAGAGCCAAACTAATTTTCACCAGCAGTTATGCGGCAGACTCTTACAGTGATGTGCAGGAGGACTTGCCTCCTGTCTTAAAAGTAACTTGTCTTCTATTCAACCTTAAAGGGAAGGATGTAGAAGGAATTACTTTTACATATCAGTGCTTCCCATGTTCAGAACCCACGGTTAATTAATAAGCCCTTAATTGTATATGTTTCTCACACAAATGTCTGGGCCAAGCCCGAAAATGTGTGTGCAATTCTGTGTGTGTTCATACTGACCCTTACTCTGGAGCTACGGGGAGCAGTTCTAGCCCTCTGGACAACATGGGTCATTGTCTGCTATACTTCTTACAAGTCCACAGCACTCCAGTTTCAGAGAGAATCTACTTAAAACATAAGGTTTTCCAGAATTTGCAAGGCAGCATCAAACTTCTGTGTTGTCTCGTAATTTCCAGCATTAGAGTTCAGTAGAGTCAATCTTTAAGAAATCAGTCAGTCACTGTCAGCAGAGGTACTTCGAGTCAACTTCTTTACCCCTAACTATGGAAAACAGGCTAAAATTTTGTGTAGGAGCTCATCCATGAGTACTGCTACAGTTTTGGTCCCAATTAATCTTATTTCCTTCATGAAAACAGTTTCACAGGCAATGTAACTGGCATTTCTGTGCGTCTCTGCTGAATATAGTCTTTCTCACCTATACTACAGAACGCAGTAAATAACTGCGTTATTTAACGTTGTAAATAACTCCACCCCTTGTTGGTAAGTGCTCTCACCTGTAGAATATGAACAGGGGATAGGCAGTCACCTCTGCGGTGTCTAATGAGCATTTGGCAGGGCTGCTAAAGCTATAGTGCTTTATTTCATCATGTGAAGCACTGAAGCCACAAAGTGGGGATGGAAACACTCTGTGACCGTCACACATGCCCTCCTTCTTGCACTCTTTCCCTCTGCTCTGGACAGCCAAAATCCTGGCTCCACCAGACATACCAAGAGTACGTTTTAAACAGGGATGTTAATCCTACTCAGAGTAGGATTAGCTGCCCCAAAGCCTCAGAATGCCAACCAGATGTTGCTGTGCAGCTGGCAAAATGCCCAAAGCAGCTTTTAAATTCATTTTTTTCTTTTACAATGGAGGTCTCTTACCCAAAAGCAATATGTTCCGGGAAGCTCAAAGGATTATAATTCCATCAGAGGAGATGGCTCATTTTCACCCACTTGTAGTCTACTGAAGCCAATCAAAAGACTCTCAGACTGTACCTGTATTAATAAACCAGGGAAGTTTACTGCCACAAGACTATCCCACATACTTTTAGCATGCTTCAAAGTCTGGTCCCAGCTCTCCCTGACACTGTCCAGGCAGCATTCAGGGATCGAATTCCCAATGGCAATTTGGTTCTGGTTGCTCTGTCCTTCTGGAAGAAGAAGAGAGCTGAGAAATATGGACATATGCTGTACTGTCAGAGCTTGACATGAGAGCCAGGGAATAGTCCTTGATTTATCTTATTTACTGCATTAGACGTGGGCCCACTGCCTTCAGTGCTCATTGGATTGTACATAAAAAGAGATACACCATAGATTTTAAATGTTAAAGACACTTAGCCCGGAAAATTGGTTAAACTGGAGCTAATTAGATATCAACAAGAGCATGATGTACTCCATGCCCATACCAATTCATGTATCATCTCTTGAAACCTCGTATCTCCAAAGGGACCTGCAGCATAACTGAATGAGGGTTCATAAGTTGCAGGTTGATTTCCCTACCTTCCAGGTCTCTTCTTGTGCTAAAGGAATTGCATCTCAAAAGCAGATTTTGAAATAGATCTTGGTGGCAGGCAATTTCTTACCAGGTAGCTTTTCTTTTCAAATGATTTAGACAGGACTTATGTAGTCATCTCAGTACTCCAACTTCTCCTACACAAAGTGTTGCACAGCACACTTCTGGCTGAACTTAGGCCATCTAAGCACAGGTTATATGTGCAGGCTTCCCCTACTTAATCACATAAACAAAGGGCCATATTTCTGAACTGATTACCACAGACCTCACCTTATTTTCCCAAGCTCACTCAATCACTCAACATACCCTCTTCTATCTTCTTTTTTTTCTCCACCAATCACTCATTCATCCATGACTCGCAGTCTTTTCCATCCTTTCCAAATTGCTGCTTTTTGCTGACACAGCAGCCTACTTAGATAATGAAAATCAAATTGCTGTAATAAGATAATGCCATGCTTTTCACTAAGAACAAATAGAAGCAGAACTTAGAAGAAATCTAGAGGATTAGGAGCAGGGATGTTATTATTGGTTAACTCCAAGTGCCTGAGACAATCTGCCAAATCTTCTGAGTGTGCCTCACGTGGTTAAATTATCCTGAGATATTTTATGCTCCAAGAAGTTAGCAGAGTAGCCTCAGGTAAAGAAGTGTCTTTCAGCACATAGAGAAAAAGCCTCGAAGAGTCCTTGATGTAAGGAGAGTGTGTTGAAACACATAGCTGGAGCCAGAGAATGTATCTGTAAAACAGAAACAAATTGAATAATAATTCTATTACTAAGATATTTGGAAGAGTTTTTACAGCATTATTTTGAGGTGTTTTAAACCACTGATTTGTAGTGAAAGATCATAAATATTTGGAGGGGGTGTCTGAAGTCCTGCAGTAATCAAGTGCAGACTTTAGAAATCATTAGCAGTTGTTCAAATTCCTTTGTAGGGCTGGAGAGCAGCTCTTGATATGAAGTGGTGTTATCTTTGACTGCTTATGTACCTCTTGACTATAGTTAGTCTGTTCAAGGCTGAAGGTGATCTTCATTCTCAGATATCTTAAGAGCCCTGGTGGTATTTGGGTATTATAGAACTTTCAAAGCTTTCAATTCTGCTACCATTTCATTTGCAAAAGTAAATCTATGCTGCTGAGTTACAGAGGTGATTTCCTATTCTGACTGGTCACAAACAGGAGCAATGAGAAACATCTGTCCAGGGTCACACTTTAGTGCTGTCACTGATTTTGGACACATTATTCAAACTTGCACTGTTCTCTGCATTGCTGATGCTTCTGTGTCAGGGGGTGAAGATATGGTTGCTGACTAAAGTGCAATACTGTACCTACTATTCCATTACACACAGGAATTTCCTAGATACACAGTCTTGTTCTCAGACCACTTACATTTTTCATGTTGAGTAAAATGGAGCAATTCAGAACTTAAATGCAAGAAAGTCATGAGGCATTCCTAAAGCAGAGTCTACTTGATTCTAGAGGTATGTAACACAATTCACAGAAGTAAGACAAGGTTGTACTCAGATAGTTTACTGAAGAGGTGTTGTTCATATTAACTCACTTAAAATATCTGAAAGTGAGTATCTTACGCTAACACTACTCATGCACTAGTCAATGAGAAAAGAGAGAAGACTCCAAAGGCCCCAATACACCCCAATTATTTTAGATATTGATCTTACAGTGGGATTATAAAGGTAGTCTGGATAATCACCTCTGATTTAGACACGTAGAGATGTCTGAAGTTGGACAGGCGGTTCCTAACAAGAAGCAGGTATCTAAGCAGACATTTAAGGGAGAGCACTAGATGGAATTATTCATCCTCCAGGTGGAAGAATTGACTTTGTGACAACTGGAGAGGCATGCATATTATTTGTCACTTAATCTTAGACTCCATGGAAGCATGGCTGATACAGGGATTTTTGCATAAATCATATTCTCACCTTCAGCCATGGGAGTAAGGAAATGTAACCTGGAAGGGCAGCATAAGGAACGCTGTCCAAGCCTCCCTCAACAGCCTGGCAAATGGGGGCTCTCAAGGCTGTTCACATGAAGAGTTTGCAACGTGAGGAAGAGGTCAGAGCTAGAGCAAGGGCACTTTGCTGGTAAAGAAATGTATAAGCTCTTGTCCCAGAAAACCGGCACAGGAGCTTCATGAGCAATTATTATCTTCCAGGTTTCATCCACTTATCTGGGGAAACCCTTCTCCAACCATTTCAGTAGGAAGCCTTATAGCTCTTCGTCTATTATTCTGAGAAGATTTTTCTTGCCCTAAAGGGAATCCCAGCAAGTCCTAAAGGATTATTCCTTTAGCTGCTCCAAATGTGAGTGTATCTGTGAATAGGAGGCAGACAATGTGAATTTTGTACTACATACTTTTTCTGTTTTAAATAGTTTCATCAATGTGAGGTCTGGTTTTCACTTTCTAATACAAATTCCTAGTAAGTTAAAAACCTCAGTGAAGTCTCTCCCTTCCCTCTACCAGCTACTTTTCATCAAATACACCTAATATAACTAAGTCTGTTAAGTCATGCTTATGGGGTGAAAACCAAATCAGAACCACAGAGAAACATATCTGGGGACTCCACAATATCTGAATCCCTTTCAGATAGGAGAGTTTTGTAGCTTTGTCACAGGACTTCCCAAATGCTGGGAATGGAATACAGGCCATGAGACCAGCTAGGTCTGCAGGGGAGCAATGTAAAGCTGGTAAAACTACAACTGAATGGGGGGAAATGCTCACAGAATCATGAAGGAACTGCTGGAACAAAATGAGACCTCTCCTCTGACTCTGAGGTTGGCTCTCTTGGGTCTCCTTCCTCTGGATGACTCTGTTTCTTTTCACCAACAGAAAATTCTCACAATCCTCTTTCCATGTGCTGCCCTAAGTGTATTACAAGGCAACAGAAATCAGAATAGGTCCCCATGGTACATTATGGACTTCAGAATTCTCACAGCTGAGACTGCTTTACAGATTAAGAAAGAAAAGTAAGGTGTTAAAAACAAGGAATGTTTTGGTTAGGGTCAAAAGTATGAAATCAGAATCACCCACCTCTCTGGCCCTGACCCTGTGCAGAGGTACACACGTACTTCATTTCCCATACTGTGGGTGCTCTCGATTGCTGCCACGCACATGAATCAGTGTTTGTAGGGTCACAGTCAGTTGTTTGCAAAATGAAAGTTCTAGGGAAGTCTAGCTAAAAAACTTGTGACTCATTTAACATATTCACTAAATAAACATTATCCTAAATATAGTCAGTATTGGAGCCTGATGTCATGAACTCTTACATAGATCCAAGCCCTTGCGTTCATTTTTTCAGGTTGTGGCTGCCTCTTGAAGCCTCTACACCCCATCTTTCCAAGCCAGAGTGTCAGCAATGATTCTCTGCTAAAAGTATAGTTCAGTGGAAAGGTATTTGCAGTAGAGTTAAAAATTCTTTTTTTTTTACTGTATTTCCCCAGAAACAGATGCTAAGTTTTAAAAACTGGCATTTGTTGTAAACCAATGCACTGAGGTTTAACCATGTCTTGGCTACTTAATTAAAATCCTCTAAAAGAAGATATTTGCAGCTCAAAAGTAGCACAACAGAACTATAGGACGGGAAACCAACATGCCTCAGGTGAGGTCTATTGTGGATTAAAACCGTGTGTTTGAGAATATATGTATATAGGTATAAGCAGCTCTTCTGTAGTTAGAGCCATTGTGGATATTTTATATTATCATACTGATGCCAGCACAGACCTCAGACAAATGCCAACAATGAGCAAGAATTCAGACTGAAAACTGAGAACATACCTGAAACTCAAATCCACTTCTCTTTTGCTCAAAAATGCAGTCATCTACTATATTATCACTCTGTGAATAGAAAAGGAATCATTATAAAGGTTACTAATCTTGAAAAGCTGATTAGTAACGATACTATTCATACAATCAAGTTTTATGGTAGGCATCTTTAGAAATTAAATTTAAAAATATGTCTTTTATTTCAAAATAAGGAGACCTAAACATTCTGGGTAAAATCCTGGCCTTTTGAAGATGCAAGCAAAATTCACATTCATGACAGCAGGTACAAGATTTCATTCTACATATTTTATGTATGCCTAGGTTTTAATTACAATTTTTCATTTTGCTAGTAAGCAAAGACATAGAGGTTTCATATCAAATGGCTGATCCACCATTTTAAAATGGTACCAAGCCACCAGAGCTGAAGAGCAGCCAAGAAGCTTCCACACTACATTGTCTGCTGGAAAGTTCTGGTAATTGTTTGATGGCTTCATCTATCTGTATCCTGGCAAAGTTTGGTGAGATCTAGCACTCCTATTTCTGCTTCTCATCATCAGCTGGTATTTCTCTTCACAATAAGTTTAGAACAGCGTGTGGCATTAAAATTTGAACAAATACCCCACAGTAAGTATGGAATTTATGAAACCATATGCCTTATTGTAATTAAGTCAACTGTCCACATCATGAAATCATTACCTGTCCTTGAAAAAGAGATTGGCTTTATGTACACACGTATACATATATATTTGTCGTAAATACTTAGTGACTTATTTCTTAGCCTCACTTACTTTTTGCACATATAAAGCATATTTCTTTTCATCATGTTTCTTTTACAATAAATATTCAGTCTTTGCCCAGATTTTTTTGCTGGTGAGAATGCCAGTTGTCTAAGAAAAAGCCTTAAAACACAAAGAATGGGAGTTCTGCTGCTCTCAGTCCAACAAAGTCCCCACTAAGACTTGCCTAAGATTAAAAGTACAAGTTATGGCACTATATTAACATTAATGACAAGGGATAGACTGTTTCTAAATGAATCAAACATTGTCTATATCAAATCATTCGTGATTATGTAGTTTAGTGACAGAAAATACTCAATAATTCCATAGAGGAAAATCATACAAATACTAGTCATTGAATAGATAATAAAATTACCAATGTAACAGAGAACAATTGGGAACTTTAGGTGATATTGAAAGATATGTTTGAATTGAAGGTGCACCTACAGTGCTTGTTAGACCGCAGAGTGGAGAAATGGAGAAGGGGAGGAGGCAAAGACATTACAGCCATTTCATACAAGGGGAACGGAGGAATCAGCTCACAGCCAGGGACACGGGAGGAAACTGAGACCTCTGGATTCTCTCGCACGTAATCATAAAGCTATTTCTCTCCAGACCTCCTCTCTAGCACTTCCCAAGAAAGCAGCTTACCAGCTTGAAGGACAGCTGCAAGGATATAGAGAGGAGAGGCAGCCTGGGCTTCCCAGCCCTCTGCAGTGCATTTCCTAATACATTCACTGGAACTGTGGGATGCAGCTCGCCCTGTGGAATGCGGCCAGGGGGGGACTGGCTTGATGTCTTGTCTGCAGTTGCCTCAGAACAACTAATTTAATAGTAATGATGATAACAGTATATCTGAACAGGACAGAGGTTAATTCAATTCTGTGAAGAGATACATACCTTAGCATAATGAAACCATTATGAGGAGCGTTTTTTGCCCAAATCAAGATAAGGGCAGATTGGAATGAGAATCTTGCAGCCACATGGGTAGGGAAAACAGTCCACTAAAAATGTGGGATTGGAAGGTAACACGGTCCTTTCATCTCCCACTCACTAATTATGCATGAATATAGGCCCAGGATAGTTTTCACTGCAGGCAATGAAAAGTATCCTATTAACTTCCGTGGCCTTGAAGTAGAACTCTCAGAACAAAGTAATCCATGTGACAGCTTGAATCTATTGGTGACTCTGTCATTAACTAGGGTGAGTTTTTATGTTTTGAACCCAAATTTCAGACAAAGATTTTCAGTCGGAGAGAGGGAAGCAGGTAGACTGAACCTTTTGCAGTTGGAAGTTATTCCTCACATACAGAAGCAGTAAAAACTGAAATAAAAGGCCACAAAGGAAGAAGACAAAAGATTCAGATATTATATACCTGAGTTGTGATTGCTTTGTGCTGGAATCCTTTTTTACATGCTGCACAATGCTTTAAGAAGGATGCAGAGATGTCATAAAACAGATGCAGCAGATGCAGGAAATATAGCACTTTTCGCAGGACAGACTTTTGGGGGCAATTCAGTTTATTAATGGCATGTATTATGGAATAATAAGTTGCAGATGATCATTAAAACTTATCCTTAACAGAGATTCCTTGTGTATTCATCTTTTGTTGTTTCCATAGAAGGGATGAGAAAAATTTGTGTAGCCTGAAACTTTTGAGTTCCCAGGGTTCACATCTGCATTTTTGACTTGTGATTTAAAAGAAAGGATTATTTTTAAGAATGATTTAATTAAAAAATAATAATGAAATAATTCTGTCACAAAAAAACTTGTGATGTGATATATTCTGGATGGATTTGGTCCCAGGAATCTCATCCTCTTGTTCCCCTCATTTTCCTAACAACTTTAGCAAAATGGCAAATTTCCGCTCCCATTAGAGATTCATTTCTTTCATCAGAACAAACACTGCAGCTTTTAATCTTTGCCTTCAAGTCCATCCAGCCTCAGCATTGGCAATTAAGAGGAGATCCAGTGGCTCTCCTGGCGATTCCATCAGGAAGCTCTGTACCACTTGCAGTCAAAGACAGCCAAAGTGAAGATAAAAGCCTACCAGGAGAGCAGCAGTAGCTGCAATGTGGTATGAAGATGTAATACTCTGTTCTCAATCTGTATGCAAAGCAGTCAGAATCAGGGATGTGCCATGACCAGTGAAAGGACAAACATGAATGTGTGAGAGGTATAAAGGGAGGTATAAAGGCTGTGAATTTGCAAGCAGAAGAACAATCCTGACTGCATTTTGAAGCAAAGACATAAATAACCACAAGGTGAACATGTCTATATCAGTTAAACTTTGTGACTCCAAACTCCAGATTGGAGCTAAAATGACAGAGATTTTAGCAAATAATTAAGGAATCATTTTGGGAAAGAGGGCGAGAGCTGGATTATTGTATTTCTGCCAGACTTAGCAGCAGCAGAATCTGAAATCACATGCTACATCTCAAAGGACAAGTTGCATTTCCAACCAAAGTTTACACAAAACATTAGCATGGGCAGAATGAAAATTATTGCTGAGGGGGATTTTGGATTTGCTGCAACTGAGAGCTTTTAAGAGTAGCTTAGACTTTTTAAAGACTAGATTAGACAAATATCTGTCCAGACTAGCTTATGTTGTGGGTATACTTTGAGCAGGGGGCAAATTAAGCCACTAATGTGGTCTTCAGACCACTTGGGTCTCTTGCAGGTCTCTCTTCCAATTATCCTGTGCTGTGCAAGTGCTGTGCAGGACAAGATGATGTAGGTCCAGAAAGAAGAGGGGAGGTGGCATTTGCAAAGAGAATGCAAATGATGTGGGGTTGATACACAAGCTGAATGCCATGTTGTTAATGCCATGTGTGTGTCACCAAGCACACTGCTGGTAACATTCAGTGCCAGGCACCCCTGATGCTAACAAATGAAATGTGTGCGGCCAGGGAGGTGGCTTTGCAGACAGGGTAAACAACAACAACAAATGTGATCAAGGCAAAATGTAAATATAACGGTAACCACTGTCAGTGCCATATTGCATATGTGACAGATGTGAAACACTATAAGTGCTAAATGTACCCAAAGTAAAAAGACACAGATGTCCTGACAGCAGGCAATCTGTGTGTTTCTTCTCTGTGCCAATTCCATATAGCACTTTGTAGTTCCCAGCTGTGAGCCCACACATATAGCTCCAGACTCAAAAGTTAAAACTTAATCAGTCCCAAGCTTCTGTGCCCCAACAGGCAGCAGTGACGTCACTCCAAATGCCAGTGCCCACCAGCATGCCATTCATGAGTTGCTGTGACTCGAAGCTGCTCGACCCCAAAGAGAGGAAAGAACAAACATGTGGAGCAAACTCGGTGAGTAATCAAAGGACATGTTGCTGGTCGTGCTTCAGTATGTGATGTTCAACTCATCTATCAAGCAGGATGAGAAGAGGCCAGGCACTGCAACAATGTGCAGAATTCCTTATCAGCTCAGTCATCACCTGGCAAAACACCAGAGTATAGATAGAGCGCTATCTATTCATTAGTGCTGTCAGGACCCTTCTCTTCACTGTGTCAAGTACCTTTGCCAAAGAGATCCTTACTAATAGGACCATGCACTACAGTGTCTGGCCTGGTTGAGTGGAAGCAGGATCCTAAACCTCATTTTCAATACCCACTAGAGGTAAATATTTGCCTTTCCAGATGAGAAGAAATAAAGCAGAGTATACAGCATAAACTGTGCATGCCATGACAAACAGTTACCTGCTTGCAAAGCAACAATCCAGGACATCAGAGCAATCAACACTTCTGCATAATCAGGAGGGAAGGAAACCAAATTGAATTTGTGGTGACTACAGGCTTCCTCAGGTTTAGCTATTGGCATCTTGGTGCAAAAGTACAGCAGACAGGTTTCTGAGCTAAAGAAGGCCATTAACTGCAGGCCCGTCCTCAGACACCATGAGATTATTTGATCTCCAAAGATGCAGTGGGGTGCTGCATATCCCATATTTACAACATGGTGTTTCCAAATGTAGTTGATTAGTATTACAGGCCACAGCACCATGTGTAATAAAAAAAGAGTTTGAAGCCTTCTGTGCCTTCAAAGGCAGAGAGGGCACAATCCAATTAATACCAGGTGACAAAGGCCTACATATAAACAGCATAAACATCCTGACAGACATTGGAAATGAACCATTGTCCCACAGAACCTGAACTGTTGGCACCCAGAGCCAGAAAAGTGCTGGCAAGGAAAAGTTGGTTTCCAAGTGTGAGAGTGCTCTCAGTGAAGTCCACTGCCCAGCACACACATGGAAACAACCAAGGCCCCAAGGAATACTCAAAAATGGGCAGCTGATAAAGAGATATGTGAAAAAGCTGTGTGAATATGGTGTTACTGTCACCCAATACAGCATGTAACCACTCTGGTATGTGGTTTATATAGCACTCACGCATAGTGCTCATGTAATATTCCAAGTCCTATGCGTGCTGCTCCAGCAGTACCACACATGCATACAATACCACAATCAAAAACACATCTTCCTGGCAAATTTTGACAACCTATATACCATGTATTGCAACCACCCGCACACATATGACGTGATGATAACAGCTGCCATTGCATCACTAGCAAATACTTCAATGGACCAGCACACATTTTCTCAGAGAGAGAGAATCTTCACACAGTCTCTGAACAACCTACAAGCAGATGGCAAACTGTGCGCATGAGGAAAAGCTTGATGAAGCACCCAACACAAAGGCAGGACGAGCAAATATGCTGATGATGAATCTGGCTAATTGAATGTTTCATGAAGTAAACACATCGGTAAAAGCTATCCCACCCATTAAAAACAGGCTGCATGTCAAAGAGGTTCAGAGCACTTAATAGTTGGTGGGCCACCAGTTGTGAACATCGCTGGTGGGCAGTCCAGTCCAGGACATGCTGTAAATATTGCTGCTAGGAGAAAACCATGGCCCAGCATAACACATAGCATATAGCATTCTTCCTTTCTTCCTTACAGGCTTCTTTGATATGACAGGGGCAAGAAAAACTTGCTCTATCACTAACAGATGTAACTCAGAGGAAATCTTGATATTCTGAAAATGGATTCCATTATTGTGGCACATATACTAATCCTAGATGTGATAATTTTCATCATAAGCTGTGCAGGACTAAAGCTTCAGATTTGTTGGGGGTATTTTTACCCATAAATCAATCAAATGACTGAAATAAACCTAGAATATTTAGTGAGATGTTTAAGAGAGTTAAAATAATTGCCTTATGGTGAAAGGGCTGAGTCAGAAGCCAGAGGTAACCGTAGAGCCACTGGTGTAGGTACATGAATTTCCAGCTAGTTCCATAACTACCCTTGGTGTTTGTGCTGGGGGTGTTTGGCCTGTGTTTTGCTGTATGGAACTGTGTATATGCAGTCACAACCATGTCTCCACGGGCCAACCTGTGCTCACAGCAAGGCTTTCATCTCATCCCACAATCATTTCTGTTCTTACACGCCAGGCAGCAGAGCCGCACACCTGTCTTTACTTAGCTGGCTGCATTCTTTCTCATTTCTCCAGAACTTGTCCTAATCTACAGAAGATTTAGTTTGTGAGTGTTGCCTGGACAGCAATGTTCTGAGCATTTTCACGTTGTGCTTAGCATAGTAATTCCAGGAATCTGGCATTTCTGTGCCAGGTTGTGCTTTGTTGCATGTTGCTAGCAGCAGTGGCTCACAGGGCCCATATCCCAGTGGTGGGACACCTGAAACCAGCAAGCTCCATGAACACCCTTCCACCTCTATTGGAATGGTCTTTCTCAAAAGCCTGAGTGAGCCTGGCCACTGGCACGCCATGCCCCTGCAGCAGCGATGGGCAGGGCAGCAGTGAGCGAGCCAAAGCGGGGTGCAAAGTGGGGCACCCACTAGCTCTGCCCTGCATGGTCAGGCAGGGCTGGGCTCCCCTTGGCGCAGTGTGCGGATGGCCAGTGGTGTTAATGAGCCTGGCTGTGCCTTGTGTGTGCAGCTCTTCTGGAATTCTGTTCAGAAACACCATGAGAAACTCAGAGCATGTGCTATTTACGCTGGTTATTAGAAGCAGATGCTAACGTTTCTCTGTTGCGATCCCCCAAGTATCCTGTCCTTTTATGATGTGTGGCATGTGTTTGCAGTATGTATGTCTCTATATCACATGCAAATAAAAGGTTACTTTCACCATTTGTGTTGTGTTCATTGATAATGAGGACCTTACAACCTCTTTCTGTGGGCTCGCCCCTGCAGATGTTGACTGTGGAGCTGAGGTAAGCATCTGCAGTAATGTGTAGGGCTGCTGTATGGCTCACATGTGTGGATGTCTGGCATGAGCAATGGAAGAAGGATAAGTCGGGGCAACAACAGTGCTCCGAGCTGCCTGCTGGCACTGGGCAGGACAAGAGCAACTAGGATGTCTTACCTTTGCGTTCGGACCCAAAACAGCGCAAAATTCACATTTTCTGTCTCTTTCTCTTACGTATTTGTGTATATATATGTACATATATATACATATGTGTTGAGTTCTTTCCCATCAGACACCTCCTACAAATAAGAGTGAGTCTACAAATAGTACTCGACACACAAAAGTTTATTTGGAAAATTGTATACATATATACATATATATATATAAAGAAAGAAAGAAAATATTGTTTGCCTGGGTATTTCTCAGTATAATTCAAGTAGCAGCATAGCTGAATTCACTCAGTTAATTATTCAATAACTAGAAGATTTGTTCACATAACTCAAGTGTCATTTAGTAGCAGAATAGCAATAATTCAATGCCTGTATCAGACAGAAGGGGCCAAAAGTGATCCTGCCATAAATCCAAGTCTTATCAAGATTTCTTAATCCTGTTTTCCTGGGGTGACTAGACCCTGTTTTAATGGAGCCACATGCTTGAAATTGCTATTTTTAGTTTCATGTTTTCAAGCCTTACTTTTCACATTAAGAAATAGGGCATGCATAGAAGATTTCTCAGGTTTCTTATGCACAGAACAGTCATTGTCATCTCTTGCTATTGTAGTTTGTGTTTGTTTTCTTTTCTTTCTCCTTCTTCTCCATACTCTTCCAGGAGCCACTGTTTCCTTCCATTCTCAAGTCCTTGTCATGGCAAGACCTTATCACTGAGCTTTCATCTGTCGGCCCATGTCCCAGTGTTTGCAGGTACTCCTACCACAGCTACCATCCCAGCCTAGGTAGCCAAGCTGGACCCATGATGGGTGGCTGGATTCCTGAAGCGTGAAATGCAGAGTGAAACAAAATGACATCCAAATTAGTCCCACATGCACCCTATTANGTGTTGAGTTCTTTCCCATCAGACACCTCCTACAAATAAGAGTGAGTCTACAAATAGTACTCTACACACAAAAGTTTATTTGGAAAATTGTATACATATATACATATATATATATATAAAGAAAGAAAGAAAATGTTGTTTCCCTGGGTATTT
>VZRF01002164.1:1332580-1519874 GCA_013396875.1 Vireo altiloquus
TATATAAAAAGAAAGAAAGAAAATATTGTTTGCCTGGGTATTTCTCAGTATAATTCAAGTAGCAGCATAGCTGAATTCACTCAGTTAATTATTCAATAACTAGAAGATTTGTTCACATAACTCAAGTGTCATTTAGTAGCAGAATAGCAATAATTCAATGCCTGTATCAGACAGAAGGGGCCAAAAGTGATCCTGCCATAAATTCAAGTCTTATCAAGATTTCTTAATCCTGTTTTCCTGGGGTGACTAGACCCTGTTTTAATGGAGCCACATGCTTGAAATTGCTATTTTTAGTTTCATGTTTTCAAGCCTTACTTTTCACATTAAGAAATAGGGCATGCATAGAAGATTTCTCAGGCTTCTTATGCACAGAACATTGTCATCTCTTGCTATTGTAGTTTGTGTTTGTTTTCTTTTCTTTCTCCTTCTTCTCCATACTCTTCCAGGAGCCACTGTTTCCTTCCATTCTCAAGTCCTTGTCATGGCAAGACCTTATCACTGAGCTTTCATCTGTCGGCCCATGTCCCAGTGTTTGCAGGTACTCCTACCACAGCTACCATCCCAGCCTAGGTAGCCAAGCTGGACCCATGATGGGTGGCTGGATTCCTGAAGCGTGAAATGCAGAGTGAAACAAAATGACATCCAAATTAGTCCCACATGCACCCTATTACCACCACCAGAAGTGATAGTAGTTTCTGTCACTGCATACTTTGATATATGCTAAATTGAGAACCCCTAATCTAGATGGATTTTCCCTTCTTTTCACATCTGACTAGCTATCTCCCAATAGCTTGGTGTTGGTACAGATGCAGTATTATTGCACTTAGAGTCTCTTCAAAGAGACCTGATTATTTGTTTGAAGATAGCCAGACTGACCCTGTTCCTGATCACATCTACTTCTTCCTGTTCCAAACTCTTGACAGAGTGACATTTTCAATGGGAAAGTCTCCTTTAAGATGCTAGAGTTCCATAGAAGATTTGAAAGAATTTAGACCTCAGGTGTGCAATGGTGCAATTTTTAAATGTCAAACTGGAAGAGTGTCCCAAAGTTCAGCTATGTACAATGTTCAGTATATCAAACCAGCACCTTCATGAACTTCTTGAACTTGAAGAACTATATATATAAATGATTATTCAATGTCTTCACAATTATTCTTTTCAGATGCAAATGACAAGAGCTAAAGCTATATTTTCAGTCACTGGGCACGTTGGTTTATGTAAAATTATACACAATTATTCATGTATCCTCAAATTTTAAAATGCCAAAGCTGTGAGAAACAATTTTAACCAAGTCCTGAGAGCATTAAAAAGTGCACCTGATATCCCTAAAACTTTTACAAAGATGACATAAAGACTACTTTTATATTGTATGTACTCACTTTTATTTGGTATTGATTACAGCTTGAAAATGAAATATTTATGTAGCTTTTTTCCTCCTTTATACAGTAGAGGGTCAGATATTCTGTCTATAGGACAGGACTTAGCTCCTGACATCTGTGCTGGAAATGACTGGAGCTTTGGCTTTAACAGAAACTAGAAGAGCCAACCACATAATATTGGGTGAATCTCCATAACAGCAATGTGTTCCTTCAAAGCTCTGCCTACCCTTTATTTGTCAAACAAAGGCCATTTGTTGCACCTTAAGCCAGGGTGGAGTAATTAGGGGGAAGGAATGGCAATTATGGCTTAAACTGATAGGGAAAAATAGAGAGGATGAGCAGGGTGCAACTTGTAATGAGTTTTGTTTATAGTGTGAAGCAGGACATGAAATGAGGAACGGGCCAGGCTCTTTCCCATGATTTGACTATTAGGGCTGAGTATTTCTCTTACTTTTTAAAATTCAAAGTGCTGAGACAAAAAAAAAAAAAAGAGTGAAAATCTTTAATACCCCTTAACACCGGTACCACAAGGGAAACCATGGGACTATGGATCCAGTGAAGCCTGCCTTCCACAACCTCACTGAGCTGTGACAACAAAATAAAAATCAAACACATTCTTTCCAATCACTATTAAGTCCTGCCCCATTTTGGAGGCTGAGGGATTCTGTCAGTGTGGATGCAGTCCAGCTTGCCACCATGCCCAGGAACGTGCTTCTGCAGACGTGGCATCTGCGCTGTTATTGCAGCCTCTGGCAGTATGACTCTGACACTCGAATCTGCTGGAGAAACCACCCAAGGACTTGCAGTGAAGCCAAAGGAAGTCACACTGTGAGGAAGGCAAAAGGGCTTCTGATTTCCATTGTCCAGTGAGTGGTTCACAGCACAGTGCACGTGAGGTGTCATCGTTACCTGAATGGATAGTGAGCTCCTGGCCTGGAGGAAAGCCTTTGCACATGGGGCCAGGTTCCAGCGCAGGAGCCAGTCTAGCCTGACACAGCCACCTGCCTTCTTGGCGAGGCGCACTCTTCAGAGGCTGGAAAGGACAAAACAACAACAAAACTACTTTCATTCAGGTGCCGGTGACTCAGGCTGCGTTCAGCGGCCATGGGCTGTTGACAAGCGGGCTGGGCACTCCTAATGACACCCTGCTCCTGCCCCGGGTGGAGCTGCCCTTCCCCAGCTCCCACTGCACCATCGAGATCTTCCCCCAGGCCACGGTGCCACAAGAGTCCCAACAGGGACAGGCAGGGTGGTGGGAAGGGCAGCAGGGATGGGGCTTGGCTTGTCCGCTGACAAACCACCTCCTTGCAGTGGGAGGCACCACAACATCTCTGGTCCATTCGTGCAGAACCAGGGAGGAGAGATCATGACAGAACTCAGGAAGAGACAGGTTGGGTGTCATCCAACAGCACACACTCTGTTACTGGGTTGTGTAATGCACCTTTTAATTGCCAGATGAGGATCTGGATGCAAATGTGACCCTTGTGCAATGCGTGAGTAAGATTCTGTGCTGCCTGCAGCCTCTTTTCCAGGCTGTGTGGTTGCCTTCGCTGCATGATGAACCTGAATGTCAAATATTAATAACAAAACAAACTATCTCCACCCTATCATCAAGGTGTGTCGCGGCTGATTCCTGTTTAACATCAAGGTTTCTACTGCTCGAGAATCCTTCTGCAATCCTGGGCTTTGGCTCTATCAGTTCTATGAGTGATTAAGGAATGACAAAAATCCTGAAAAACTTCCTGATGTCTGAGCTCATCTTGATCCTCTTCCATGGTTTGCTGAGATGAGAGGGGAAAAAAAAGGAACTCCAAAGATAGAATGGCTGGAGGAATTCTTGCAAAACTAGCCTAACCCAACCATCAAAGCACTTCTTTTAGGTAAGAATTCAACTCCACCAAGCTCACAGTGCATAAATGAAACTGTTTTTCTGTCTCATACAATAGGATTTGGTATACATCATAAATGACACTCCCATTGTTCTAGCCACAAGCTCTTTAGTGCATTCAAGTATTTAGTCGGATCAAAAACGTTTTTGCAATGCAGGATTCTAAGACTGGAACAGACTGTCCAGAGTGGTTGCATCTCCTTTGACATACTCAGCAGTACAGGACCCTCAACAACCTGACCTAATGTCAAAGTAGGCCCTTGGCCAAACGGGGCTGAAGCAGATCAGGTGCCCTCCAGAGATGCCTTCCATACTGCATTATTCAATTAATCTGTGATTCTATGGGAAGAGCTGGTAGTTAAGGGTGGTGGCAGCCTGTTATTTCATTGCTATCTATTTGAATACTCTATAAAAAGGAGAAATGTACTGATTGAGAAAATAGAAGTCTATGAAAGACAGAAAAATGTAGGAAAGAGAAAGGAGAAGGAAAGAATAAAAACTAAATGAGGCAGAAAAAATCAACACGAAGGCACACAGAAATAAATAAAATAAATCAGAGCAGATTCTCATTCCTATCAGAATACACTGAAAGCAGTGGCCGTGCAAAGGAGAGGCAGATAAGTACACCCACTTCAAAGCACATTACTTCATATTAGTCTGAAAAAAGAGGAAATATTCCATGGAAATAGTAGTTAATACACTAGCAATAATAATTCCTGAACATTTCAGAAATTTAATCATAGGTTGTGTAGTGGTTCATCTTACAACCAATTCACAATTCAGCCTCAAGAGAAAATTAAAAAATACATTAAGTGGTCTCTCTTTTTCTGCAAATTATCCACATGCAGAACATATTCTCTTTCCAACATCTGAAGGTTCTTGAGCTCTTTCTGAAGTGCCTACAAGCATTTCTCTGAGCAAGCAGGTTTGAGGACTTTCGTATATTTCTGTTTCTGTTTCTGGTTATCTGGTCATTCTGTGTCAATTTTCCTTTCTGATGGTGAGGTGAACAAGGTAGCTGTGGGAAATGTCACACAGAAATGCCAAAAGCCAAAAGAAAAACAACCATCTGGAAAGGTAAATCAATGACTGAATGAAATGGGAAGCCACTAATCATTTTCCCTCCCTTCTCCTATCCTTAATGATAAGTATGAATAGAAGCTTCGTCATCCAATGCTTGCATGATGCCCTCTTTGAATTGGGTTGGATGGTATCCATATTACAAAAAATACCACAAGAACTGGAAATAATTGGTATTCCTTATAACATATGCAGATCCTGTGTGGAACACAATGTCTCAGAGCAGTCTTTGATGTTTTTCAGTTATATAACCCCCAGGGAAGGAGGATGTTATTGTTTGCAGAGCACATTCTCTCTATTTTCTGTATGTAAATTTTTTTTAAAAAATAAAATAAAGTAAGATTTTAAAAGCCTTGACATCTTCTCTAAAAGAGCATCTAGAAATCAAACACTTTTGTGATGGCTCCTTCTGTGTTATCTCATTCACTTCCTGATCAGAAAATAGAGTTGAGTAAATCTGAATCCAGCTGTTGTGTTGTTCCTAGAAGATTAATCAGTTACAGTCACAGAAGTCAATGAAAACTCATGCCTGATGGAAAGGTGGGAATTCTTGCTATTTCCAAGGCATAGAGATTAGAGACACCACAAAGTGAAATGGGATGTCCTGGTGGTGAATGAGAAGTTTTTTTCTTGGAAGAAACTCCACAATAGAGATGCTTTTAATTATGACATACTTTACCTCCAGACCACAGCTTGATGTCCAGGAGAGAAATGGCGCTAATTATTAAAAGAGAAAAAAGTACAGAGGGCTTTGGGTACATTCACAGTTTGACAGACACAACCCGAAGCGGAAGTGAGTGTTTTGTAATTTTTTCTCTGCTGTCTCATAAGGAGGGAGCATGTTGATACCTTGTGAGTCTGGTTAACCAGCATAAAAGTACTACAGTAGATTAAATGTATTTGCAAAAGTGAAATCAGCAGCTAATCATCTTGTTCATGCACGTTGATTTTTTCCCCCTGACTAATTTCCCTTGTAGTGGGAGTAATTAACTTTATTAGTAACACTGACTACTCTGGTACCTTCAGGCAAGCACTGGTGGAGTTGCTTATTAGCAATCACATAGTTTCACTTACTCTGAGCCTAAGCATTTCCTACAGGGTGAAATGCCTGTTGAATATAAAGGGGAACTGAGTAGCCTACTTCTTAAATATAAATGATGGTATGTAATGCTGGAAACAGGGGGAGGGAAGAGGCAGAAATCCTAAATTTTTTGCTTGCTGTGATTCATTGTCACTTTCAGTTCACCTACTGCCTTTGCAAGGGGAGGATGGCTGGAGTTGAAGTCCTCATCTCCCAGCTGCGTCTCCTCAGGTGGGTTCTCAGTGTGCCCAGACCGGCCTCAGCCCAGGACACTCCCCATGTGTCTGGAAAATCTCCTACGCAGCATTATACAAGAGACTGCAGACAAGATTCTCATCCAGAGGTGCAGAGGTGGCAGTGGATTACTCAAGCAGCAGGCAGATCTGTGACACTTGCAGCACGGATGAGCTGGCACCTTGCTGGAGGACAGGAGCCAGCATGGTACAATTCTCTGGAAACATTTGCTGGTGCCAGCTTTCCTGCTTGGAATAGACCGCAAGGTGAGGTGAGGAGCACTGATCCTGTTCTGCCTTGCTGTTCCCAGGAATACTTTCTCCAAAAATGACAGGCCACCTGGCAGGGAGTTGCATTGCTCAGGGATTGTGAAACAGCTCTAGTACTGAAAAGAAAGAAGGTCACGTACCCACTCATTAACTGGGCATTGCAGTATGGAGCGTGCAAAGAGTCTGAGTGTTGTTTTAGAGGTGGGGCAACTGGTAGAAAACTGTGCTCAAATAAATCTGAATTGTCTGAAAGCAAGGTCACAGGAAGAAAAACATCCAAGGAGAGGGAGAAGAAAGGATCCTCCCGCTCTGCCAGATCAGTCATTGATGCTTTTTCTATTATGACCTCACCTCTCCATCCCCAGAATGCATAGACTACACTGAATGACTTACTTGGATTAGGACATAGACCTTTTTCCCCATACAGGCTTAGTCCCTTATGATTCCTTTCGTGTCTTAGAGGAAAGTCAACAACATCCATCTGGTTTACCTGTTTGAATCTATTTTGCCCATTCTGTCATTCTGGTGCATAGATATTTCAGGAGACATTGCTTAGAAGAATTTCACTCACAGGTATATATATACCAGTGCTAGAAATCACAACCTGTGGTTTACAAAAGAGAATGGTGCACCACTCATACTGGAAACCACTGAAATCCATATTGTATAGACCAGATAGGCTGGTCTTTTTATTACTGGTGTTTGTTGAAGGAGAGGGAAGAGGCAGTGGGGAAGACAAATTGCTGCACTTGCTGGCCCAGCTTGTGGCTCCTGCTGTGTTTGAATTTTGCTGCAAACATCTGCTCCCAGGCTCTGGTGTAGTAGACAGGCACGTGTGTGGAGAGAGCATGGCTGAACCATCCTTACAGTCTACAGCTGCCAACCCTGGGCTGGCAGACTGGCCTGGACGTTGTGGATGGTTGGCAGCAGCTGGAGCAGAGCTGGGATGTCACTCACAGGCTCTGGCTGGCCCCAGGCCCATGGCAGCTCTGGAGAAGGCGTTTTGCAGTGAGTTCTGTGCCAAGCACAAATGAAACAAACCTAGCACTGTTATGCAGGCCAAAAAAAAAGGAGAAAGGAAGAGGTGGAATCACTGTGTGGGTGGAGTTTATATCATGTAAATAATTGGGAAATTATGTATTTACATTACTGAATTCTTTTTTTCACTGACCTGTTGTTTTACAGTTGAAACTCATATACAAGCAGACAAGCAATACCATTTGTCAGATAAAAATAATTTGCATGCTGAGTCTGCTGCTACAGACTCCTTCTGTAGCACACTTCATTCGCTGACACACTGAATGCCCAAGAGACTTAAAAAATACCCTTGGTTCTATCAAGCTTAAGAAAACAGGACTTCATTTCAGAAAAAATTTGTTGAAATTCACCAAACAGATCCCTTTCTAATTTGTCTTTCTGTGTCATGTCCATAAAACACATTATACATTTCTGTCCTGGTTTCAGCTGGGGCAGGGTTAATTTTTGCAGCAGGGGGCAAAGCAGGAGGGGCTCAGCCAGGACCCTGGGGTTATTGTACTCATACCATGTGTTGTGGGGATGGAAGGGGTGTATTGTTCATCTTGTACAGTCTGTCATTAGTATTGTTGTTGTTACTGCTCAATTTTCTTACTTCAGCAGAGTTTTTTTTAAATTGTTCTTACCTCAACCTGTGATCTTTACCTTTTTGTGCCTCAAGTTCTTCCCTCCATCCCAACACAGAGGGAGAGGAGAGGAATGAGTGAGCAACACCTGGGCTGGGATGCTTCAGTAGAACACTAAATTGGGGAGTAGCATCCCTAAACCATGACAATTTCTCAGAGAAGGAGATTAAAGAGCTGCTCATACTAACCAGATATATCCAGTGAGATGCTAGGGCCTTTACACGTAGGAGATGTTACACAGAAGCCAAAGAACAGAGGATGTCACCAGAGCTGCCTGGAACTCTGTGTACAGTACCCCACTGCCATCAGAAGCCAATATGATATCGTATCTGTGGGAGTATTAAGGTCCAGGTTTAAAATGAGATGCAGTTTTGCACCTACACCTCCATTTGGAAACTTGGTTCAAAATCCTAGTCCCCTGATGTACTTCATCTGGAATCTATCTGTTCTGATTTTTATATTGAATTGTTGGACACCTTTCTCTTTGTTTTAATCTTAAAAACTACTCCTTCACCTGTATTTACCTGCAGCTATAATAACAGAGAGCAATCACACCCTCTGCCAGTCCTCAGTGTAAAGGAGCTAAGGTTTGGCTCAAGTACAAGTGTGAACACAACCCATCATTCAGTGGTTAATAAAGATCCAGTCCACCTACATTCACTTATTGCATTTACAGTAGATAGGGTGAATAGGTATTTTCAGCCTATAAAATTTTAATTATGAAACTAAAAGTACAAGCTATATAATCAGCTTTCAACATCATCTGACATTCCGGTTCTGCTTACATTAGTGTTCGGCTTCCAGTCATTAAAGGACAGATTTTCTCTTTAGTAAACAGAGCAAACAACTTTGCAAATTAAAATAATATCTGACCTGCCCTCAAGTATGTTTAAAGTGGGACAGATGTAATGGGATGTTCTCACCACTGCCTCACTGAAACATGCTTGATCTTGGCATTTAGGACAAACCTTTCTTACAGTGATTAAATATACACTCCAGTCAGAGAAAGAACATTTGTTTTGAATTCAGAAGCTAATCTCAGGCCCAACCAAAGTCCATAGTACAGCCATACCACCCAGGAGATAATTGTGGGTAGCTAAATCTCATTCACCACACCATGGAGTAAATCCCATCAGTGATAACAACATTTCAACAGAGAACAAACCTCAGTGCCGCTCTGGCAGGTGTTTCTCTTTGGCAGTTGCCCTTTCTGTCATGCAATAGAAATCTGGCAAGAAGACCCCATAGTTGTTGGACCCAACAGCCAAAGCAGCTGCCAAGGCAGGCTTTGCTATTTGTGCTGCTAATAGCTTCTTTCCCTCCACCCTGCTCCCCTCAAAGCCTCCCCAGACAACAGTCTTCTGGGATCTCTCTTACTGTCAGGGTGGCAAGTGCCACCCATTTTTGGTTTAGGCCAAAAATCCCTCTCCATCATATGTTCAGAAGCCAAAGTGCTGAAATGAAAGTGTTTTACATCCAGAAATAAGGGAAATAAACAGCTTCACAGCCTATAGTAATTTTCCTAAAATACTTGCAACATGAGCCAATAAGTTTAAGTATCAAAAATTCTAGGAATGGGCAGATTTCAACTTTTGACCTCAGATATTATGCCAGCTCATTGCCTCTCATCCTTCCCTATTTGACAGAAGGGCAGGATGAAAGTGTTGTGGCATAATACAGCATTCAGTTGACTTTCCTGGTCCCACCCATTGATGTTTTCCAGTTTCAGTCTCTAAGTCTCCCCAATTTCCTGGAGAAGATGCATTAAAAAAATATGTCACTTCCTCTTGCTGGCTATACACGCAAAAAAAATTCTAGTGTGAGTGGGAAGGAATCATGAAGAGAATAACAAGTTTATTTCATGCAATGTTGCAAAAATGACCCCTTGTTATTTGATAGTGTTGTCCACTTGAAAGCTGATTAAAACCTGAATTTTTGAAAATATTGCAAAAATATATTGAAGTTTTTAGTTCTCTAGCTTTCACAAACATTTTCTTTATTTTTTTAATGGTTGGCAGAGCCAGAGATTACATAAATCCTCCCTTAAATAAAGATTTCTGCTTTCCTATGGGGCTGGTTAGGAGATGCAATATTTAAATGGAAGCATTTCTCCAAGTTGGGGCAGGGGAGTGCAAATTAATTTTGACCAAAACATTATCAAGTTACTCCCATAAAGCACACCTTCCACTTCAGATAAGATACTTATCTATCATCATCGGATACTTACTAAAACAAGGTATGTCAGAACAATTTCTTTAACATACATCACCAAAAAAAAAAAGTATTCAGTCATTAATATCAAAGAGCTCCCTCAGTGCGGAGCATATTCTAATGCCTCTGGTATGTGAGCCCTAGACCTACCCCGCCCTACCTTAGACACCTCATGGAGGTACCCAGCAGACACAGAGCTCTGCTTAAGCCTTGCCCAACTTCACACCTCCCCCAGAATACTCCCTCTAGCAATGTGAGTTGCTTCAATGGAGAGGTGATGCCAGAGGAGCAGCTCCCAGGAGCTGGCTGTGAAACTCATCCAGGCCTCCCCAAGACCCCCCAAACATGACACACACTGTATTCATGCAGGAGATCTCAGGAGAAATCCTCATCACTCAGAGAGTTGGAGACATGGGGCCAGCAAACAGATTCCTGCTGAGCAGGGCTTTGTTGTATGTCATTAAACAACTGTAAAATTAGCCAGACAAGCTCAGAAAAAGTTTATTGAGTAGTTGTGCTATAGAGAGAATCAGGGTGGGTGTATGCCCCACAGCCTCTGGTACCTCAGTTCAGAGACTAAACTTAGGGCTGGAAGTAAGTAATACTGATGCATGCTGTGTAAAATAAATTCATCTGCATTGATGTATAGCTCCTCCTTTTTTCTGACACGGCAGTATTCTTTGGTAAGTATTTACAACACTAATTTCTCATTAGATCCTTACTCTGCGTATGCAAATCTGAAAACTCCTTAGGCTTCAAGTAAAAGAAATCAGTTTAGGTGCATCTTATTGTCAAAACATAGTAGTAAGGCTTGTCTACAAAGAAAAACAGCCTGAAATAATTATTCTGCAATAACTATTCCACACACACAGCATTCCACCATTGCTATTTTATAATAGTACCCCTAGGGACACATGGCTGAGCTAAACCACAAAAAGGCACTCTTCAGGCAGAGTAAAATTGTCCCCCCCACAGCGAGTGCAGACTTGCTAACTCTGGCGAGCTCTTGGTTCACTCCCTAGTACACTTCCCATTTGAATCCACAGATGACTGATTTTTTTATTGTCTTCTAGATTTTTAATCTGAAAAAATTGATATCTAATAGAACCCTAGAAATTAGAATAAGACTTTCAGTAGCTGGCCATTCCAATCTTGTTCCTGCCAATTATTCTCTGCCATACAGAAACTTAAATGTTTTGCCCAGTTGAATTTTGGTGCTTGCAAAACAGAAAGTTCTGACCCTGCCCTTCAGAGTATAATCTACGGCACAATAGAAATCATTATTAAGAAATTTGCTTGATAATCGTTCATAATTTGCCTCTGCTTGGTTTTGTCCCACTCCTTGCACTCTGTTTCGCTTGGGGAAGGATGCCTTTGCTATTTTTGTAGCATGCTGTTGACAATGAGGGCTTTGTGGCTACACCTTTGAAAAAAAAAAAAAGAAGCAAATGGTCATAGTGGTGCCAAGCAGTTCTATCACCACCAAATTTTCATGGGAAATGGTTTGGATGTCTGAAAGAAGCAGCCATTGGAACCACTTGAAGAACAACAAGCCCTTCCAATCCCTCAGCTGGAACCCTAAATCAGATGTGTTCATTAGTGTAAGACAAGTGAAGTCAGGTTACCCAAACTGCCCTGTTGCTAAACATATGACACGTAAATAGCCTGTTGTTCTCTTGCCAGTACAACAAACTACCTCCTCCCCCACCTCTCCTTACGTAACCTCGTTAAATAAAGACTGAAGAACCCTGAACAGCACAAGTAAAAACAGGCCATGGATTTAAAAGAGGGGTGTGTGAATTGCTTCTGACAAACAGGTCTTCCTTTGCTGGAAGGGGACTCAGGGATTTCATTAAGGGAAAAAACCCAACACTTTTCATTCTGATTGTTTCAGAACTACGTTGCTGTAACAAGCATTTTCATCTTTAAGTGAAAAAATCCCAGTAGAGAGAGTAAATTAAAAAGACTAGCAACAATCAAACAAGATATCCTGCAGTGTTTTTCAATGCTAGGTATATTCTCTTTGGTTCTGAGAACATTGCATAACCCTTGTAATACTACAGCTCATTGCATCGCCTCGTCATACTGCGTGAACTTGTGCTGTGACACGTCCACCTGCAGATGCATCAGACACACTGGCAACACCGATGACACAATAAACCCAAACTATGTTAATTCAAGCTTGATGGGACATGTGGCACTCCCAGCTGCAGGGCTGGAACACTTCTGCTGTACTTACAGCGGCCAGGTAGCCTTGGACTGCCCTGTATTACATGCTGTGGACCTGGATGCCAGTGAAAAGATGAATTCAGGGAGGAGTCTCTATTGTTTGATATCCAAGTTGAAAGAGGAGTGAAAGGTCTTTGTTCCAGTTCCTAAATTGCATTATTTTTAGACTTTGTTTTGTGCAACAGAACCCAAACTACACAAAACCCCAACTGTGCCCTCAAAAACTCATTCATTTTCCCACTATTTGCCACCTGTTTCTAAGGCAGGCTTTTACATCTGCAGGACATTAGAATATCTTGAAGCATTTGTGAGCGATGCATTGATGCGAAGAAAAGCTAAGAACAGTTACCTTGGGGCTGAGAAAGGATTTCATAGTCATAATCAGCTCTAAAGTGCCAGTCTGAGTGAAGCTGCAAAATGCCAAAAAAGAGCCAAAAGAGGTTTCCCTGCCTTTTCAGTCATCCCAGTTTTCCTGTTCTTGCCAGCTCTGTCACTTTCTCAACGACAACCCTTCTTGTTTTGTCATTTTTTTCTGCCCTTCACTCCAATTCGGTTGATAGGATCTAATACATTTTAATAGGGTTCAAAGCACAGCCACATTAATTCTGCAAATGACCCTAATAGCTTTCAAATGTTCCTATCAATGCTTTTACATCTTAAGTAATAAGAATGTGGAAGTATTTGTAGTCTGTAAAATAACTGGGAAAATTGGCTTCAGACATAAGTTTTACTGCCAATAAACTGTATATAACCATTTGCTGATTTTTTTAACCCAGATGAATTAGCAATATGAATTCTAAAAATAGTCTGAAAAAAGCTTAGTTTTGTCCTTTTGCCACCTTTGTCTCAAAATAAGGTGAGGCTGAGCAATGATATCTTCTAATCTACCCAATCTCACTTTTCTGCTGTGCCTCCCTGACATGGAAGAATCACATTCTTCCATTCTTTTCAACACTGCTTCTCAGCAAACCAGTTCCAAGCCATCTGACACGATTATAAAAGCAGGAGGACAATGGCTTTGAGTTTACTTTTCTTTCTAATTTTAGGAGGTAATAAGATTATTTAGTAAGCAGATTCAAAGTTTTCATCATGACATTGCAACCTGATGGATTTTGTTTCTCTTCTACTCTCAGAATTACTAAAATTAAACACTGATGGTAATGATTCAGAAGTGCTCATTCAATGCTCCCTCACTGCATATGTTTTAAAATATAGGACTAAAAAAACCTATCCTAGCCTGAATACTTGACATGTTTGAATCAGAGTTGGTATTATTGTGAATGGTCAAATAAATCACTTGGAATTGTTTCTCTTGTCTGATAGGAGAAGACAAATACTTCCAGCATGATCTTCATTGTGTACAAACATAGAAATTTGATTTTAAGATTATACTTGCTAGTAATCTTTTGGCAGATTTCAGTCCCTGCAGTCAATTGTCTCAGTGTACATGTCATACTGACGTAAAAAATCTTTTAGAAAGTGGTGTCTCTCTACAAAACTTACATGGGCTTCTTTACCAGAGGATAAAAAGTCATATGAACCTACAAAAAGGTAGTAGAGCCAAAAATGCAAATAATCAAAAGATTCACCTCTACAAAGTGAAATGGCGTGGCTTCCAAGGGGACAAAAGGTCCTTGCACTGATTTAATAAATTCTACTAAATGGGTACACTACATGTCTGTGTAAAGTCCAGCCCCAGAATGTAAGTGCTTCCCACTGATTCAATACAATAGAAGATCAACATTGCTGAATTGAATCCATGCAAACATCCAAATAAATATATAGGAAATCATTCTGTGATTCTTTTCATTCAGTTCTTATTTAGAAATGTGGAAATTTCATGCTTTTCTCTGAAAATAGGATAGCAGTAGGGATAGGCCCAAATTGCCTACTTTTGAGTCGCAATCCAAATCTGATTTTCCCAAGCATGTTTGTTTTGGCTCCAATACATTGATTAAGGTTCTTCCAGATGAAGAAAAAAGAAGTTGTTTCACAATGCACTAACTAGAACAGGAACCCAAGGCAATATTTTCTCGTTTATCTAGTCATGGAAAATATTGAGACTGGCTACCTCTAGCCAAGAAACATGCAAGCCTTTAGAAAATCTCATTATTATTAGTGACACTGAGTATTGAGAAGCTGAGATCCCCTGGTTGGAGAAGAGGAGTCCAGGACTCTTTTGGAAACAGGACGTATCCACTGACTGGATACTAATGAAACCTTCCTGGCATATGGATTTTCTCATATGGTTTTTGCATTTGCCAGAACAGCAAATCCACAGACATTACTTTTCACTGAGATTAAACAAAATCCAAATGACAGTTCTATTCCACTTTATGTAAATAATATGTAAACATTGAAGTAAAACCACTCATGGGATGTGTGCCACTTTGCTGCTTCTTCCCAAATGAGCCTTTGGACAACATGGTTATTAGAAGTATGAAGACAAGCAACATCTGCTTCCAAACGATGAAGCCAGATCCTCTGCATGATCCTGCATTATACAAATCAAGGCATAATATCGGAGAACTGAAAACCAGTTCTGTTTGTTAAAGGACTGGAGGGTTTTGATATACTTAGGCTAGTTGTCTATAGATTACCCATTGTTCATTTCTTTTTTTTTAAAAGGGACAGCTGCAATGTCCATTGTTTCTCATCTTTCTTAGAAAATAACTTTTCTGTCTTTGGGACGAGAGAATTCACCATTGTTCCTCTAGCAGTACACCTGAAAGTGGTCCTCTCTGTGGGAGTGCTGCAGAAGCAATGAAAGTGTCAGGAAGAGGCTAAAGGGAGGATCCACAGCAAGAGTTTCCATTTTGTTTCCTCTAACAAGGAAAGTAACTTGATAACCTCTTTCATGGCTGGAGCTAAAAATCTCCCCCAGCCCTAACATATCTCACCTGGCAGTAGGTCTGCTTTGCTGTTTCTCTTTCATTCTTGTTTATTCAAGAAGAAAATAATCCCAGATTGGGGCAGGCCATCTTCAACTCCAGTCAAATCAGCTTGAGAGTGCAAAGTGTCTGTTACCAATCACAGCAAATAGTAAATATCTGCTCAGGAAAATGGGTGGTGGAAGATATAGTCTACCTTGCAGTACACAAAGCAACTTTAAAGAGTGGTTTTACCTGAGAACTGCATTATCAGACCCTCTTTTCTTTCACGTGAAGTCTCAGGGTTGCATCTCTTTTCCCGTAGGAGTGACTGTACGTGTAAAAGGTAAACTTTATCTTAAACTTCCTTGTACAGGCATACAGACCTGGGAATCTTGCTGTTCTCCAAAATCTGATTTGCTTAAAACTAATTGTGAGACAATAGTTTTTCTCTCTTGACATTTGTTTTCCTGTTAAAGATAATGTTGGAACCCGTGACATGACCACATCCAGCTGCACCAGACACATCAAAATCAGTGACAGGATGAAACCAAATTACTAGGCCTTTTTGTGGCTGGGGCACCATGTGATGCATCACAATGCAAGATGACAATTGAAACATTTTAAACTGTAGTTCAAACCACAGCAAAGAAAACCTCAGGACTCAAGATCAGAGAGAGAGAGAAAGAGAGAGGTGTTTGCAAACTGTGAAAGAGGAAGGGATTTATCTCTTTGCTTCTTCACAGGTTCACCGTCTCTGTCTTGCTGCCAATTGCCCAAAGGGCCTTGACATCTGAAGGACATTATACAAATCTACAGCACTCAGGAATAGCAGAGGGAGAAGGGAAGCATTAGGGTCATATGTGCAAAAGATCTAAGCATTCCTATCTCCCTCTCTGCTGCATCCATGGGCAGAAATAATCAAGCACTGAATGAGCCATAAGGCTGGCAGGACCAGGAGAGGATGAAGCAATTATCACAGATGTGCGAGGGAGAGAAGCTGGCCAAGGTTTTATCACGACAGTCACCCATAAAACAACTAAAAGAGCCAAATTTTCAGAGTAGGCTGTCTCTTTAAAGTAGACATATGTAGAATATCAGAGATGGAAAATGCTCTGTGCTTTGGGATAGTAAACTCAGTACAAACATAGACAAAATAGTCAAATAGAAAATGGGATGGTTTTCTGATTAACTATCCAGAGTGATAGGGCAATCCTTTTCTCAGGCTGTAACTTGTTTTTTTAAAAATTTAAATAGCTTTCTTTTCAATGTGCAGGTCTAAAATTTTAATTTTTTATCAAAAATTGATGCAGTCAGAAAAATGCCACTGTGCTTTCTGCATCTCTTTGATCCACGAGAGATCAAATTATTTTACAGAGTTGGGGGTTTTTAGGCCTCAATGCTGCAAAAAACATACTGCTCTGAAAGTCAAACCCATGTTATTTCAAGTTGGAGAGTTATTGCCACCAGTAGAGACTCTAGAGGAAGATTCTGTGCACATTTTATGGCAATTTCAAATTTTTTATTTTCAAAATATACCTTTGCTTAGCTGAATATTACTCTTGACTTAATCTTCTTCTATGAAATGCTTTTTCTTCCACGTCAGTTCAGTGGTATCATCTTGGTATATAAGAGCATCACTGAATATCCCTCAGGTTTCTCCCTTAACATCATATGTATTCTCTCATAATTTTTTACCTATCTAAAGAAAATGCCTAGAAATGTACCTCATCTTCGAGTTCTACAAAGTATTCAATATTTATTTTCCCATTCTGCCTTCAGTTACAAGATGTGCTATATTACTAATATATTTTATATTTTAGGCATAGCCTGAATTTCATTTCAGTCAGTTTATTCTATAACTGTGATGAGTTCGTTTCAGAGCATTGCTTGCACAGGACTTTGCTTTGTTCCACCTCTGAAACAATTTATGAGTGGTCCCATAGGCACAGGAGTCTGGGAGCTCTGTGCATACATTTGCTGCATAAAGACGTAGTTTTCCCCTTTTACTCATCCTTAGAATGCATCCATCAGAAGTACTATTTCTTTATGCAAGAGGATTGCAAGCAATTTAAGCTGAAGAGGAGAAAGTGAGTGTTCTCACTCATTATGTGTAATTTTCTTTTGATTTGTTTTGATTTGTCTTAATGGGGATGGAACACTATGTAGGTGTGAGCGTAGATGATGGGATGGGTAAATTTTATGAGGAATGAGCTGAGCAAGCAAGTTTGAAACTAGCTCTCAAAATGACTCTTCATCCAAACTTGAGGAGGCAATCAGACACTTGTTTTAGAATCCTTGGACAAATCCCCATGCTCTGCTTAACAAAATTGTGAAAGCAAAGGATTGTGCAGCCAAAATTAAATGGCCATGTCAGCTCCTTCTGCACAGGAATTTGTTTTGTTACTATGAAGTCTGTTGTCAATAAAATCATGTGTCTTCTTGCTCAAAAGACCACATACATCATGTGTTTCTGCTCACATCTAATGCTACTGACCCACCCCTCACTGCCTCAATGAGGCAGCCAGGGTTACCCTAGGTGGGCCCGGAGCTCTTGATGTTGAGGGATCGGTAGCGAAAGGAAGGATAAATATTGTAGAGCAAGTCTACAGGTGGAAGAGGGCTTTCATCCATCCCATCTGCTCCTGGTACCATAAGGAACCCAGTTAAAAATCAACAAGCAGCTCTAACTCTTCCACAGTCCACGGTGTGATAACCCAGAAAAGAAAACAAGTTCAGGAAAACAACTTACAGGTAAATGCCTCAGCAAAATGTCTCTGTTGAAATCACACAGCCACAAATCTGAAGGGACTGGAGAAATGAAAGAAGAATTCCTATATGTAAGCAGGTGTCTGAAAGTTCCTATGTGCATCAACAGGTTTTCATGGGTCCTACAAATCCCACCCAAACAGCAGAAGAAACCTGTGAAAATTCTGCAGGGGGAACTCAAGAGCTTCTTTCAGTGGAAGGAAACAATCTGGCCTGTAATTAACTTTTCATCTCCTATTATTTATCCAACATCATAGCATCTCATCCAACATCTACCTTGCCGACGCTGTTTATTTAGTTAGTTCATTATATTTCTCTATAATTTGTTGCAGTTGAGCTGAACACAATGGCTTAGAAAAACACCATTCCAAACACTTTCATCATCGCAACTTTCCAAATGTCCCAGCCCTGCTTGTTGCCAAGCAGAGAAAGAAGCATTGCCATTTCTGTCACACTTGACTGCCATTCTTTCCCCCTAAAAATCCACTCACACTTGCTCTGGAACTTGCTGTTCATTCATCCTCCATCAGTCTTCAGGCAAGATGAATGTGGAGGGCAAAATCAACCGAAGGAAAGGCATGAATATGAAATGTAAAACAGAAAGAGATGAGTGACAGAAAGATAGTGACCTGCATCTGGCACACCCTACTTTTCTAGATTGTAGTTTCACATTATTCTTTGTAAGCTGTGTGCTCTTTTCTTGACTGAGACTGTGACCATGTTTTGTGTGATGTGGTAATAAAGCTTCAGTTACAACAGGTATGGGGCCATTAAGCAAGACTGCAAAGGGTCTCTGATCAGTTACAATCAACAAAACTAGAATGAGTCTTGATTTACTGTGGATAAAACTGTGCCAGGACCTGCATCATGTATGTGCATCAGTTAGACGTGCACAGACCTGTGACAGGCTTCTACACAGCGACAAATACCATCCATAACAAATAAAACCAGGGAGACCTGGTAGTTCAGGTCCTGTGTGCCGTGTAGATGATTGGAGACAGCCATCTTGGTATGAAAAACAACAAAATAATGAGGATCAGCAGGTCTGATTCTGATTTCAATTATATTTATGTAACCCAGGAGTGACTCCACCAAGATGTGGAACAGTAATGGTGGATACGCAGTGGCAGGCCAAGATTCTGTCTTAGGTAAGTAGGCCTCGTCCATAGCACTGCCAAGGCCTTGTAGACAATTCAGTAATTGGAGATGTGACGGCAGCGTGGCCATGTTCTAGGCAGCTTCCAGAGTATGGCAGGGAATCTGCAGCTGTGCAGGCTATGGAAGGAGCTCCATATGTGTTTTGGAAGGAAGGAGTGAGAGCTTAAAGCATTGTATCTTCCTGGCTCTTGTCAGTGCTAGATGAAAGCTGGTTTCAGCACACCTCACGTGCTGCAATCCCATCTCTGAGCGCTGTGTGGGCATGGTGCTGGAGGCTGTCAGACATAAGCTGCACTTACTGTAAATCTTAGCAAAGAAATGCACTTCTTCAAGGTACAACCCAGGTAATTCCCAAGAAGTTTGAGGCATTGCAGATGAGAAATCTTTCCATAGACACTGAAGGACATTTTTTTCTTCTTTTTTCCCTTTTCTCTGGCAATCAGATGAACCGAGGGATGGTTTTGATTCAGAATCTGGAGCAGATATGGGGAGGATTGATTCATGGTCCTTTTCTTTTTTTTTCCACTTTTAATGGGCTGACAGACACTGCTTCAGGCCTGCGTTCCAAAGGCCTGATCCAAAACCCACTAAAGTCAATTCTTGTAGTAGAGTGCAGTGTGCTGTGAATTTGGCTGTAAAGTAGTGCTCAACTACCATTCTGTAAAAAAACATAGAATATCAATTTTTCTTTTAATTACCACAACTGTTAAACAATCTCTAAAAAAACTACCATGCCTCCTTCCTGCCAAAGCTTCCTGTCCCCTGTTCTGTACCTTACTTTTCAGCAGTTTGGCACTCCCCACTCACAGATAACCTGGCATCTGTCCTTGCCCTGTGGCAGGAATACTTGCCTGGTCCCATGCTGTGCTCTTTGTCTCCTTTTTTCCCTTAGCACTGTTCCCAGACAAGCATACGTGAGCCACTGAAATGAAAAGATTGCACTGCGTAACAGAAAAGAAAAATGTAAGCAACCAAGATGTTCCTGTGGCAGGAACATTTTCTCTCATCTTCTGTTGCAAAAATCTTTGGCATTTATATGCACACACACACACCCTGCCCATGCTTTACTGTCCTCTCTGCTATAATGACTGTATAATATTGGAAACTCCTGAGGGCAGGGTCCTGCTGCATGGCTTGCTCTCAAAAGCGTCGTGCACGCCTGTACTGTTGTTTTAATGATCAAGGTAAGGCTACCAGTCAACATACCACACTGAATAGGCATCTGGTCTGTGTTCAGAGCTTCGAAAAGTCCTTTTGAAAATCCCACTCCATTAGAGCGGTAGAGGTGTTTGTGCCATTTAAGCTTGTAACCCTAGAACTGGGCAAATAAGTTCTATCAGTTGAGCTTCTGAACTGAAAAAATTTGGGGTAGAAACATTGCAGTTTGAATAAAAAATGGAATTAGAATAATCTAATTGGTCTTGCTGGAGTGAAAACCTGTAAAATGTCATTCCATTCAGCAGGAAGTGTTGCATTTGACTGAAAATTATACATTCCACTTTGGGAAATTTTGAAAGATTCAGTGCAACTGAAGAGGCAGATCACAGAATCCTGGAATGGTTGAGGTTGGAAAGAACCTCTGGAAAGAACCTCTGGTTCACCCCACCCCTGCTCAAGCAGGGCCATCTAGATCCAGTTGCCCAAGACCATGTCCAGGCACCTTTTGGAATATCTAGAAGGATGGAAATTCAACAACCTCCTTGGGAAACCTGTGCCAGTGGTCAGTCACTCTGACATTAAAAAATATTTCCTTATGTTCAGATTCCTAAACATTTTACAGATGGATGTTTTGGTATCCTTCTCCCTTAAAACACTGGGGCAAAAACTAAGAGAGAGGTTTTAATGTCCATCTCTCTCTCTCTCTCTGTCTCAGAGCAGTAATTAATCAAGCAGTCTATGAAGATATCCTGAGTTGGGATACTGCAGTCACTTTCTTTTCTTTGCACTGTAACTTGGCCTTCACTAGAGCAACACTGAAGGCCATTCTCCATTTCCCAGCAGGCTGGCTTCATTGTCATGGCTCTGAAGCCATTTCACTCCCCTGCTACATGACTGTCTAAGTACTTTAACATAAACAGAACAGTTCCTACAGGGGAGACACACCTCTGTGTATTTATAACCTCCTGGCTAACAGTGACTTGGGGGGTGGAATGTGTTAGTGCAGGTCTGAAGTCTCCACTGGTTCAAGGCAGAGAGTTGCATGTGAGAACTTTAACCCAGGAGGTGTTTTGTAGGTATTTTGTGGAAGAGGCTGCTCTGTCTCCTCCTTTTGGAGCTATTCCCATTTCTTATAAAACATCCACATAGTCATGGAGGAAGAGTGTGAAGAATGACTCCTGGCATGCTAGTTAAAACATTCTCCTGGAAGGTGTGACATGCAGGACACTCAACCCTTCTCCAATTAATGCTTAATTATTTACACAAAGAGGACAAGGTAAACAAGAATAAAAGCCTGGCCCTCAGCCCCTGTCTCCTGGATTAACTGAGAGGCTACAGGTGAAGAGAAGGAGAGGTTGGAAGATCAGATCCCCTAGCCCACACCACCATCTCCCACAGATTCTATTTCTTCCTGTAGATGATGTAAGTTGGCTAACCAGGGAAATCTTCCCCCACCAGCTCTGTGACCCCAGTCCTCTACTCCTGACACAATTCATGGGAATCAACCTCAACCCACAAATAGTTTCACGCTGATGAAAAGTTGCCCAATGTATTGAGTCTTCACCAGAAAAAATTCACCAGCTCTGCAGGACTATTCACAGCTGAACAGCCACCCACACACCTCCATCTCTCGGAGCTCCCTTCAGACTGCTGGAGCAGGCCAGGTAGCTTTATCTCCACACTCCTTCAAGGTGCTGCTGTCAGATCGCCAGGCATTTTAAGGTGCTTTGACTGCAGTGTCTAATTTACCTGCTAAGTGTTTGCACAATGCCAAGCACAATGGGGTCCTGACTCTGGCAGGGGTGCCCAGACACTGCTATCATTAACTATAATTATGGCTGATTACCCAAATCGCAGTTCACGTCATGGGGCAGGCTCTTCCCGGTGCTCAGAGGCTGCAGGGCTCCACCTGAGCGCCCAGCCAGGGCACCACACCGGGGCCACCAGCCCTGCTCCCCACAGCACGGGCAGGTAGAGGTTGGTGGGCAGCTGATGAGGTGGCCCCTGCATCCGAGGGAGGAAGCAGAGGCTCATGCCTTATCCTCTGCCTGGGGCCTTTGCATGCTTAATGGCAGTTCTGCCAAAATATTCTGGCAGTCTTTCCCTCAGGGCTTGTTGGTAGCCAGCAGAAGTCAAGTTATTTGCCAGGGCCTGTGCAATTAGTTGCCCTGTGGCAACCAAGAGGCTGCTGCCAATGTCTGCCAGTGTTTCCATGTCTTCCACAATCAGAGGGCATCAGGGGCTATGTATGCATCTCCTCTCAGACCAGGCTTATTAACTACAAAATGCTGGCTGCTTCCATCTACTAGGCCTTAATTTTGGCATATGCAAATTAGTAAACACTGCATATTGGAGAAAGCATAGAGACTAAAATGATAGCTGCTAATTTTCACATACTTAATTAAACTAACTCTGATAATTAGCACTGTATGTTTTAACTTTGTAAGAGCAATACATAGCTTGTGCACATATGGTAGCAAATATTTCAGAGACTGAGTTGGAAGGTGTACACCAAGCTGTTCTACATACATTTATCTGGACTTTGAAGTATGGTTTTTTTGCAAGGCAATCCATGCACCTCACGGGTATCTGCTTGTCCAATGTCATACTCTTGCAGTTTCTGGTCTTGTCTTTTCCACTGCATTAAGAAGAAACAAAATCAAATAGAAAATATTGTCTGAAATGAAGGCTAGGCTAGCAGATGTAACTGTCAAAGTCATAGCTGTTTTAGTCTGGGATGATTCTCTAAGCATCACTCAATTACTTTACAAAGAAACTCAAGCTTTATTTTCCGGGTGGAGAATCACTGGCAGATGGCAGATCTGGGAGCAGGACATGGGCTCTACAAGGTTTAGCATGGCAGATGAGCTTGAGAGAATCATATAAGACCTCATCTTTTTTTGGTCAATGAAGGTTCGTCCCTCAGATTCTACTGTATCATTGCTGTTACTCTCATCTGTCAAGTGTAAGTATTTTAAAAGCCCTCAGTAATATTTTCCATTACATTGTCTAAGACTACTAACATTTCGTCTTTTTTCAAAGTTCATTTTTTGAAATTTGTATAAAATGGTGCTGTGTTATACTTTGGGCAGCAAACTGAAAACTGTAACAAACCAAAGCTGCAAGTCTGCGATTTCCGTTCTGGTAGTGGGATGATGTATTTTGCACTTGGACAAGGCCATTAATTATGGTTGCTGTGGCACTGGGATGTACCCAGCACTTCTTCCAACTGAGACTAGAGTGTTTTTAAAAATAAGGATTGCATAAAAGCACAATAGTGCTGAAGATTTGAAATTTTGGAGTTCAGCAGTTCAGTTCAGTTTTGACCACCTTCCATGAGATCTTTCTATCTCCTTTTTCCGATCTAAAATATTTTGCTGATATTGTGGATTTAGAATAACGTGCTTCCAAATATATGCCATGAAGCTCTTTTACACTTGTCTCACAGACTTTCAGCTCACCACAAAACCAGGTCATTGAACTCTTTTTTTCTAAGCAACCCTTTAAGTCCTACCAAGGTTGTTCACAGATACTGGCAAGATTTCATATACTTACCCTGTACAGATAGCACTGAACAGGCAATTTCCCTTTAAATGGTTTTGGATAATTTTTTAATCAGAAAAATATTTATTTAAAACTTCTTTGAATAGAAGAATTTGCCTGCTGAAGAAGTAGACAAAGTTGAGAAGAGCTTTCCATTTTAATATATATAAAGAGGCATTAGTTTTTCACTTAGAAATTGCTCTCAATGTAGAATTTTGCACTAAAGAATAAAGCTTAATGTAGAAAAATCTGAAGTAATCTTTTAAATTTAATTTTAGTGAAGTGCCTATCTTGCTTGATGAAATGTTTTGCCTTGATGCATATTTTCCTGATTAGTCTCCTGAGTTTCCGTCCAAGAGGACATCTTTTTTGTCATGCGTTAGACAAGGAAAAAATGTTGAAATTTCAAAAACTCTCTGTGAGCAAGAAAGCTATTTTCCGTTTTCCTCAGCTGCTAAATACTTTCTTTGCCTAGGAGGGGACAGTGATGTACATAGGTGGCATTCCTGTGGCAGACTCGAGAGAGCAGCTGGCTTTTGCAAGCTTTGCTATGTGGACCCAGACCTGAAACCTCCACTGGGCTCAGCCCCTCCATGCGATGGGTTGGGGTTAGCCACAGGGAGCAGAGGCTGTGCAGAAGTGGGGACTGTGGTCTCTGGGTGGTACCCAGGGATGTGGCTTACGGCGTATGAATCACTCAAACCTTTCTTCTAGTTTTGTAGACAAAAAAGGCAGAGTCCTCCTGGACATGACAAAATGTTGACAGATGAAATGTAGATTTCATGATAGATTTTATTGATCTCCCAACAATCACCACTCAATGGAGAGACCAGAATACAAAATGCAGAGCACCAAAAAACACCCTGTGATACAGAGGAAGGTTCATCTGCATCCTTCTGAATTTCAAGAACAGAGTGCACATCTTCTATCTTAAAAGAGAAGCAGCAGATGGGGTGTGTTGTCAGCCTTGGCATTTAACCTTAAGGTCAGTTATTGTTAGGTAACTCTTTTTCATAGCAGAAGACATCATATCCTAACTTTTCTCTAAACAAGGAGAAAAGGATTATCTTCCCTAAAGTACTAACACTCTTGGTAAATGCATTGTGTGTTATTTTCAATATGCTTATATCCTTTCTAATTGCAAAAAATATAATAAATTAAAATGAAAATTTAAAAATTGCACCATGCTGTTGAGAGCCATAAAATGACCTAACTTGATGGTGTGTAGCTCTGCTCTCTATTTTGATTTTCAAAGCCATGTTTTCTCAGTAAACCCTTCAAACACCAAAAACATCCAGCATTACAGATGTTTACAATTACGGGCAACTGAATGAGAAAAGCAGGCTTTATTTATCAATCAGGATTTTTGCACATGCCACATCCCATCAGGTACCACAGGTATTGCTGGACATCCAGCACTGGCACCTCTCCCATTCAAGGAGGGCAGGACACACCTGGGAGGCCACCAGGCAGGTGCCAGCCCCACACAGTCTCGTACACACACTGTGCCAGGGCAGGCAGCAGATAACAGGACAGGGCAGCCCAGGCTTTCTCCTTGCAGGCTGAGCAAACCTGGAGTGTCCTGTGCAGAGGTTGGGCCCACCTGGAAGTTCTGACTGTAAGGAAGAAGAAATTTTGCCTTTTCTGCAGTAATGCCACAGCAGCCAAGCAACCCCTGCTGCCCTCTGTTGCCTGGAAGGCTCAGACCAATGTGCCCTGCTCGTGGACGCATCAATTCACAAGGAGCCTGGTGTTCCTCAGAGGGATCCCCCTCAGATCTACAGCACACACACCCTCCGTGGATCACCTGATGCACAGGAGACCTGATGAATTTTCTAAGCACATGTCAGCCATCTGTGGGGCACGTGTGCAGCTGGTACAGTGATCCCAGATGGGTCAGACTTGTGTGTGTATGTAATATAGTGTTCAAACCCTTATTTCTCCGCAACATTTTCCAGGAAGAGCTGTAGGCATCCTACAATTAAAAAACCAACTCTGAGAACAAAATCATCTAAACTTGAAGAGGGTCTAGAAGACAAAGCATGTTGGAAAATGATGTTTTGATGTGTTGTCTTCCTGCTGGATACTTGCCACAAAAACAGCTATGTGCAAAGATTGACAGTCTTCCTTCATGAGAAACTGAAGTTGCTTCAGAATTTCAAAATAGGATTGCATATCAGCGCTGCAGCCATGCTTATCTTCCCTGTTAGGAAGACCGTCCTTTTGTGGATCAAAAACTAAAAGGCTCTGGTTCTACTGTCACTTATGACGTGACAAATCAGCTGTAACTGAAGAGCAGTTCATTAATGTAGTATACCATGCTCAAACAAACCTGCCTGAAAAACCAACCTCACAGGGTCTCTCCCTCTCTGAGACTGAAGGACCTCACAAGGAAGATCTGAAGTAGACCAGTATTAACTGGGAAAGTACACAAGGAAAGTATTGCTGTACACCTGTCCCCCTCTCACCTTGTTTGAAGGCAACCATCCAAAACTGTCAGGTTAATTATGCCCTAAAAGTGTGAAACAAAATAAGGATGTGGACCTGATGGAATAAGTTCAAATGAGACAGATGACCAGAGGACTGGAACACGTGGCCTATGAAGACAGGCTGAGAAACTGAGTGCTGTTCAGCCTGGAGGAAAGAAGGCTGGAAGGAGACCTTACACCACCTTCCAGAATCTGAAGGGAACCTACAAGAAAGCTGGAGAGGGACTTTTTACAAGAGCACGTAGTGATAGGACAAGAGGGAATGTCCTCAAACTGAAAGGAGACATGTTTAGGAAGAAATGCAGGTATTAGGAAGAAAATCTTTACTGTGAAGGTGGTGAGGCATTGGAACAGGTTGCTCAGAGAAGTTGTGGACAACCCATCCGTGGAAGTGTTCAAGGCCAGGTTGGATGGGGCTTTGAGCAGCCTCGTCTAGTGGAGGTGTCCTGGCCCATGGTAGGGGAGTTGGTATTAGATGAAATTTAAAGTCTCTTCCAACTCACAACATCCAATGATTTCTCTCCATCTGTCCCACAAAGGGTCTCAAGCTGAAATGTAATTCTTTACACTGTACATAACCCAATTTGTTCAATTTGGTGTAAGTCGGCTTTGAAGCTCCTTTGAAAGTTTTGCTTTTCTTATCAGTGCAACTAGTACCCACCTCCTTGCAGCCATTAAAATTTTAGTGAGGTTAATCTCCTCCCTTCCCTCCAGCCCAAGTACTCGTGTTGTCAACCTCATTGGCTTATGTAAATAATGCAGAGCTGGATGCCATGAAGAGAAGAGAGAAGAAATCAACCTGTGGTAAACTGTCTTCTTTGATAATGCCCAAAAGTGATGTATGAAGGCTTGGTTGATTTAATGAAATCTATCTTACTATGGCCTGAAAGAGGATGGATGTGAAAGTATTGTCCTTACACTTTACCCACTGTGTTAAACATCTGTTATGAAAAATATACATTTGGAAAAGAGCAGCTTCAGCTCACTCCAGCTGTGTATAATCTAAGCATTTAGTTCAGATCAGGCATGTTGGCTCTCAACATTTGTAGCAAGGACAATTCCAGAGGGCAATTGTACCCAGCCGAAGGAGCTTTCAGATGTTTTGGGTATAAAGGGGTTCTATGTTTCATCCTCTGTATTGCTCCTTTATCTGGAACATTGCTTCTTCTGATCAGATACTGAAATTACATCATCATTCTGTGCCTGAACAAAATCAGTTTCCTCTTCCTCTGTCTCTTCTCTATAAATATTCAGGACTGTTAAACACAAATCTCTGGGCCATGACCAGAGATTCAATTATCTTAAGGAGGTAGGTAGGACAATTTATGTCTAACCTCTGTGGTCACATAGCAAGCACTGTGGCACACTTGTGCCATTTGAACACCTTTTTTAATCTCACCAAGCCAGCATAGTTACTTGTATTACTCTGAGGCAGGGGAAGGACAGCATTAAATTGCTTTGTCTTTTCCTGGAGAGCTGCCAAAGGGAGCTGTGAAAAGGGCATGGGATCATTTTGTGACTGCACAGCTCTGGGTGAGGTTGGTGCACTTCGTGTGTTGATGCAGAAGCTCACAGAGAACTGACTGACGCAAATCCTCCTCTGTACTGAACCTGTAATAACTAATCCTATTTCAGAGTAGACGCACATTTTTACTTCCAAAAAGAGGAAACTTAAAACCTCGGGTCTTCAGACCATCACATTGTATCCTACCTTTTTATGTCATTCTTTAAAAAACAAACACAATGAACAAGAAAGATGAGACTAGGATAGACTTTCAGTGTAAAACAAGGCCAAAAGAAGGCTGCCTCATGAAATGTAATTTTTCAATTTTTTATTTTCTTTAACATTAGATTAGCATTGGTTTTGTTAAATTTATTCTACTCAGTTTAAATAAATTAAAAAAAAAATAAAAAGCACACACACAAAAAAAACCCCACTGGCTTGCATGTGTCTTCCAAGGAAAGATCCAGCACAAGGACTGTGATGGAAGCAAGTGCCATTGTTAGACTGCATGGTCCATGACAGCCAGGCTCTCAAGGTGCTCATAAAAATCTGAGAGTCACTTTCAGTATGCACAAGTGTGTACATATATGCAAAGCACATTTGCATCACAGAGAGCAGTGAATGGTAGGCACATAATAGCCCATGAAGAAGACATAGATATACCCCACTGTAGCAAGGAACATTACTTAATGAACAGGCTGAAAGTCCTCTACTTGACGTGTGATTCTTTATGCCTTGGCAAAAGTGACTTTAGAGCTGTCTTTTTTAATTGTCATGGGATTTGGAACTTGTGTATGTGCAGACCTCCAATAATTACATAATGGACACATCAGTAATGGAATAAAGAGAAAGGCAATTAGTTTTGATTAAAAGATCCTAGTCTCTTTTAATATCATTGGTAGGACATATGTCAACATCCAGAAACTATTTTTTTATTTCCTTTTATTCTTTTTTTTCCAGAGAAGTAGATTTACCGTGCTAGATTACATCATTTTCACACACATTCCACATATGGCTCTTCCAAAAATTATAAACACAGATGCAGAACTATAGCTTGTTTGGCTCCTGCCCCCGAGAGTGACACCCATTCAACCACTAGCTGCAAAAGAGCTGTGCTGCAAAACTGACATAATATGTGTGCCAAGAGGAATTGTTTCCACTGGGAAGCAGAAATGAAGTGATTCCAGGGTTCTTTATTCTTCATGTGCTTTGTCTGCTAAGGAGAGGAGGTCAGCATAGACAATATCCTTCCGGTCAAGTACCACTGGCCTAAGTAGCAACTGGATTCAAAGGTCCTTGTGGCAGACAGAGACTTCCGTGTGTCTCATTAAGAAATGTACATTACAACATTCCTGTAAGCATGTGAAACAGACTCTCTTTTCCTACTTTCTTATCCAGTAAGTGGTTGAGATTTTCCAAATGCTTCAAAATCAAATAGGGGCTACAGTTTTTTAACAGAATCCCAGAATGGCTGAGGTTGGAAGGCATCTCTGGAGGCCATTTGGTCCAACTCCTCGCTCAAGCATGGTTACCAAGAGCGGGTTGTCCACAACCATAGATAGCTTTTGAGTGTCTCCAAGGATGTTGACTCCACATCTCTGGGCAACATGTCCCAGTGCTCAGTCACTCTCACAGTAACAAAGTGTTTTCTAAAGTTCAGACAGAGCTTACTGCATTTCAGTTTGTGCCTGTTTCCTCTAGTCCTGTCTCTGAGCACCATGGAAGAGAGCCTGGCCCCTTCTTCTATGCACATCCCCTTCAGGTATTTTTATACATTGATAAGATCCAACTGAACCTTTTATTTTCCAGACAGACCAGTCACAGCACTCTCAGCCTTCTCTCATTGGAGGGATGCTGCAGTCCCTGCTTTTGCGGGGAGATGTCTTTAGCAGCAGCAAAAGTGTGTTGTTTGAGCTTTTACTGTTTCATGTCTATTTGCATGTCTATCTATAGCATGTAAAACTCCAGAAACAAACTTCCTGTTTTTCCTAGATGCTCAGCTGTGTTTAGCTCTCATGTAAGCACAAAACATGCATACACACCTTCCTCATAGAGACTTTTTTCCAATTAATAGCATCTTCTTATCAAATAAAAGATCTCGGAAGGAAAGTGCTTCAACAAACTCTTGCAGTCAGTTGATTTGCTATCACTCCAACAAACTGCTGGGTTTTGCCAGATGGAGATTTTTTGGGTGGTTTTTTTTTGACTTCAGATTCGGAGTAACGTATTTTTGCAAGCTAACAGGAACAAACGGGCAGATTTTTAAAATTATTTAGGAACCTATCTGATGTCAAGGGCAGTTAGGTGTCTAAGTGTACTTAAATATCTGGGCCAGAAGAAGAGCAAAGCCAGCTAAACCAGCTAGTAGGGCTATCACAGGGAGTAGGTGGTGTCTCTGAGCGGTCTAGAATTAACATAGACCAAACCAGATTGAAAGCAGGGCCTGTCTTTTTAATAAGTGTTTGTCTAGTGACTCACATCATCAAGGCCCCCACCTCTAACTGGAGCTTTTCACACTGAAGCTGCTGGGATGCTATTACTAATAATAGTATCGGGAGCCACACCGCAGAGGGGTAGATAGGTACTTGGCAGTCACTATAGCGTAATAGGGTGTAGCCAGCTCCAAAGGGGCTCTGGACAAGTTCCACCTCGATGATAGAGCTTGGGCTGCTCTCCACGGCCCTTTCAGATTGCATCTAAACACTCCTCCCTGGAACAAAGTCCTCAGGCACTTCTCTGCTTCAAAGCCTGCCTGGGATAATAAGAATGAACAAACACTTTGTCGTACATGTTGGAAGGAAAAAGGAAGACGTATTTCTTGAGGCTGCATGTAAACATAGGTTCTCCTCTGAGTCTCTCAACTGCGTCCATTCTTCCCACAGTTATTGCTTGGTTATTCTTTGCAGCAGCTCTCCATGTTTGTATCAGTGCTAATTCTGTAGACCCACAGTTCAATTCCACCTGCAAAGCAACTAGTTCTGCCTGCAACAAGTCTTCCTAGCCTTGCTCTGCAACTCCTTGGGGTGCCCTGGAACTTGAGGATAGGTACAGCTCTGACAGCTCACAAACTGCTCTATAATGTGCTCCCAGGGTCCTGAGAGTCTCTTTAGATACATCTTCCTCCTTCTTTCCACTCTGACCAAGTGCAGGCTGCAACTGGAGGTGTGGTGTTAGCTGGTAGGGAATACAAAGTGAAGAGAGTTTTCCTTCACAGCTTTTATGCACTCTTGGTCGGATCCCTATTAGAAGAATTGGAGAAGCCAAATGCATCCCATTGCTTTTGTACCATCCTGCAGCTATTCAGACAGACCTGAGAGTAAAGGAAAATAAGTCCCCCTTGTTTTCTCACTAACATTCATTTCTCTCATGTCAGACAGCAGCTTAAGAAAATCAATTGCCACCAGAAGTGGCAGCTTTTAAGAGGGAAGTGAGAAGATTTGGGATACTGCCACCACAACCAAACTGCTGAGCTTTCTGCAGTGGGCAACACAGAACAAGGAGAGAAAGGGCATAACAATGCAAAGGAGCTTTATGGAGTAGAAAACATGCAGACAATGAAAGGGTGTGTTCCTGAAATCCTCCAAAGGGTGTTAACTCTTTCATAACAAGACTAATGGCTCCCCCTTAAGATGGCAGTTTCCTCTGTGCCTCATTAAGATTAATTCAGTGGGCCAGATTCATCCCAGGAGTCTGTCCATTGAAGTCACTGGAGTGATACCACTAATAACCACAGCAAAACAATGAGCCAAACACTGTTTGTATGAGGAAAATAGCTGTGCCGAAACTTTCTGTAAAACTTGGTTATGGCCCCGCCAAACTCCCCTGCAACTTTTCGTTTCTTGTGTGAATGGAAAGGAAACACATCAAAAGGAATTTAAGGAACTACACTCTAGCCTAATGTCAGGTTTGAAATGTAGACAGCAAAATCAGCCTAGTCAAATGCAGCTTATGAAAGGACTGGAACATGAGACACCACAGCTGGAACCATATTTGTTGGAGATTGCAGGGTGCTCCCCAAACATTTTCTTTCCAAAAAATGAACTGCACAAGCTGCTTTATGTGGCTGTGCATCTTCACCAGGACTGAGGACACATTGCTGCCTCTGCTCCAGCAATGGCCTGATAGCCAGATGGACAGGCTCGTCTGTAGCCATCATCTGTCCTCAAGGCTGAGGACAGCACAGGAGCTCCACCTTCCTCTTGCCAGGCTATGTCTTGCCCTCTTGCCTTACACACTAAGATATATAAAGGGTATGTGCCAGAGCTGCAACAATTTTCTCCTCAAGGCCGTGTTTTGAAGACTGTGCCTTGTCTGGCTATTTCACAGGATCCCAGCTAGGCTGCAAGTGGACAGGGTGCTTCCCTAGAAAACCTGCTGCTCTGCAGTGCAGAATCTCATCATCACTACTGCTGCCTGTTGACCAGCTCTTGGTGGCTTTCTGCTCAGCATATGGGATCTTTGCATCATCCTGCTGAGGTGCCATGGGATGCTGAAGTACCCTGGGCTGTGGTCCTCCATCTATACGTTTTGGCTGCAAAACACACTTGCTAGTGTCCTGCGGTCCCTCTCACTTTATTTCCCACCTCCCACAGCAGCTTGCTGCCCCCTCAGTCATGCTGACACAAACTGCTTGCAAAGCCTCTCGATAGGTTGCTGAAATGCCCTGCAGTCAGTGGTACAAGAAGGGAAAGGAGGTGGTGGAAGCGGGCTGAGTGGAGCATGTGAGAACGGAATGACTGTGGAATTGTACCCAGTGGTCTGCATGGACAAAACAGGGGCTTGGTCCTCTGCATTTCCATGCCACAGATCAGAGGTCTGGAGCAGAAGGGTTGCAGCATCCACCTTTCAGTGCCTTCTGTACTGAGCCTTACTTTTCCTTCCTGTCTTCAAACCTGATTTACTGTGCTTGAAGCAAGGAGAAGGTCAAGCAAAACAGGACAGCAGGAATGAAACATTGTCTGGCTGGGAGTTACAGCTGAGGCAAAGGCATAACTCTGGAGATATGTTACTGCCCGGGAGCTTTAACAGGGCATTTACATCCAGATCCAGGTCATCACTACCTGCCTTTCCTGAGAAAGAAAATGAGACAAACAAGCAGGCAGAAGGCAAGGGAGGAAAAAGGAAGGTTTTGTGCTTTGGGAGCTGCCTCCTGATTTCAGGGCTGGTTTTTAAATAAGAACACATCTCTCTGCTTGTTCTCTCAGCAGGTCATCCAAATGTTGCCAAGCTCCAGATGTTTGAAGTGGCAATTCTTTTGGAGATTTAAATTTGTTTGATGCTGATCTGCTTCTGATAGGGTTTTTCTTGATTTTTCTTTTTAAGGCTTTTCTTCCCCTAAGCAAAAGCTCAGATTCAGCTGAAAAACTGTCCTATAAAAGTGGGAGTGAATGTCTGTAAGGGTGTGGTGGGAGGGGAATAGTGAGAAAAGACCTTCTCAGCAGTTGTGTCCTTGATTTCCAGAGGTTCTTGCACTCTGAGGACTGAGAGTTGGCTCAAGTTTTTCCATCTGTCTGCTGACTCATGTCCTTTCCTTCAAGGAAGCCACAGTGAGGGAAAGACTTCTCTGAGCACAGGCTTCTCTCTCGTGGCCTCCACAATCTTGAGCTCACCAAGCTTTCCTATTTCTTCACGAATTTCCTGATAGGTTAGTGTTCCCTGGGTTGGTTATGTGGCGCAGTCCCCGAGACCTATATAAGAACACCATTATTTTTTCACTTGAAAACCCTAAGAGAATCTCAGCAATGATTTCTCATTATTTTGAAAGATGTGCTAAAAGGGCTAGATAAAACCTGTATGATGTATCATGAAACACCCTGAAATGTGATGTGTAATGGTGGAATGAGCAGGATTTTATTTCCCCTATCTTTTAGCTACCTTTCATTTCTCCAGAGCTCCTCTGTGCCCAGAAGTATTGCTGATGCAGCTTGTTGAAAAGGAAATATTCACTGACCACAAATTTTGATAAAAATATTCCCCCCTCATGAACATTCTTTGTCTAAAATAGACATTTACTCTTCAAGCCTGGGGGAAACATGAAGACTTTGACAAATATCATAACTGAATTTATTTTTTATTGGAAAATATCTCCCAGGTTTGGGCCAGGGGATATGGAAAGAAAAATAGGTTTATTCTTGAAAAATTAATCTACATTGTAAGAAAAGTAATCATGCCAGAATAAATATTTTTAATTCAGAACTGAATGACCATGGAAAGATGTGATCTGGAAACATCACAAAACAGTTTAACCCACAATTGCTGTGCCAGCCATCTTCTTTTTGAGGGGTATCTTACCAGTCTTGTTTGGCTTAAGAAAATGAAATATGCATGATAAATGCGTTACATAACACATAGTAATTACTCTACTTTTAAGTGTCACATGAGCAAAGAAGATTTCAATGTTTTTAAATTAATGGATCTAGAAATACTTTGACATTTCCAAAAAGGTTTTTATTCACTACTGTGAACACAAAAGTCTTCTGAGGTTTGTTCACTGCCAGCTAACATATTTTTCCCTGGCCATTTCTAGTCAACGGTTGTTTAAAATATTGTTAACCACTATACTGCCAAACCCCCCTTGCTCTTAGTGAAAAGTACTCTTCAAAATAATAGGCCACATATTTCTGTCTTTGCTCGACAGCAATCAGTTACAGGCAGCTTTAGGAAGTGTGCAGTAATGTGAGCCTTCATGAGACCAGACTTGGTGTGCTAAGGGGGTTTTGTTTGATTTTTCAGTCCACTGCTACAATGAGGAAAAAAAAAATGACACGGGCACTTTATGATTTTACCATGAATAATTCCAATCTTTTACATCTTCTTTCATAGTCATTTTAGACTGTGCACAGTGAGTTAAAAGTGGAGGTACCAATCAGACCGATAGTATTTTACTCCTACTCTGCAGGGTTGATAGTGACTATGCAAGGTTGCAGGTAATGGAGAATCATGGTCTCTCTTTTTCCATGAAAGGGACTAGATTCTACCACTCCTACTCAGACTGAGGTCCTAATTTTGCAATACGGGAACTTGAGCAGAATCACCAGTGGAAGGGGTTCACGTTTGCCACCCCCGCCTTCCACCACATCTTTCCAGGTATCAGCAAACTACCCCCACATTATCAAGCTCTGCTGAGTTTGAAAATACCCCCCCATTTTCCACAGTTGTTTTTCTCCTCAGTGGTTCACGGGGGAGGCAGCATTACTCTGGGGGTGAGAGCAGGCATGCTGAGGCAGGGGGAGCGCCTTCCACAGCACTGGCACTGCTGCCTGGGTAGCCACGGCAGCTGAACGCGATTCATCCCTGCCTGAGCCAAAGGCAGCTCACAGTCCTTGGGGTCTCCCCATGCACAGTCCTGCCTTCTCACACCGTGGCAATGGAATGCTGTTAAAGAATGGGCTGTGTTTCCCTTTTGCATTCCTCTCTGACTGGGGATCTTCTGGTGCTCTTGCTCCCTTTTCCTCTCCTAACCCTGCCAGGGTGTAAGGACTGTACCTTCTCGAAGGTTGTGTCCTTTCCCAGTGATTGTCACAGGCCTAGGTTACACCAACATGTAACACACGGGTAACTGCAGCAAGAAAGGAATCATTTAGTATGAAGAAAACTAAACTAGATGATTCACCAGTTTCTTAACTTCTTATTCAGACTCTATGGGTCTGCTACAAGAATTTGCAAGCAAAGAATTAATCCTCTAAATTCTTCTTCAAGAGAGGCCACTTGCTGAGGCCACCAGTAGAACTTGTGTACAACTTCATGCATGAGAAGACCTAGACACAGCAATGTTTTTTGCGCCAAAAGAGTTGTTATGATGGTGCTGCTATTTTCTATACATTTTTCTGTCATTCCTCCTGAAAAGGCCAAAACAATGATCCAAATTTTCACTCAGACACAGTCAAAATACCTCCCCATAAGCCAGGACTTCCAGTATATAAAGCACTTCTCAGACATCCATTAATCCTCAAAACAGCCTGTGAGGTAGGAAATTGTAAGTGTTATTATCCCCACTTCACAGGTGGGGACTCTGATGCAGGGAGATTATGTGATTTGCCACAGGCTACACAGCAAATCCATGCCAGACCCAGGATTAAAATTCAGCAGCACCTGACATCTGGGCAAATGCTCAAGCCCTGGTCTCTGCTGCCTCTAGAATACGTGTCTTAAGCAGGTCTCCTGATAAGCATTCATAATCAAGCACTGTATGTCCCTGTATAGAACAAGGGTGTACACACATACCAAGAATGTACAAATCTAAGCAAAGCACAGGCTAAAACATGTCAATTTGAAGACATCTCCCCAGAAGTCTAAAGGAAGATCTGCACAGCCAACTTTTGAAAGTTTTATATTGCTAGTTAACTTCAAACAAAGGAGTAAAGTCTGGTACATAAAGCGTTTTGTGTTATGCCAACAGACATAAAGGATATTATTTAGATCAGTGTTTTCCTGTACATTTGCTTTCTAAAGAAAATGCACAGACTGGCCTATGTTCAAGAGCAGACAAAATTGATTTCCTTATGCTGGGAAACACAGATTGGTTCCCTGAATTTGATAAAAACACCATAAATTTTCATGTAAGAAGTAAATATTTCTGATAACATTCTTCTGCTTTGAAAGAGGTAGATAAAATATACCATTTGTTGCTCCAGTAGCATGTAGGATGTTTTTGTCTCTTTTTGTACTACCAAGTTCTCCTTGTCACTTTGTTGTGCAAACCCTTGATCACAAAAGTTGAATGGTTTTGCTTTTCCACAGTGGAAAGTACTTGTTTGCTGTATCTGCCCTGTCAGCTTTTGGCAAAATGTGCTGTTGTTTATTTTGCATCTCAAAGATTGTCATGAGAAGATTAATTTCTGTCCTTGAGAGAAAGAAAAGGTTTTCTCTGTTTTTTTCACAGTTTGTATGCAAGTTATTTCTAATGAACACTGTAAATGACAAAATCATTTTAAAAGTGGCAATGGATGAGAAGGTTTTGGATCAGATTTCTTCTCTGGCACTGGCAGACACTCCCTGTATGCCTTCTCATCATACACAGTCCTGTGAGTGTGAATAATAACACTACATCAGACCCTTTCTCCTCCAACCTGAATCAGTACAGAGCAGCTGCTCATTCATCTCTATCTTCAGCAGCACCATCCACTTTCCCTGATTCCTCCAAGCTCTTTTTTTGAACCACAGCTCTGTCTTCTGTCTTACCCACTTACTTCTCACATTTCTGCTTCCTTTTGTGGAAGCATTAGAGATATCCAGAAGATATTAGAATCAGAGAGAGAGAAGAAGAGAGAGGAGAAGGCTAAGAAAATAAAATGTGAGTGGTTCTTTCACAGGGAAATAACAATTTTCTGCATTTTAAAAGCTTTAAAATTATATTTATATATATTCCTACAAAATAATTTATTTGCTTAAATAATTTTGCACTGCTAAGTGTATTCTGTCTAAAAAAAATAACGCAGTATGATAGTCATGTCTTAATGGCATTCAGATATTTCCTGCAAAGCACATTGCAACACTAATAGGAAAAATTTTGGAACCTGCACTGGTAAAGAAAGCATTCCAAAAAACCAGCCACAGCTCATCTGTCCCCATTAAAGCAGATTATCTGTGCTATTAACCAGTGGATCCCTCCCAGTCCACTCAGCACGTATACCACTTGCTCTCTTCTAAATACCCTTTGGTGAGTTTTTTGGTTTTTCTGCCCTGTTCCATACAACATACAACAACATGACCATTTCAGTCACTAGGATGTATTTTTACATTTTCTTTTTTTCTTTTCTCCATTCAGTTTATTTCTTTAGTCGTTTTGCCTGGTTTTTCCTTCCTTCCTTCAACCAGTATGTACTTTTCTCCTTGATTTTATCACTGTATTTTATGTCCCATTATTTTGCACCCAGAGGAAAATTGCTGCCACTGGAGATCCTTGTGAAGACAAGTGATACCACTCGTAACTGTAATGAAATTATTCTTCATCTTAAAAGATATTAATTCCATGGCTGCCTATCTCATACTTGGGTTTGGCTTTAAATGTAATGTTAAAAACTGCTCCTTGAACTTATGTCGTTGAGCAGTGCAGTTAAAGTCCAGCTCAGCTATGAATTCCTTGTAATCATTGATCTTTTTGAAACCTGGGGAGGAGCAGAAGACCAGTGAAAATACAGTGCAGGTTGCTCCACTTGAGCGTGGGGAGACGAGTTGCTGACCATATGTTTGACAGCTGGGTAAGAACTTATTGGCTCCCCAAAGTTCAGTTCTCTCAAGAGCTGCATCATCCCTTGACAACTGGTCTGATAACACATAGTAAGAGTCATTTTAGAGATAAGCAGTGCTCATACTTACTTAGACTGCAAGGACCAGACATTAAAATGCAGCACTACCTCCTGCCAGGACTCCTCTGTCTGGTCTTAGTCATACTAAAATATCAGTGATAATATTAGAAATATTGCCCAAAGTTTATTTTGTTTGCTCTCTTCATTTAAAGATAAGAATGCCCATGATTTTTAAACCATTCAACTGCACTGGATAAATGTTGCAGTTGTGGGTGTGCCAATTAAAGTTAATTACTACTTGACTGATCTGACTTAGCATTAAAATGTCTGGTAGAACTGGCTCTGATCTTGCAAAGGGAACTTTTTCTTCTGTATTCCTGAGTGATGAGGGAGCTTGTTGTCTTGGGATCTGGATTTCCTGACCATCCATGCAAGAAGGCAAAATTCCTGATGCATAGCAAAATCATTAAATTTCGTATAATTCAGCTGCATTGGGCCTGACCTCTGTTTCCTTGGAAAGACATAGTTGGTGCAACTCACCCCATTCGACTTAGCATGAGTTGCAAAAATTTAAGCATTGACACTGGTCCCTTTTTACTGCCAATGGGAAGAAATAGGAACTTCTGATCCATGCCATCCTAAAAAGGTACTGGAGAGAGCTGATGTGATGCATGTTCCAAAAAACTGTTTATCTCATGCCATTAGATACAATAGAGACTTTCAGGGACTAGTTCAGGTTTGTGCAGCAGAACCTTAGCTGGTGAATTAAGTTAGATAAATCCCACTCATTTTCATCCAATGGCTGACCACGACTATTGGACTGGTGGTGGGTAGTTTATCTTTCCCTTTCCAACTTACTTGTGTGGTTTCAGTTACAGCTTTCAAAAGTTCCGTTTTCAGTTACTTCAAGAAAAAAATAATTTTTCATTTGTTTTGGTTTAGTCTGAAACTACATTTTTTTAGAAGACAATAACAAGACAACACAAGTGTTTACTACTGACTGAAGCTTTCATTCAACTCAGAATGGGCTGTTTTGTTTTCAATTTGGTGATTTTTAGCTCTTCATTGAATTTTCTTATCCCCTTAAAAATTAGCATTAAATGCAGACAAACTTTGAAATTAATTATTGCCTCAAAACAAAAAACCACCAGAAAACTCATTTCTGAAAATATTAAGAGAAAATGATGCAAAACTCAAACAAAACTATGCATAAAGTCATGTCAAATCTTGTTTCAGATCTCCTGACATTATGTATTTCAGAAAAAAAATCGCTTGCAAAAAAATGTAGTTCAATTCTAGTTTTCTTATTTCTCATTTCAAATCAGCAGCCATAACAAAGCAGCTCTTTCTTTAATGTGCCTCCAAGTGCATAAAAGCAAGCATTCAAAGACTACATATATGTGGAAGAGAAAATTAGTAAATTTGATCATCTAAGTGAGAAAAAAACAAAGCCAAAGAATAGAGATGGAAGTAGAAATTTGATCTCATTTCTACAGTAATTTAAGCATGTGCTCCGCTGCACTCTAGTCTGCTAAACATTCTGCTGAATTGCAGCTCTGATCTTGGCAACTAAGAGATGTGGAAACAGAGCGTATATTTCTAATGAGGTAAAAAATAAACAGTGCACAAGCCAAATGCATGCACACTGCCCATTCTTAAGTCTAGTGTTGTCACTGTCTGGCAGGTATATGATGAAATAGAAAGGTGGGACCTGTCTTCAGGGTGCTGCTTGTACCACAAGAGAGCTGTTATTCCACTGGGGAATATTTAAAACACAAACACTCATCATTCTTCCTTATGCTGTGTTGTGCCATACCCACCTTACCATTCACAGATCCTGTTTTCCCTCTGCTCCTCACCTCCACTGTTATTTCTTTTATTCATTTTTTTGTGTTGGGAGGCTAAGGGGACGAGCCCCAAGTACATTTTCCTATTTGTTTCATTCCCAAGTGAAAAGAAAGAAGAGAACTCTGGGTTCCTTTTAAATACTGCTTATACCTCTCTGAAGGTGTTGAGATCTAGATTCATCTTCAGATTATGCTCCATTAATTACACAAAGCTACTAGAGAAGACATTGATTCTTGTCTCTTATCATCATGTATGAAATCAAACAAATAAAGAAGATGGTCAGAAATTCAGGTCAGTAAGCAGAGTTATAGCATGTCTTTGAACAATCTGGGTATTTTTATGAAATATATTTCTTTTAAAAAATTATTCCTGTTCTGTCTCATTACCGCTCTAGTTTCTACATATTAAAAAGTTACATTAATATATTTCTTATAATTGGTCATGCTTCCAGAGAGAAGAGAGAAGTGTAGGCCTAGGGGAAGCTGTAAGTGGAAAACACACCTCTTGGTTCCCTTATTTTGTCAAATATTTCCCTATAGCTCCTATATAGCAGGTGGAATAAAGGTATGAAAAGATATTCCTTGAAGTGAAGCTCAGAGTGGGTAAATTACTTCCACTGAGGCTCAGACACATGGTGTGCAGGATCAGACACTACAGAAGGATACAGGTGTTCCCTTGTTTTTCACTTACTCACTCAACAAATTTTACAACCATTTGAGATCATGTTATACTGCACATACATATGTCATCATAGCCAGGGCATATTAAAGAGGTAAAGCAATAGTCATGGAGCACACTCTGCAATTCTGTGCCAAGAGATATTGTCACACACTCTCCATATCGTAACCAGAGCTCTGCCTCTTTCCCTTGTGCTTGGCACGGTTTTCTGACCATGAGATCATGGCAGATGGGAGTCTGGACATGATAACGCACTTGTTAGGAACTGAAGCTGCTGCTGATAGTGTCATTAAAATTTTTTTCAAAGAATCCTCAAAGCCAACCTCAGAAACTCCTTCATCTCATCTTACTCTGATCACTAGCAGCATTATAAACATGGCATTCCTGAGACAGTATGGAGGCCATGCCAGAAGTGAACCCAGTGCAGAGCTATCTAATTGCAGCAACACAAAGCAATAGAGTATAGCACAGGAAAAACAATTAATATTTATCTGGACATCCATTTGGTTTAGCAGAAAATGCTCAGCAAAAGCAAGAAAAGGGTATGAGCCGATTACACAGTTGCCATGTGGACTCCTTGAATGGCAGGAAGAGAGTTGAAACATTGGGTTGAAACAGCCTTATTGAGCTAGCCCTGCCTGCCAGCTGAAAGCTGATAGTCAGCTTCAGTTAGGTCATCAGAGAAATTAGTTCCAGTGATGCATCTTGAGGGTAGGCAGTACAATGTAAGAGGTATCTGCATTTTTTTTTCCTCAGAAGAAAGAGTAATCCACTCAGAAAACAATTAATGAATTACTGTCAAAACACTGTAGGAGGGAATATTACATCAGCAGGGAGCATTAATGGAACTGTTCATAATAGCTTATATTCTGACTTCTCTTCCACTTATTGTCAAGAACAAAGGGATGGTGAGGAACTGTGTGGAATGACAACCAACCAAAGAGTACGTTAACAAAAGAAGGAAATGATGCAGATGAAGTCAGTCATCCACTCTTCCTGCGCCAGTGTCTCTTCACTACTACCCAGATGTAAGGACAGAGCTTTCTTGGTTGAAGCCACCTTGTCTAATGGCAAGGCTAGAGTGTATAGAAAAGGATGGCAGCTCAGTATTGTCCTTAAAAAGATATGTTTTGTCATGTGCTCTGTCTGTATTTAACCATGCTGTTCCCCTCCAGCCTTCTGCCCTTTTATTTTCCTCCTGAAAACTGCCTTCCCCTTTCCTTCCTAAGCTCGCATATCTATTGATGTGCTGAGGGCTTGATTTCTTGCTTCCCACGGGGCATTGTTGGATTTATGTCAGCATTATTTCACCATCCAGGATGGCAAGGTAAAACTGGGGTCTGACTCTGTCTACCTAAACCCCAGGCGAGCTCACATGGATACAGGGTGTGGGGCATGACAGAGGGCTAGGAGGTGAAATAGGTGGGATGACAATCTGGCCCAAAGCCTGGGGAGCTAGTAAAGACATGATGTTCCCATTGACACCTGTAGTAGTAATATTCAAATATTAGTCCTTTAATCCAGTCTACTCTCCGTGGAGCTGTATCTCTGAAAACACAGGAGAATTGTTATGCTTACTGTTAATAAGACAAAAGTGTCATTTCTTGGGGAGTTGTTATCTAAAAGATGAGCAGCTAAAGAAGCTGGTGGAAGAAGCAGGATCATTAATAATGCTACCCTAAAGAAATACACATAGGATAAAAAATATGTGCTATCAAACAGTTTTGTTGGGATCAAAGGTTCAAATCACTTCCTCAAAAGACCTTTTAATGGGTAATGATCAGGAGTGAGTGCTTCCGTGCTGGCCAGGATGTGTGATAAGGTATGGCTTCAAGGAAACTCTTTGTAATTTCATGGAAAGATAAAGTTAAAGGACCGTGCTTTCTTAAAATTACAGGAAAATATCCCTTATGATACACTGCCAGATCTATCTCTCTAAGGAGAGAATGAGCTGGAATTCAGTCACAGTACTGAAGAATTTGTGAAAGACAGATTTGAGTTCCTGCTTATACATCCTTTAAGCACAGTATTTGAAACTATAATAAGGACTGTATGCACATATCTGTACATGCACCAACACAATGCTTCCAAAATGCTTCTTCTGTGACTTATAGCTGTAGTGTATGCCCAGGGACACGGTGACTTTGGTGGTTCAGCCAGCTCATGTTGGTACTTAAGACATTTCTTAAAGGTACATCAGGAAAGTTTCCAAATCTGTTTTCTGAACCACAATGAGAGCCAAGACATAAAAACTGATTTTGTAAACAAAGTGATTTCCAGTATAGCAATGATGTGGCTGCATTGCACAATTAAGAGACATGTTTAAGAGTAGCAGACTCAAACACCAAAGGACTCTAGGCTAAATCTTTTTGTCTACAAGTTTTAATGCATCATTCTCCTCTGGGAGACAGCCACAAGTGACTGCAGAGCAGATCAAGTAAGTCCACCATCTGCTAGTCACTAAACTTGGGGTATCCCTTCATGGTATTTACTCTACAGAGGGCATTGGTTCATTGCAGACTGTAGTCCTCTGGACAGGACTATAATGGTTTGTGCTTTTAGCTGTGGAGGTCTTGGTTTGAAGAGCTCTGTGAGATGCTGTACCAGCACAGTATGTAGGGGAAGGTAATTGTGGAGATATGGCTGTAAGGCTTCATCTTCTCGAGTAAGAACAATAGAACTTCCAGCACCCACAAACGCATCTGGAGGCTCATGCCACGCTTGTCAATAACTCTGTATCGACCTGGTCCAGGAAGCAGAGCAAATATGCAAGCTTCACAGCAAAACCATTGTGCACTCTTGGCTCTGGGGACTCTCCCTTTCCTGACAGAAATAATAAAAAAGCACCTGAACACTGAGCCAACATGGAGAACAAGAGCCCATGAGCCTTTCTATTCCCCTCCAACAGGGTGGTGTGCTAAGCTTTCAGTGTGTGCTGCCGTCCTCTGCTCTCCTGCAGCCCAAGCATGCCACCAAGTCCACCTCTGACACAGAGAAAGAAGGTAATTTGGCTAGTCAGGGTAGATTGAACTCTAGGGGTTGAACATCTGCCACTTTTCCTGAAGGTTTCAGACCTTTTCCCGATTAGTATTGCCCCATGTAATGGTAGCTTGCCAAACAAATTACAGAAATTTCAGGCTTAATAAATACCACAAGAGCCACAAGTTCGAGTTTGATTCTGTTTTAGTTTTGCGTGCTACAACATGAAATTAATCTGCTAGTCATCTTCAAGTGCTTTTCAAATAACTCTGCTGTTTATTGCACACTTCTGTATGTTTACAAAAAATTTTAAAAACCATTATTTCTCTAGGTACTCTTCTTTCTGTAGCCCTAAGTTATTGTCTTATAGTGAGTTTTGAAACTGTGAGAAACAATTTGCATTAACTTCACAGCTATAATTTATAAGGAACATAATGAGTCATTGTCACAGGCTGTCCGCCTTTGTTCTCTTCTACTTCCTTCTTTCAAAATGGAATTTTCTTAGAAAAAAATACTCATTTTGATAGATAGCTTTGGGACTTTTAAAAAAAATAGGAACATTTCTGGGAAGTAGTGTAAGTCAAAGACAAAGTTTGACCAAAGAATAAAAAGATTCAGAGAATGTGTTCTATTTAGTGCTGAAACTTAAAAGATTTGTATAAAGGATACTATCAATTCTTTACGAATTCAGCCACCCATATACTCATGCACTTACACCTATTGCCTAACAATGGCTTGCTGATTGCAGCAGTGAAAGTAGCAGAAAACTCTAGCTCACAGAAATGTTTGCACTTTGCAACACTTAGGGTTTGGTCAGGCAGCTGGATTTAAGGGCAGGCTTAATAAGCAATATTATCTCCCTGAAATAAAACTTTCCTTCATTTGAAGATTTCTAATCTCATTTCCAAACATAAACATTACAGAGTATGGAGGAATAGTATGTTCTGTCTGGTTTTGAACCTCTCTGAAAAACAAAAAGGTAAGATAAGATGTGGACAAGTAGGGCCATCGTGTTTGCAACCCAGTAATTATTTTGATTGCTTAGAGCCCATAAACTGACATGTGAAACACACCCAGCACAAATACATTCTGCTCCTTTCTAATTTCACACTGGGATAAATTTTTTTTTTCCTTCTCTCCTTTGGGCTTTCATAAATCCTTGGTTTTTCCCTCATTGAAGATGTGCATGTCAGACGGAGAAGCCCCACTGGGTCCCCAGCAGTTCTCATTTTCACCAGTTTGTCCAGAGGAGCAGAAGGGCCTGGTTTGCTTTTGTCACGTAGAAAGTGGGATTCTCACAAACAGCCTTAATGGACAAATGTTCCATGACTCCCTTCTGAACAAGGAGTACCATTGGCTGTAACTTAAAATACCTTCTACTGACAACTTCCCTAGATATAGAGACCAAACTTTGTGTTTCCGTATTGCATACAGCATTTCTCTTTCAGTTGTTTATTGAAACCCTTGAGCTTTACTAGATGTGGACAGAGGTGCAGCTCTTGAATAGGGCCGAGTCAGTAGCACTGAGCTGGTCTTTCAACAGATTTCAATATGGGTAGGAATAGGTTCTTGCAACTCTGTTCAGAAAAGCGTGTGAGTGCTGTTAGACTTATGCAGCACCTTAGAATTACTAATGCATTTTAAATACCTCCCCTGAACAGGGTCTTACAGACTAATTTGTGCTATGTGTGAGAGATGCTGAGTTCATCTCTAGTTCCAATATGAGTGGCCAAAAATAAATATGTATATTTATATAAATACACTCACACATATATACAACAATCATGAGTTTATGATTAGCTGAGGCTGACTATCTGACTAAGATGATACTAGGATGAATCATTACCACACCAAATTTGCTCAAGGTTAGACTTGTTTTCTGTTTTCTTTTTCCTTCATAATATGGCTTTTGTTCTAGGTGATCCGTTTAAAGTATGAAAAAACCCCAAGAAGTGTCTTTGAAAATGTGGTTTATTTGCATAAGTAAATCTTTTACAGGAAAAGAATACATGCATTATATTTATCTGGTGGTATCTTTTTATCCCTTTTCTTTACTTTTTTCCACCCACATTTAGGATTCAACTTTCTCATGTGAAACCACTGAGGTCTTTTTTCTGCTGTAGACATAACAGAAATGTCCTGTTAGACATTCATTGTGTGACTCATGGGCCATAATGTGGAGAGATCTAGAATACACAGTCTGAAAAAAGAGGCAGAGAAAATGTTCACATTCGGGAACACAGTCGGGAGTTCCACATCTAAGTCAGGAGCAGCGTTGAAAATAAGCAGAGTTATGTACATGTAAAACAGCATCAGGCCTTTCATTTGGCAGATGCAAGGATGTAACATACAAACCATGAAGATTAAGTGAGGTGGGTTTTGAATTAGGAACAAAAAGAGCAAATGTAAATATTCTTCTCCAACCAGACAATTTGAGAAACATCCTAAAGGAAAAAAAAATATATCTAGTGTGTCTGTGCTGAAGTAAAACTGGCACATCCCTGTCACATCAGCATGAGATCAGAATCAAATCCAGAAAACTCAGAAGAAATTGTCTCTCAAATGGCACTGCTAAAAGTTTTCCTGATAGCTGGTGCCATTTAGTGATACATTTGTGATGGTCTCCTTAAAAGCGTATCTATCAGCAGTTGCACAGAGACACTGAATGCCCTAGGGTTAAGCTAACCCTGCACCCACAGATGAAATTAGGACATTTGACAAGAAACCAGATGAGTTTCCTACAGTCTGAAAACTTCCACCTCTCTCTCATTTGTAAAACTGTTTTTTTTCCATGGCAGTCACTTGCCTGTTTGTTTCTGCATACACAAAGATGATGAACATAACAAATGGAGCTGAATCATGGGTGAAGGTGGTCCAGGAGATGCAAAGGAGGTGTGAGAACTGATAAGGGGCAGAGGCTGCCTTTCTCTGTGGGCTGGAGCCAGGCTAGGCAACCTGCAGGCTCTTTCCAGCTGTACCACTGGCCCATTGCTTAATCCACAGCAAAGTCTGTCGCCTCTCTGCCTTCCTCATGTCCCCATCTTATCCATATATGGGAAAGCCACCTGAGCCACACAGGGGCCATATCAAGTTCCCGAGAGCTCTGCCCTGGCTGCTGCCTGCTGGTTTCCTGGTGAGAGGGCAGGTGGCCCCAACAGCAGGCAGAGGTGGGGAGAGGCAGAAAGGCTCTCTGCCTGATCCACATCACCCAGGATTCCCAGTCAGGAGGTGCTCTGTCCTGCACCCAGGCTGAGGTATTCCCAGACAAGTCAAATGGCTGGAGCAGAGCCCAGCCTCTGACACAGGGAGAGATGGGAGAGAAGTGGTTATTAGCTGAGTTTGCTGTGCCCATCAGTCCTCTGCTCAGTGATTTCCAGACAGATGAAAGAGGAGGACCTGGAGCAGAGACATGCTGCATTCTGGGGACTGGCTCTCACCTATCACAAGGGACCATTATAGCCTGGCAAAACTCATCCCCATGTTGCTGGGATGTCTCCAAAAATTAATGTGCCTCACTGTGGGATTTCACCCTGTAGAGAGGAGAAAGATCAACTTTTTCATCTCTGACCGTGACATAACTGCTTGTCACGTGTAAAATTACACGTCTGTGTAAAATACAACGATCTATCTGGTGGTATTCCGGTACCATGTCTTCAAAATAGACAGTACCAGATTGCAACACAACTACTCTGATATTGAGGTATCTGCAATATTAGTCTTGTACACTGCGTGTCTGTGCATCCACCATGAAACTATCTCCTACTGCAGAGGGGTGATGGTGCTGCTGGGATATAGGAGTAGCATTCTCCTTTCCCTGATGACTGCCATTCTCACCCCAGGGCAGTGATAGTACCAGGAAGATTGCCCAACTTTGGGGAGCTACGAGACCCAGGAATGGAGCTAGTGGCCTCCATATCTTCTTATGGATTCCTCTCTAAGATGAAATCCCTGTTAGCAAGTCCTGGATGAAGCAGGGATTTTCAAAAAACTGCAGTACAGAAGGCTAGTAAGAAGGGAAAGAAAAAAAATCAGTATTTTCACCACCCACCAATGTCCTTCCTGTTCAAGGGTGCAGGATATTACAGAAGCCGGTGATATTGGGATTCCTCCTGGTATTATCAAATTATTAAATTTACACTGTGTAAACACTGGCTGAACCAGACAGAACCAGGCAAGTGTAAGGGGAAGGATCCTTTGGTTTTTTATATAATGAGTACAGCTCATGAAGAATTTATTTATGGAATATATTCTTCTGAACAGACTTGTTTCCTTGGACACATTCCTTGTTTTCTTGGACCTGAAGTAGAATTTCTTTAAAGATCAGAGAGAAAATGAAACTAGCAAACAGCCTGGGGTCTGTGAATTTTGCCACAATTTGGAGAACACAACAGAACATATCTGCTATATCCCATACAGGACAAGAAATTTTAAAATCATAGTCTCTCTCATCTCCTGGGAATGCAATGGCATCCAGTCTAATGGCTATTTCATGCATTTGGTCTCCTCCCTCTCTCAAGTTTCAAAATTTCAATGCTGTCATCTCTGGAGCAGGAAATTCTAGGAAAATGGAGGAACAACAAACTTCTTCAACTAACAAAATCATACCCCTCCTCATTAATATTCCATAATTTTCAGAACAGGTACAGGTTTTTGTAAGCTTGATTCGTAGCTTGACAGTAAAACCAAATGGACCTGATTCAGTTGTAACAGTGCCAGTGCAAATATTTTGAGTTTGCTTTGATATCAGTGCAGAAGTTCTCAAGTGAAAAAAGAGTCGGACAAACAAATTAAAGAAAATTAACCCCTTTTTCTTCTCAACCATCTCTAATTGTTTATTCTGGTCCCTGCTCACCATAATTTCTTTAGTCTTTTGGCATGGCTTTATTTAAGCAGGCTGGTCCCAAGATGACAAGTTACATTTCTGTGATCCTGCAAGGTGCTGAGCATTTCCCTTTGATCCAGGAGAGATCAGAAGCATCAACTTACCTTCAGGTCCTTGGGACTATCTCTGCATGGGAGCACTTGATTTAGCTCCTTGTGGTTTTTAGGGCCAGCAGGTCAGTGTTCTGTGAGGTTCAGAGCATTTTTTGTACTTTGATTCTCAGCATCGACATCTTGGACAACATGTGCTCCAAAGCACAAAACTGTTGTTATTCCTGCTCTCCACCCAAAGTAGCTGCACAACAATGTGAAGAAAAAGTTTGCGTCAAATTCTACTTGCTAGGAAACATTCCTGCTTGGCTGAGCTTCCATTAGATGGATAACCCAGTGAAATGCATTTTTATGCCTGAAGATTTAACTTGCAAAACTACGTGGCCTTCAATGAGCTTTCTTAAAAATAGAACCCTTTTTTAAATGCAGAACTCTTTTCAGCTGAAACTGTTCCTACAACAAAAAAAAGGATAATCATTGCTGACAGATTTTTTAAAACTGCCTTTTTTCCAAATTTTTATCTGATTTGTTGAAGCTGTTAAAACTCCTGAGGCAAAAAAAATATAGAGGGGCAAGAAGAATGCTTATCTCAGACTGATACTGATTTTGAATTACATATTCTACATGCTGCAGTAAGGCTGTGAAACTTTATGCAAATGAGTAATTTTGAACAGCTGAATCACCCTTGCTGAGCCAATTTTTATCAATTGCACACAGTCCAGCAGATCAATGAATTGTCTACAGCTTACTCATGTCCATAATTCTTTATACCTTTAGGGCTTTGTTTTCTTCCAGAAAAACTCAAAACTGTAAAAGATGATGAAAAGTAACAATATAAGGAGAAATAAAGAGAAGATAAGTCAAGAGAGGGAAAAAACCCCACATACTTATCCAGGTAAGACCAAAAAGGGATGAAAATATAACTGCAGTGTTGACATAAATAAAAGATCAGGCTCAGTTGCAGTAACTTTGACAGTCAGGGATCATGTCAGCCAAATCCTGAACTCAGATCTTACTCAGGAGACTGTTCCCTAGTAAAACACTAATAGCATTAGACCTAGAAATCTCAAGTACTGTAAAAGTAACAGAATTCCAGGGCAATAAATAGAGAGGGAATTCTAGACAGTAGGACTAGTAGCCTAGGGGTAAAAAATGGATTTTGGCAGATTCTGGCCTTAACTATATGAGTTTTTACATAAACATTTCCAGTACTTTCCTTACTTCACAGTAACCTGGCAAAAATGAGATCAGACTAATATATACCTCTGATTTCCCTTGTAAAATTACCATAGACTACAATGTAAAGATAATCCTCTCTTCTACATCTTAATGTAATTTCCATTCATAAGGGAATCATGAAAGTATAAAAGATATCTGGCCTTTCACCTCTTTTAGCATGGCAAAATAACAGCTCAGTAAATGCAGTTTGTCCCACTGTGAAAAGGAGTGAAAGGAGATTTTGCCGAAGTTTGTTACGATATGAGCTCAGCCTAGCTAATTAGAGTTCCAGAAAATATTACGTTATTCTTAGACATAACCAACCCTGTTTGAAAGTCAAAATGCACAGTGAAAAGTGGCTTCAAAATTATTTAACTCATTTAGAAAGTGGAATATTACGTGTTCAACTTCAATGACCATTTAACAGCTGTAGAAAAATAAAGCTCCAACTCACTGCCCCTTTGCAGATGCAGCTCCAGCTTCAGCAAGGACCACTTTATGCTCCATCAACCTTCAGCAAGGTCATGAACAGCTTTCTGCAAGTCAGTAACAGGAGTTAGCACCTCCACATGCTTAGGGAAATGTTAGATTTCAACAAGAGATTATATAAAAGTACTTAGTGGCCAACCAAACCATAACCCCTTTGAAGAACTTGTTGAAAGCTTTGCTCTGTACCAGATTAGGTGTTGGGAGCTCAATGAATAATGGCAAAAGGTGTCTTGTTATTATTTGGGGAATAGGTTTCCTTCCAATCACCTCAAAGAATTTGACAATTTCTCCCACACTAATTCACTCACTGCTGATTCATTTGAACTCATAAATGCTGATGGTTGCAATTTTATTGGAAGTCTATAAGCTCAATTAAAGTGGTTTTTTAACATAAAGAATAAAAGACCATCTGAAACAAGAAATGGAGATGGCCAAAATCTTTCTCTTTGAAAATGTGCACTGCAGTGAGTTACCTATTTAAGTGACTTTTGGTACAGTCAATATTTAAACCTGAAAGGTGTTAAGGTATCTTTAAAAGCTGTGTTAAGAGTATGTTTAATACAATATCACCAAAGATTAACTGGAAGTGGCTCCCCTTTGTTCTAGATGCCGTACGAAGAGAAAGTGAAAGATAGTCACTGTACTGAACAGCTTGAATCTCAACAGCTAAATTGGACACAGAATGAGTGCAACAGATTAAGTAAGAAAAAATAATGGGTTTTGAGAAAGATGGGGAAGCACAAACCATACTATTCCCATTCCCAAGCACGTCTTCTGTCTTTTCCTGTGCTACGCTCAGTTTCCAGGAATCCTCCTAACAGGATCATGGTGTTCATGGAAATGTTGCAAGACACATACTTCTTACCACACAAGACTTACAAAGCATTGTGGAAAACTATGGAGGTGTAAATGCACTTGTTTTATTAGGTGAAAAGCATCTTGGACTGTGACAGTCAAGTCAGATCTCTGGCAACTAAGGAATAAAAACCATTTTTCTCCCTTTGTATTGTAGAAAGAGCGAAGGATGTGTCTATTGAACAACTGGTAAGTAGCCATTCAGTGAATGGACCTAGGGTACATTTCTCCAGCTGAAGTCTCCAAGATTTTCTCTCTCATGTCCTTGTGCACAGATACTGAGTTTGGATGAAATCACTGTGCTCTTCCTCATGACTCCATCACTGCAGGGCCTTCCCCACATGGCTGCAGCTCTGCCATGATTCTGGGGCAGAGAGGATGGGACCAAGCCTAGGAGGTGTATTTATTCCTTTTCTTGAAGTACCTGCTGTCCTTCCTGCAGAGGCTCCGCATCTCAGGAGCTTTGATGTGATCACACAGACAACTTAGGATAAACATTTTACACTATTTTGACTGACCTAAAAGAAAAAAGTAATAAAAATGGATTTACCATGAATAACAGCAGGCCAAACTTCAGGTCTGTTTTGCCTATCACTGGCATCATCAGCCAATCTCCAGGACTCACAACTCCGGCTTTTCTGGGATCAACCATTTTGTAATCTTCCACTTAGGACTTTTCAAGCCAATCTGACCACTACAGAAAAACTAACCTGAGTGTTGGCCAATTTGGGATACACAGCCTTCCTCTGGAGGCTCATACACGGCACCGTGCGTGTTCTCTCCCTCCACCTCTTACTTCCAGATCTCCTTCTTGGCAGAGCCAGGGTGTGACTATTCCCCTCACTTGGGCTGTCTGCAAGGATGAGATGTTGGGAGAGCTTCGTGCTCTCCTGACCCCCCCTAGACTGGTCTCAAGAAGCTCTAGATTTCAATGAGGGCTGCAGCTGCAAAGTAGTGATCTGGATCCAAATTTCCCAAAGCAGTGCTCAGATGATTTAGTTCCTTGTTGAAAGGAGCCAGCTCTGAATTTTAAAACTGAAATCAGAGCCAAACTTCCTCAAAGTCTGGGAATGTTCTGATCTAGTGGGTTTGGTTTGAGCCCATCTCTAATATGAACCATATAGAAAGAGGGCCCAAGTCTGCTTTCATTTCCATTAATTTCACATGAGAACAGGTTGGAAAACTTTCTCGCAATGTAAGTTTGTCAGAAAAGGCCAGTAGGGTCAACTAGTTGTTCTCATATTCTATAAATTGCAAGGAAAATTTCTCCATGAACATATTTTAAAAGCTATGTCGTTCTCATCCCAAAAAGATGTTTCCAATAATTTGCATTTTTATTGCTTCTATATGGATTTATGCTGTTACCTTTTTCATGATGCACCATTTTTTCATGACTTAGCGGCAGCTCTCTGGCATATTGTGCAATTCTGCATATTATTATTGAGGACACATCACCAAAGCATGATCATAACTGATAGAGTCCATTCTTTTTGTTTTATGTGTGGCACCCAAGCTTAATATGAACTGATATGTCTCATCCTTTTTTCCAACTCAACATGCAGCTTGTAGGAAAATTTGACACTTAATGTATAAATACACTGTGAAATTTTGTATTATTCTAATAAAAATACATGGATGAAATGCTATTCAAAACATTGAATTCAAATATGATACATGCATATTCTGTCATTTTAAAATGTCTTAAAAAGGAGTTCTTCCCAAAATTTTGCATCAAGGTAACTTCTGGAATTTCTTGGTTTGATTTGATTTGGAAGAAAAATTATCAATGACCAGCGAGAGAGAAGGGCCAAATATGACCAGCTCAACTTTACCTGTACCTTCCCAGGATGTGGAAGATTAGATCCCAGTTTATCTTGGAAATGAGAAACATGGAAGTGAAACAGCCTTTGCACAAAAAACTGCAAACATGCAAACAAAAATAAAACCCCTTTCTAAAATACCCCTAAATGAGAGAACAAATGAAGTTATGATGCCTTTTTTTTCCAATTTCATTGCTTAACCTGCAAGGTCAGAGCAGCCTCCTACCTGTGAAGGAATACACTACCCACCAGTCCAGTACCTCCTGAGTTTTTAATGACCATGTGGTCATGTGTATTAGGACACGATACATGGAAAATCACAGCCACAAATAAGTCCAAAAATGTATGAGTCCAGTTCAAATGTATGAGATCTGCTGTCTTGCCAATTGACTTACTGCATAATTCAGGCCACGAATTTTCCCAAAAGATATACACTTCTGGCACATTAGTACACACAGAGATCACAAACCAAACCTGGGGGAAATTACATGTGCAGTAGTAATTTTAAATGTTGTTGTTCTGGGGCGTTGGTATCAAATGGCTTTTGACTATGTGCTTTAGGGTTCGGTTCACTTTTTTTAGGCCATCCTAGGCAGAAACTTCCTGATTTAGGACCTTAGATAGTACTTTCATCCACTTACTTTTGGAGTTGACATATTTTCTATGTTCAAGTCTTTGCCACCACCATCAAATAGCAGGCATACTTGCAGAAAATCACATTTCAGTCACCAACTGTTTATTTATTGTGGTTAATGCTTTAATTTGTATTCACGTTAAAATCATTACTGTGATTATCTTAAACATTAATCGGATACAAGATTCCTTACTGTGAGGAGCCATCCATCTTTCACCTGGACAATCCAGGAGCATTAACTTTGAACACCTATGGGCCTTATGTTCATAATACAGACATAACTGGCATTATAAGTTTGTGCTTAAAATTTAAATTACAGTGATGGTCTAAGAAATAAGCCTCTTCAGTCGATCTGCCTAAGCGAGTGAGGCGCTCCCAAACCTCTGCATTCTGCCCAAGATTCCCAACACAGAGCAACATACCTCTCTATTTTCCAGCACCTATTGAGCTAGTATCGTGACCATGTTCCTCACACTATGGACAATTACTTTGTGCAGTAAATCAAGGACTTCTGGAGTACAACACATGCTCAGACCATCTGGGCAGGACATGTATTTGAATTCCTCAAAATCTGCATTGACAAAGTTTCCAGAGTGAAAAAAGAAGGATATGTCCAAGAAAACCCAGATGTATGATATCTTTAACTGAGTTTAATCTTAGGAGGAATTGTGGCGGGGCGGATTAGGTCACAGATGACCATAATTCTTAGAAAAATACCTCACAAATCTCTAATAATCAGCAGTGGCATATTCAAAATTCAATCTCCTTTTCACTGGAAATGGAGAGAACACACCCCAGACACAAAGAATTATTCTCCCCCGACAACTTTCAAATCCTAGTGGCAATGCATGGAAGCACTAGCCCTTCTTTAAAGCAAAGGGACAAAAAGAAAAATAAAATCAATTTTTTGCTAATGTATTTTTCCTTAATGTAATCCTTAAAAACAGCTGGATCCAGGCTGTTAACTTCTGCAAAAGCATCTAAGTGAGATAAACACCTAGTAAGTTCTCAGCTAAAAATGTCAGAAAATTAATCCAGAATTGTACATTTCTGGCACAATCAGAAGTAACTGCTTAAACAAACCCTTATACAGGGCAGTACCAGACAAACTTTGCAATGCTGGTGCTCTATCCATAGCAAAATGGGTTTAATTCCATTTAAGAGACTTCACAGACGATTGTATCTTTTTAATTAAATTAATTTAAAAGCCTATTATATTTTTACTGGTGAAAATTTCATGCATAAGCCCAAGAATAAACAAACAAATAGAAAGATGCTAAGGAAGCAGGACAATAATATGCCTTTATGTGCAAGACAACTTGATTCATTGGAGTAGTGTGGCAGAAGCAAACTTTTAAAAGGGACTTAAATGTGGTAAGTCTAATCCGGATCCAAATCTAGCCTGGTTACTTCATTGTAATTGAGATCAGACTCTGATGCCACCAGCAAAAGCTGCAAATAATCTTCTGACTACCATTATTTCACCCCTGCATTTGTTGGCAGAGCTTCAGCAGTACACTTTGGAACCTGGGGTGCCTCCTTCCCTGGATTGCTCCTGGCTGCTCCTGCTGGCAGGGGTGCACCACTGGCCAGATGATGTCCAAAGTAAAAGCAAACTCTGTCTTGCTGGGACTCTGCCTATGGGGACACTGGACAGAGTCCAGTCAGGGAACAAAGTGATCAAAAAGGGAACAAAGTGATCAAAGGTGTCTGCAATGCACTAGAGAAGAGGAAAAGTGACACGACTGGGAGTAAACTCACAGTTTGAAGGAGGAGAGGTGCGACTGTGCTTTTCTAATTCTGTCCAGGACTCAGAAAGAGACAGCCAGGAAAAAATAGCACTGGGGGAGTTATTTTCTCATGGTATCTCCAGCCAAAAGCAAGTTGTTACCAGAAGTCTTCTGAGACACATTGAGTCAGGAACAGAAAAAAAAAAAAAGTGCTCTGGGACTTAAGGCAAGATGTAGATGGCTTGAGGCACCCACTTCCAGAGCTCTCTTCCAGAAAAACTCCACTGAGCAGCCACAGAACCCTGGACGTGCCAGCATCCGCAAGGCTCCGTGGAGTGCAGACGCAGGCCTCTCCTCCCCACGCCCAGCCACATGGTATGGGCAAGCATGGACCAGGGATGAATCCCTGGCTACAGACTCTTAAACCTCCCAGGGACCAGGAAACATGAACTGGAAGGGTTTTGTCCACAGGCATCTGTGCTCTGAACAAAGCTACATCTCCGCAGGATGCTTCTCTCCTTTGCCAGCACAAGTACCATTTAACCCACTGGGGCTTTTCTCACATTTTACCGGCAAAGCAGAATGCCTGACATGGAGCCAGGCCAGGAAAGGGATGGCTCAGTTTCCTTCTAGTGTTGAGTATTCCAGGGTGAAGGTCTTCTGCAGACTGGAGAGGTTGCTCCCATTAGAGAGAGAGCAAATTATGAAACAAAGGTACTTGTGTTAGTACAGCCAGAACCTTAAAATAGCATGTAAGCAGTAAATAGCACCTCTGCAAAAGCAGGCACAGTGCCCTAAAAGTGTTGTACTTTCTCTCATGGGCCACGTCCATGCTTGGGCTGCTTTCAGGATAATGGTGCTGTAATAGTAATATGGAGGAGAAGGCCTTGTTTTACACACGTTTAAGCTATTTCAGGCAGTGCTTTTCCTGACATTCACACTGATCACAATTTTCTGCATATATTGCATGTATATAAATGTATTCGTACATGTAGGCATTTGTGTGTATGCATTTTAAGATAGGAATATATGTATACATATACTGTGTACATCTATTTAGATTGTGAAAAGACTAATTCATTCTGCATTAGCAGCACTTCAAAACCTCAAGCAGTGCTAGTGTCAGGGTGGAAGCCTGCTGATTATGCAGACTATTGTTAAATATAATTATCCCTTTAACTCCTGACTCTCTTTTCGTATAATATCCCAGTGTCCAATCAAGGCACATCACTGGTGGCTTGTGTGTGTGCAAGCAGGTGTCCCATCCATCTCTGGTACTGATTCTAACATCAGCCCATGCAAGGCTTGCAAACAGCAATAAATAAGTTTGACACAGCTTTAGCAACACTTTGAGTTGTTTTGTTTTGTTTTAAAAAGGGAATTGAAAGCAGTACGAAATGAAATGAGAGGGGTCACAAGTCTGTGGCCAAAATGGAACAATAACCATAGTAAACTGTTGAGCAATAAGAAACAAGAAGAGTTTCTCTTGATTTTTTTTTTGTTTATTTGTTTGTTTATTTGTTTTCTACCCTCCTTGAATGTTTTCCACTTCATGTCACCCACTGGATTGTGGAAATTGATTCCATCTGGATCTTTCCCAGTTATGTGTGCTGAGACACTGGCAGTCTTCAAGCTGGGCAGAGCAGTTGCCTCTGATTCAGATTTCTCATTACTTCTGTGGGAATGCTGCTCTTTCCCTCTGTGAAGGGCTGAGCTTGTCCCGTGGGAATGGGAGCTGCTAAAGAGTAAAGAGCTCCAGCATCCACCCAGTGGTGTCCAGTGGCTTCTGACCTGGTAGAAGTAAATTGCATGGCAGTCTATACATTGCAGTCTAGACATTGCACCTCACAGCAGAAAGGAGGATAGCTTCACTTTTCCTCCAAAATGTTAGTGCCTGTTTTCCAGACTGGCTGAGCTCCCAAAGACCAGCCATTTCTGCCACCCTGTCAGGTAACAAACTCCAGACCTACCTGATGTCTGTAGTGACGAGCAACACAACAAACCACCAAAGGCAGCAATATTTTGAAATAGTCCATTGAAGTGTCAAAAACAGGGTTAGGATCTTGTTATTTCAGATAGATTTTTGATCACTTACCCTCACAAAATCTCATAGGCTGTTATTCAGGTGACTTTCCTTTATTAGCACAGGCAGCTAATAAAGGCTTTGGACCACTGTAAGGTCAGTGAGTGGTTCCACCTGCAAACTGAGTCCAGGAAGATCAGGAGCCTGGCACCTGGGGAGGTGGAAGTCACAAGACAAAACCTTGTCCCTCATCCTTGTCCTACAGTGGGACTTCCCCTGATCACCTGCAATACATGCAAGGGTCTTAAAATTGTCATAAAGCCTTATATTTTTCAAGAAGAAACTGCACTTGGCTGAATAAGGCTGACAATCACTTCTCTTTAATGGAAGAATTCTCAATGCGTGCGTGACCTTTAGCAGAGCTACTCAAATGACTGTGAACTGTTTAAATAAAAGCAGAATTTGGCTCCAAATAGTCAGTAGTTTATGAATATCAATAGCATCTCAGTGGGTTAAGGGAAAAATACACTACAGGTGGCTTTCTAATTGACCAGAGAAAATTTTGGAAATTTAATCAACACATTTAGTTTGCGCATGAACAATTCATTTCACAGATGTTTTGTTAAGAGGCCCACAGGCCTTATGTTGAGGAAAAACTCCATTCAGCAATCTCTATTTTCACTCACGTTGTTGAATGGAGAGAAAATAGATGCTTCAGTTGACAGTCGAGGTCCCATTTTGCCACACATGGCCTACATGTGAAGCAGCTGCCAGTCCAGCCCAGTACACTTACAAGAAGAGCACATAATGCAAGAGCAGGTGCCTAAAAGAAACAGGAGGAATACAAAAAAGCAGGAAAGTTATTAAGATTAATATGATAAACATAGCCACTCGTAGCCTTTCTCAGATCTTTTGTAGATCTTCTCAGATCATCTGTGAAGGTATTAAACACTGAGTGTTTACTCCTTGATGTCTGTGAAGAGCATTTTCTGGAAAAAAAATCTGTTATTTATTTTTTTGGTGTAGCATTTCATTAGATGTTACGAAAGAAAATAAACTTTCTGCAAAAGTGGAAAGAAAAAGAAGCATTTCTGAATACCAACTGTCCATGTGAGATGTTTTTGTTTGTTCCTCCAGCACAAGCCAAATCTTAATCTGCTCATTTTTATTAGTGTTATTGAAGCATCAGGAAAAAAAGTAAGCAACCAGAGAGTGTTCTTTAAACAGATAATAAAAATCCCTCATTCTCAAAATCGAAAACAGATTGCTTCATGCCTGAAAAAAAATGGTCTCATCGTAGGCATTGTTTTACAAGGCAAATAGACTCTACTCATTTGTAAAATGAGGAACTTTCACAAAGAGTGAAAACCAAAAGTGCTGACACAAGAGAGGAAGAATATTACCACAGTGTGATGTGAAGTAAAGAGACCAAAAAAATCCAAACCTATACACTTTTAATTCTATGCATATATGCTCTCACTTTTTGATGTGATTCAAATATTTTAAGGGAAAAAATAGAAACCTTTCCCAGTCACAGTGGCTTAGACCACGTTCACATGAGCAATGTGTGTATATGCCCAGAAGTGTTTCTGCCACCTTCTCCTTCACACATTTAAATCTGATTAGTTCTTCCATTAGGGAAAATTAACCACATTTTGTAATTGCAAAATGTATATTGGTAAAATAGGCAGAAGCATTCTTGTTATTTATGGCTTTTCTTCTGTCTCTTTCCTTGTTATTTCACTTATTGGAAAGATCTTGGATTTAGATTCCCCAAAGACTGCACAGTGACTAGCAAAATGGTTCCCTTTTTTCAGTGGGAATTCTTAGCATTACTGTAATATCTATACATAATAACAATATAAAGAAGAACAGTTTTCTGTTTTAAAATTTCCTATGTCTTCCCTGCTGAGAAGAAATTACCAAAAGGACAGTATGACTTTATAATGAGTGACATCATTTTTAGTCAAGAAAAAAAAGGAATTATGAGTCTAAAACCCCTGAAAAACAAATCAAAATAGATAACAAAATGAGGAATTTTGCCAAAGATGTATATTCCCGTAACTTTTTCAGAGCTAGGTAGGGAAAAAAAGGCATCAAATTTTTCTACTTTGCCTTCTAATTCGGAAAGCAATGACTTTCTACCTAGAGAAATAAGTAATCTCTGCTTCCTGACCACTGTCCTGCTTTTTGAAGCACATCTTTTAAACACCCTGTGTCTTCACTGTGTCTTTGTCACAAACCAAGACTATGATCTAACGCTTAGTCAAGAAAGGATCTTCCTGGTCCGGGACCTTCTGGTGTGTATCACACAAAGGCTCGATGAGCAAAGTCTCACATGTTTGTTTCAGACTCTGATGACCACCTTAAATTGACACCAGAAGAGATGCTTCCTTCTCCAGACAACAAACTGTTGAAACACCAAATTTTTTAATGAAACCAGAAGGCTCAAAAACCATACTGCCAGAAAAACATATTTCATCAACCACGTATTATAGTCAGAGAGGGCAGAAAACTCAGCAATGAGTCAGGAAGAATGGTTATTTCAGATTTTAATAGTAGCAATCGCTATACCCATCTTTAGGGAAAAGAAAAGGACAAACTGAGTAAAGGACCTCTCTCTAGAAGGTAAATATAGAAAGATAATCCCTTTTACAGGGTTTTCCAGACAATGATAATAATAAAATGTTTTAAAAGTATCAAAATAATAATGATAAAAATAAAAATAACAGTAATAATAATAATAATAATGGGAAGAGTTCGTTATCTCATCCAAACAAATAGGATGAAAAACTGGTGCAGTTTCTTAAATAGCCATACTATAATTTTCACTTAATAGAGAAAAAACAGTAGCAGTAGGGATGTAGAAGCGTACTCATAATTCTTCACCTGATAGACCACAATTGTTGCAGTGGATTCTGTAGGCATTGTGACAAGAGAGGGGAGGAGAAGAAAGATATAACAGAAATTGTTGGAATTTTGGTGCTTTGAGAAGGGTTTTGAGAGAAGGTGACAAGGGTGTTTAAGAGAAAGATTCAGAACTGCCTTTGAATTAAAGGGAGAGGCACAAAATAGCCAAAAACCTCAGTCATAAAGATATGGTGACATTAAATTGTGAAGAGTCCTCAAAATAAAGAGTTAAAATATTTGTTATTTAGCACAGAGGTCATCTGGGATGTGGCTTGTACAAAAAAAATTTTTTTTATCTTTTCTCCTTTATGGTTTCTTTCATATTTTGTGATTCCTGTTTTTCTCCAATCAATGTTTAGCTGCCTTTCTCTTAGTCTATTTTATTTTAGACAATGACTTAAAATTAGAGATGCTGAATGAACGTAATAATTGGGGAGCATCAAGGGGGCTGAAATTCACATCGGTTTAAATACCAATAAAGCTCCAGTAGGAACTATATTTCCCAGATCTGTGAAAAATAAGTGCAACTACTCAGGCACTGGGACATGAAAAGACACCTCCTGATTCAAGTTTAAAAAATGTTTGCTATGTTTGTTAATGAATGTATTGATTCATTATGATCTGAAACATATTTAGTTAATTGCACCTCTGAAATATTCTGTATTGAGTTTGATAATTAGGATAATAATATTTAGTGTTTTCTTTCTTGTCATTAAATTAAGCCTTGCTTTTCCATCTGAGATTTAAAAATATTGGAAGCACTGGAATAGAAAGGTCTACAGGCAGTGTGGCTAGACCTTAGCAAAGCTGTGCTTCTGTCTGCTCTTTTTCATAGAATCATAGAACCACTGAATAGTTTGGGTTGGAAGGGGACCTGAAGTTCACCTCATTACAAACCCTTGCCATGGGCTGGGACACACTCCAGTAGACCAGGTTGCTCAAGGCACTATCCAACCAACCCAGCCTTGAACACTTCCCAAAATGAGGAATCCACAACTTCTCTGGGCAACTTATTCCAGTGCCTCACCATCCTCACAGTAAAGATTTTCTTCCTGACACCTAATCTAAACCTACGCTGTATCAGTTTCAAGGCATTCTCTCTTTCCCTGTCACTACATGCCCTTGCAAAAGGTCTCTCCCCATCTTTTTAATAGGCTCCCTTCAGGTATTTGAATTAGGTCACCCTGAAGCCTCTCCTTTTCCAGGCTGAACAATCCCAATAATTCTCTCAGCCTTTCCTCATGGGATAGGTGCACCGTCCCGCTAATCGTTTTCTAAGACTCTGTCAGCTAATGTCTTCCACCAGCTACACAACAACAGTGGAAATGCAGAGTTGAATTTTCAGTTGCGCCTGGGTTATGATACACTTTGAATGGAATATTAAACTCCAAGTATAGCCAAGATATGCTTATATATCCTTATGAGCTGGTGATGCTTGTCAGGATCTTCCTTTGATGCATAATGATGATTCGTATTACAGCTTCTTGAGTACAGGTACAGCTGCAATCCTTGATGAGTCTAAGAAATGGACTCCTCGCTGCAATCTGCTAAAAGAAATATGCTGTGCCTTGTGGAAGGAGAGAAGACTGAATCAACAGCAACTTTCAGGAGAAGAGGGATGCAGTAAGACATTAAAAAATGATGGTGACAGCAATTTGAGAAGTCTGGAGAAGTCTGTAAGCAATTACAACAGAGATTTTCCTCTTGCAAGGTGTTTTGTTATCAGAAAGCCCCAGTTTAACTTCCCTTCTCTGACACATGTAACACAAGGATGATGAATTAAAGTTAAATGTGCTACGTAGATCTACAGATCCCTTGGTCTGTAGACATAGTGTTAGTGCACAGCGATGGCTAGTGGTGCTTTGCATCTCACTGAAAAATGCCTTTAGTGGTTCTAGGGGTAAGAGCTGCTGTGAGACTCAGCTCAAGCACAGAGCTCCCACATACAAGGAATAGGCTTGCCTTTAGTGTATGCTTCTCTTGTTGCATTTAGGTTGAGTGATTACAACATCCTGCAACTAAAATGATAGGCTAATTAGGAGCTGGAATGAACTTCCTGAGTCACTGGGTTCATCATCTCCTGGCTTTACTGGAAGCCTTATATAATAAAGCAATGGAGCTTCAGCTGAAAGTTACTCAGTTTTTGCTGTTCCTCCCACGCAAAGGCTGTTCCACACCCTCCCTGCCTTGATGGTCAAGTCTTTTCTTCTCTTTTCCTGCACAATTTCAGATCCCCTTTATACACATTTTTCCTGTGCCAGCACTGGACTTTGATATATATAGCTCTTTTCGCTTTCCACTTTTTACTTCTTTGATTTATTTCTGGAAAGCAATTGCATCCCTTTAGGGCCTTCATTTTGTTAGCCTAAGAGAGATAGAGTTTTCTAATCTCCTCCTCCCAGAAGACAGTGTTCTTTTCTCTCAATCCTCTCTGCATCTTCTTTGCTTTTGTTTCTCTTTGAATTCTGCCCTTCCTGAACATGGTTGACCAGAACATTGGCTGATCAATAATTTTGCTATGTTTTGTATTAGGATGGCAATACTTCCCTCTCCTTTCTAGGGGTCTTCTTTAAGGCCATGCCATGCTGGTAGCTCACAGTAACCTATGACTACATATTCTTCCTCTTAATACATTTCCAAATGATGAGTTCCAGTTTGTAGAGAAATTATTGGCATTAATCCATAACAATGTGATGACTTTGCACTTAATATTATTAAATTTCTATTCCTATTATGCCAGACCTCAAGGTCATCCCAATTATTCTAGTACTGTTGGGTCATCCCAGTTCTCTCTGGCACTAAAAATGTCCCAACAAGTCACTAGAGAGTCTCTGACATGAGATCAATCCTCAGCACCAAGCCCTTCAGGAGCTGCCCTTGGCTGCATCCATCTAGGCATACGATTTCCTTTGCAATACCAGGCACGGTTGCCTCCTTCTTTCCCTAGCCCTCACACAGTCCTTGTATGTACCCCCATGAAATCCTGCTCATCCTGCAGTGAGCCATGCTGCAGGATCCATTGCTTTGATGAAGCCCAGAGAGATTACACCTGTTGTAGTTCTTTTCTCTGGAAGGCCAATATTATACCACAGACAAATGTGAATGGGATAATATGGCGATGCAAAATTTGTATTTCATCCCCTTTTCAGCATCCCTGATTGTTTCTAGTGCTCAACAGTTTGTCCTTCAGATTAAGGCATATGTAAATACTGCCTGTAAAAAATTTCGGTGGCTACACCTGTTTTCCAAAACTAATCAGAGTGGTGGGCAAGAATTGCACTGGTTCAAAAATTTGGATAGCTTTAATACACTGAAAAAAATTAAGGCTTCCCGAAAACTCTTTTTTTTTTTTTAATTCACAACAGACTTTACATTTACAGGAAACCACTTCTAAAATGCACCAGATTGCAATATTTTCCGTGTCAGCTATTTAAAGGGTTCCCAAGAGCTTTCCTTTTGCCTACTCTCCAAGCTTCCTTCTCCCAGTTCAGCCTGGAATTCCATAATAGTTGAGCTGATCCAAGTTTTGCTCAAACCACTTTCACCGCTGGCAGTCACTAGCCTCATATGAAATAACTTTGTGAAGTTGACAAAAACTAGAATTTGATCTCCTATGCAGGTCCGTGCTTTCCAAACACATTCTGGTAAAACTAGGAAGAGATTGCATCATGAAAGCCTGCAGTCAATTCATAAGTCTTTTCTCAGCTCTGCACCACACTTTGTGACTTTGCAAAGAAGCGTTCAGAAATTTCACACACAGCACAGACCACAGTTGCCCATTTCCTTCATCATCATAGGGTGGAATTAAAAACTTTTGGCCAAGCTGCCTAATAGGCAGCTGTTTGCAATTAGATGGAGAATTACATCCATTTCTTAACAAACTTCACAACCGAATCACTACACTATGAGCAATATACCGTGAAAATTTGCCAGCGTGTTTAACTTCTCTCCATTTCTGGTGGTTTCTGTACCTTGCCCTCATTTTTCCAGCCTGCTCACATGCTGTCTGACTCTTAGCTTTCCCACTCTGTTGCAATGTGGCTGCTCAGAGACTTGAGCAAGATTTTGTCAGTCTTTACGTAGATGTGCAGTTTTGTGGCAGGACATAGGTTGCAAAATTAATGCATTTGATCTTTCTAAAAATAGCATTAGTGCCTGAACAGAAAGTCACTGATAGCATGTTTTTTATATACTGCACTTTCATTTCCCCTGCTAAATTGAGGTTAAGTACCATTCATCTTGCTCACACGAATAGTCTTACTGACATGGTTTTGCACAGAAAATTAAGAAATCATTTTCACTGTTTCTTCCAGGAGCAGAAATAAAATCAATGGTACTGCTGAAGGAGCAATTGCATTTGCTACTCCTTAAAAAAATTATGTCTCTTATTTTGAGACAGAATATGTCTTTTGTCAAAGCCTATGTGCCAGAAAACACATCTAAGTTCAAAAGCTATAAATTCTGCAAATGTGTGGATATTAAAAAATAAATCAATATAATTCCTGCTTCCCATTAGTTATTCTGCTCTCTGGAAGGATTCAATATCCATAGATATATCAAGAACCATAATCCTAATGCAACTAGCCTTAAGGCAGATTCAAAGAGCAGTAAGATGAGGATTATTATTACTAATACATTTGCTGAATTTCCTCTTTCCCTGCCTAAGAAAATGCACGGTTTGGGCCCTGATGATTTTACTTTCCAGAGAAGAACAAAGTTGTACAAATGTAGCATACAGAGCAAGGGCAGGGTGAAGGGTGACAAAGATCTCATTCCTTCTGTGGACTGAAGGGAGGCACTGAAGGATGTCATTTAAGAAAGACAGAGAAGATCACTTTGGTACAACAGTCCAGCAGATGAGAAGACAGTAGGACAACACAAGAGTGACACAAACTGGGGTAGAACAAGCAGATAAAAGGAAGAGAAGGTTACTCTAAGATGGCAGGTAAGAAATTATTAATGTGTGTGGGCTCCCCCCACAGATCCTTGCTGTTGTTTTACAGGAAAAACTGTGGGGAAACAGCCCTGCTAAGGTGATGACCATGAGTGCTTCTTTTCAACTCACCAGATCTGATCAAGTGACCAAATGAAGGACAAGCTTACAGGATTTGTTGTCTAAGAACAGGCAGGAGTTCCCCAATGATACAGGTTGGTGTAAGCACAGGAGAAAGAGGTGGGACACAGTGGGCTCTGCACCTCTCACCATGCCAGGGTTAAAAATCTGAAGTTTTCAACGGGGATTAATAAAAGAAGCATAGTCAATTTGGTGCAGAGACAGGAAAGCATGCACTCAGAAACAAGTCGATACTCCTTATATTAACAATATCTAATCTTTTATTAACATTTCTCAAAATCTGAAATTTAAGCCTACTTTGCAGTTCACCTTCTGGCCAAATTCACAAGCCACATAACACAGCTGGCATATTCAGAGTGCAAAATGTATTTCTTGGCCTATATGTGAAAAAGACGAAGGAAAAGATAACCAAAGCTGTGACCATTTACTGGTTTCTCATTCTTAAATTTCTGGCTTACGGAACTGTATTTTCAAAGATGGACTTCCTAAAACCCACGTGTTTAAATTGCATCTTTAACCAGGGATCTGAATTATGGGTTCACAATTTCGTAAACTGGATAGTTTCCGGATTTCAAAGAATTTACTCTCTGGTATCGTAACTGCCATCTTATTTAAGTCACTGATAAGCTTGTGCTGACAACAATGGGAACAGGAATTACTTTTTCTAAGAGAAGTAGGACAAAGAAGTTATCTTAAAAGAGCCAACTTCAAAGGAAGGAGGTCAAATAACCTGCTGTCGCATAACACATCATTACGTTGGCATTCTCCTTGGCCCTTGAATTTAAACTTTGTACAGAGGATAAGGATACTAAAAAATAACACTCGGAGTTTCCACTTCCTATTAGTAACTGTGCTTTACTGGAAGAAATGGATGTCTATAAATGTGTCACGGGATGCGATATTACTGACAATTTTATCTGGAAAGAACCACCACATGTTTTTCCCCTCTCCCACCCCTATACATTTGTTCTGTGACGTGGGGGTTTCTTTCTTTTCCTGTATTCAAGAGCATGTCCAGTCTAACTTTCAAAGCCTATTTGTTGACATAGATAAGCCTGGTCATTAGACAGTCAGTGAAGAGAAATTTTTGAAAATCATACTACGCCAAAAAGCTTTCAAATGAGCATTCAAAATCAGTAGCCAACATAGAAAACAGAGCAAGCTTCATTCAGACAGTCCACCACGTCCCTCCCTCTGAAAGTCTTGATTGCCTTAACCAAGAAAAATTAGCATCTCAGAGGAGATTTTATGGGGCAGAATTGAAAGTGTATCAGTTTGAAAATACTTCTGTGTCACAGAAGGTCTGTATTTTTAGCATTTTATTCTCCCTGGTCAGACTGTGTCTCCCATAGTCTCCCACATACATGCCCATACTGCATCTCAGAAATACTAGGACTTTCCAGCAGCACTGTTTCCCTGTAAAGTAGCATATAAGGCACGTAAGTACTTCTTAGAGTACACAGGAGACACTTAGGCTTTTCAGACTTCCAAGTTTGGAACAACTAATTGCACAAGGCCAGTACAGTGCATTGCCTGCAATGTGCTCCCTTGCTTTCCTAAGTGTGGTGTCTGACTTGCCTGCTGCCCCCCTCCACCAGGTACCAGGTGGCTCAGAGAAGTCCTTGGCAGCCCCTGCATAGAAAGTATCACAACCAGGCACACTCCCATCACCTAACACAAAATTCTGGAGGAGGAAAGGAAGCCATTTCTTATGTTCATTCCTGCCTTTTTAATATCATAGATTCGTGGCTTGGGCACAGGTGTAGAGGGATTGGGACACAATGCTGAAATCCCTCTTCTTCCTAAAGGGACTTAAACCTGTGCAGTAAGTGCTTAAAGAGTGTTTGCAGATCTCATTCTCACATCATGGTCTGATGAGCATACATTCAGATGAATATGGAATAGATGCCATAGGAAAAATAAAAATATTTCCAACACATAACTTTGTAGCCCTTTGTTATTGGTAAATAACTAATCTTCTCGCCTAACCTACCATGTGTTATGGATCCTACCTGCAGGACCTACCTATAGCCTTTGCATCCACTGCCTTACTGCAGTCTCATCCAGGGACTTTCTTGCTTTCTTTTTCCTTTTCTCTCCTTAAATACATGTTCTGATAGAGAATGTACTGGACTATGAGGACTGCTTCATTTTGGTGTGGAAACCATTACTCTAAAACACACAAGCAATGACCTCTTGGTGAGCATCCACAGTTAACATGCCAGCCAACCATCTTGGTTTCAGAAAAGTTTGCCTCTGTAGTGTGAAAAAGAAAATGTGCGATGAGAGAATGAAAGCCAAGGCCAGGGCAATTCCCAGGAGCTCTCCCTGGTTACAGTCATAAAGGAAGCTTGCAAAAAGCTGGAATGAAGTTAATCTAAACAGATGTTAATGTAACTGAGATTGGAAATTGGCCCTGAACACATCTCTGTGGAGATATTATACTTCTAGGTTAAATGTGAAAAAACTGTTCTCTTATAATTATCATCTCATTGTTAGGCAGCAGATCTTACCGCAAAACATTTGATGTTTGCCACTCACAAGAAGGTTTTATCCTTCTCACATGATGTGACACAATCTCTGGCCCCAGACTCAGAATATATCAGCTGATGTCAACACTTTCTCCTTCCATGTTCTAAATACTGCTGACCAGGCCAAGTTTCATTTCACTGAAAAGAACACTTTCTTTCCTGACTGCGTGGAAGAGAGAAACTTGTTGGGGTTCAGACGTGATACCTGCATCTCTGTCAGTTTAGACTGCAACCTCTGCAGTTTTCAGCCGAAAACTTCCCTACATCACAAGGAAGCAAAGCAGAGAAATGTGAATTTGCTGTTGGGGCACAAGCTCATGGGAAGTTCTTAACCTCACTGCCACCTCTTCTCTGACAGCCTCTTGCTCAGAAGTGCTCTACCAAAAGAGGTACTCCTGGAAAGAGCTGCAAGAGTGAAAGCAGAAATCTTTACAAACATTTTGCTGAACTAAAATACTGAATTTCAAGATGTCATACCCATCTCCTTTGAGTCAGCCCTGCTAAAGTGCTGAGTTAAATTTTATTATAAACATTTGTGTAGGATAAATATTTTTTTGAGTTGCAGCCAAAACAGAGCTCTGCCATGGCAACTGTATTAGGAGCAAATGATAAAACAGGCTGTCTAACAACCACTAGCTTCTGTCTTCTCTGATCCTATCTAAGGTACATGGTATCCAACTCAGGGTGTTCAGGCCATGCTAATTTGTTTTTGTTCAGTGTCTTTCTACATACACATTCGAATAAATATTTTGTCCTATATCCCTTTTCATCAACTAGTCTAAATAAAAACATCTCCAAGAAAAAAATCAGAAAGTGCTTTCCATGTGTATGAAGTTACCTGCCACATGTAGTTTTTCCACTCAAATTTCGCTTTATTCTTGTTCTCAGAGTTCCTCTTTATATGTTCTCCTTCCTTTATCTTCCTTACCTTGTGCTTCTTGTTCCTCTGCAGGACTTATTGGCACTATACTAACAGAATTTTTTTTTTAATTCACTTATGATATGAAAAATATTGTGCTCCTTCACATAAGAAGATTTTTTGAAAATACAGAAAATTTGATTGAGGGATTAAAAGTTGATGGGCCTAAGAATGCACTGGCTACACTGAGGAGTTAACATGGGTCTGGTTGCAGAAGATAGCCTATTCTGAGAATATCTCTGTCCAAATCTGAGTATTTTTTAGGCAGGAACTACAAGATCAGGAAACTTCAAAACATAGCAAAACATTTGAAATAGCAAGATGTTTTAACAGGAAATCCCTTTGATGGATAGGTGACATCCAATTCTAATTCCTTATTCAATTAACCTCTTTATTTTGGGTCAAACAGAAAATGTGATTTCACTTGGGGAATCTCAAGTTGGTCCTTTGGAGAGTACATTCTGCTCCTGGTGAAAGCAAATGAGAGGGAAGGAAAACCATCTAGTGCAAAATGTTGTAGGGTTTTTCTGGAATTGAAGCCATTGGTCAGACAGGTCAGATACTCTGGGGTAGTACATTGCTTTTGCTTTAGACCCCATGCTCTCCTGGGATGTTATCTGTGTGTAACCAAATCCCTTTCCTTCACTGTGAATGCTGCACAACTCACTAGGTCTCTAAAAATATGGCAAAATGGAGAAAGAGAGCCACAGGGCTCAGCAGGAAAAGAGCAGGGTGAGAAGGATGGAGAAGGTGCAAGAAGGCAGACATGGGGTGCAAGTGCAGGAAGGGGCACAAGAAAAAGGCAGAGTGCTGCCCCAGGCTCTTAAGCTTGGCCTGGTCCCATGGGATGGGTGAAAGGGCCTCCTGGCTGGACTAGTCTGGATCATCCAGTGACTGAGGCTTACTAATAAAGGGAAAAGTCTCCATGGAAAAGCAGGCCTTCCACTGGGGAATTCCCCAAACATCTGCTCTGCCCAAAGCTTCCCTTTTCTCAAGATGCCAAAAAAAGCAGGGAGGGGGGAAGGGAAACACAGACTTTCATTATTTCAGTCACCATTTAGGACTGAAATGCAATATACAAATTTTGTTCTAATTTTCGGTTCCCACACCTTTTTTCTTTACCAGATAGGAACTTTAGGGCTTTGGTGCTGCTAATAATCTTCCTCAACTGTTCTAATTTCAGTTTTCCAACCACCCTCATTTCTTTTTCATCCACTCTGGTATAATTTATTGCTATAAGTAGTATAACACTTACAACTGTCCCCTGCTTTCCACCTCTGAGTTCACAGTTTGTCCAGACATGGACAGATTTTGGATTGGTAAGTATGGAATGGCTCCATTCCCCTCATAGCCTGTGCAGCAGCCTGCAGCTGGTAAAACACATGCACCTAGGCCTGAAGACATTCTTTTTTCTCTGTGCAGACATGCAAAAGAAGTAGACAGATCTGCATGGAAAAGATCACAAAAATAAAATTTAGCTGGGTAAATCTTACTTCGTACTCCAAAGCACTGGTACAACTACCTCATGTAGCTGCAGTTTACCCTTGTTTAACAAAGAGAAGAGAAAATTTCTTCTTTGATGAATTCATCCACAGATATTACCTGAACCCATTCTGTAGTTCTCCCCACATGACATTCTCACCAACTCCCCTTCTTGACAGCAGCACAGGCCAGCTCCACTCACACACAAGTGCATTAAAAGACCCAAGTGCTTTCCTTTTACTTGATGTTTAAACCAGAAACTTCAGGCTGTGCACATTCCCTGTATTGAAACAAGGACTATGGTTCTGATAGATGTCCAGGATATTACAGACTAAAGCAACATGAACATTTATTTCCAATAAACAGGTTTTCATTTAACAAAATTTCATGAGTATTATGAACTTAAGAAAGAAAGATCTGAGTTATTTGTTTAATTAATCCTCTGGAGACAATAGTCTAACAATACATGTGTTCAATGTTATTATTCCTGTGTCCAGAAATTACAGTACAAACTGATCACTTGAGGCAAAACTAAATCCCTGTTGGCAAATTGACAGCATTTGTTGACTAGATAAACAAGTTGTACATTTCATTTGCCAAAAGTGTCTGATGGGCCAAAAAAGGCCTTTTTGAAGTCATTCAGTTTTGGAAAAGAGAAGAACTAAAAGACCATAATTTTTTTTGTGTAAAATATTAACCCCAAAATTTGAAACATGTGCAGGATGTGCCATTATTCATACCTTATTTTACTGGAATTTCAGGGTGATAGATTTTGAGGCACATCATTATTATTATGCTGCTGTGACCTGGCTTTAGGTCAGCAGCTGATCCTCTCTTCATACTCAAGACAAGTCTCCATCTTTTCTGTTGTAAGACTCCAGGGGAAATCCTGGCCACACACCAGGCCTTGCAGGAGCATCCTTGCTCCCTTAAAGGGGAGTTTCCAGTGCCCAAGTCCTGGAAGACAAGTGCTAAGAAAGTCTGAGCTGGAAAGAACAGGGATGGGATTTGTTGCAGGGTTTTTCTTGACTTCATTAGCACAGTCAAGGCCTGGGAAGCACAGGGTTAGGACTCTTTACAGAAAATATAGTCTGAAGCAAGGGAAGTAAAACATGAGCCAGAAGGTCCTCCCAAGGCTGAGCATGTAACACAGCATTGCTGGGCAGCAACTGAGTATTTTCTTTTTTACAATTTATTGCTAGAGGGTAACTAAAGAGGGCCTTGCAGATTTTCATTTATTCACTTATCCACATTTCACATTCACATTTCCACTTATTCAGAGAAATCTGAAGAAGTTTCTTTAGGCCATGATTCACCACTGAAAATATCCTGAGATTACTGTTTTTAATGGTTATTTTATATCCCTGTAGCTCCCAAGAGTGTCCCAAGTGTCCAAAGTCCCCTTGCTTTCAAGGGGATGTCGATACTGACTTACAAGAGGAGCAAGAGAGCACAAAAAAATCTGAACAGTATTTTGCTTCTTGCATGGGTAATTTATTTGTTAAAAAAGCAATAATTTCATGTTGATCAAAATTAACAGGGGTTTTTAGATAAGGATTTTAAATTTATTGTTCCAATGTGTGTTTACAGCAAAATATTTTGATGTTCTCAATTTGAAAAGGTTGAAATGAAAGGGAATTTTTATTTCAAGCCACATCAAAGTTGGCCTCACACAAAACTGGGGATATCAAAGAGCATTCCTGTTTTACTGGAGAAAAAAATGAAGGTATGTCTTTATGGTACAGAAACTCACATTTCTTTTGAATTATGAGCTTCTACTGAATCAAAAAAGAGCACCATTTTATTTTATATAGAACAATGAGGGTAGAATGTCAAGGAACATTATGTTTGTCTATTTCTTTTAGTGCAAATTATAGATACATGGAAAGTTTATTAATAATTTCAACAGTGTGCAAAAAAAAAAAAAAAGGCAAAAAATATAATCTTCTACACTTCCCCAATCTTTCCCCAGACATTAAAATAACTTCTACACCACAAACTTCAAGTCAAAACCATATTTATTTATGGTCATTTTCCTATGCCATTTCCTATGACTCTAAATGTTGGGTTACTCTACAACACAATATTTTCCTTTCAAGAAATGAGAACTAGGTGGCCTTTGCTAAACAAAACTCTCTTCCTAAAATATTCTCTAATGGCATGGGAGAAAGGGCTTTATTCAAGTGGCCATTTTGTAAAACTTAAAATTTTGAGGGACCAGAAAATAAAACCCAATTTTAACTGGGTTTTAATGGCCCCTCACTGGCTGTAGGAGAATTGGTTCAATTACACTGTGACCAGTGCCATTGCATATCAATAGCTGGAGCCTCTAATAATGCCAATAAACCATTTCTTTTGTTTCCTTTGTTAAACTGTTTGGCTTGAAGCTATAAATCGGGGACAACAGCATCAAGTGTAATCCTGTGCTTGTGAAATCACTATGGGGCACAGAACATTTTGGAGCTGTAAATGCCCACTCTAGAAGGGACATCTCCCTACACTGAACCTCATGTCCTCACTTGCCTGTTGTTCTTGATGTTCACATTCTAATAAAGGGTAGAATTAAGAGATTACCAACTTTAGATTCAAAAGGAATATACTCCTTTTCTCCTGTCAGTCTGACTAAATATAGCCTTTGGGTTTCCAACTGACCTTATACTGCGGCTTGTTCTTAAATAATCAGTTAATTAAAAGGTGATGTATCACAAACACCAAACTTTAAATAACTTTTGTCGCCTAAAAAAAGAACTGATAGCTTTTCCTCAGGGGAAAAGTACTAGTAGCTTACTGAGAAAGCTTAACCTCCAAGGCCAGTCTAGCTAACTATGGCCTTAGGAACTAATCCTTATAAAGTCCATCTGGAGAATGTCCTAATTCCACTGCCTGCTCTTCACAATCAGCCTTCTGCTTTTTTCCCCACCCTTGCATCCATTTAGTGTCCTCATTTGCTTTCTAATGACTTTCTAAAGTGAACTCCGATCTGGTTGCTTTCCTAGATGACCTTTAGCTGGCTTTCCTTTCCATTCTTCCCTACCTCACGGCAATATGAGCTGTGATGCTTGTATCAATTTGAGTATCATATCAATACCATATGTTCCAGACACAGGGCAGGTAACTGAAAACAAGGCTGAGCCATGCCAAAACACACCTGTAACTTCCCAAAAGAGCAGGTGGAGCTGAGTAGACTTCCTGAACCACTTCTGTACTTTTCAAGGAAAAAAGCTGCTGAAAGATTTTAGCCGTGGCAGCCAGGGCCAGTGCTTCCTCCAGTGCAGTTTACTGTGGAGCTTGGTGCTTTTCTGCACTTCTGATAACTCAGCTGGGTGGTGTTAAAGGGGAGGCAGTGACTCCATGCTGGACAAGGTAATGTGCAGAAGCAGTAGTTTCAAACGTTTCTACCAGCCTGATTCTTAAATTCTGCAAGTACTAAGAAACAATCGCTCTTCTTGGAATCAAGACATTGTTCTTCTTGGAATCATCCGACCTGTCATGCAATTACCACAGAGCTACTTTCATTTGGAGAGAAATGTAGCAATAATAGCCTGATTTCTGGTATTCTATTTATTGTTTCACCTTCAGAGTATGAGCATATGTTCTTAATTGCAGCCTCTACTTCAGGGGATTTTATCATTTTATACATCCCTAAATTTTATTCCTAAGAATGGATGTGGGGCAGAGTGCAACCCTGCAGAGCACATGTAGAGAATTTTCTTAGGCTCTGTGCCTCATATGTCCCAGGAACCCTCGGAGAAGAAGCCTGAAGATATCTAGTGATATGTGGACCAACAGCCAAAAAGCAGGAAGCCCAAAGTCCTCACAGAAGGAAGTGAAAATTCTGCAGAGTTGTAATAGCTGTAACATTATACGTACCAGAACATAAAGGCGAATGACACAGTTCATCCCTGTTGTAATTTCTTGTTACATTCCAGTTCTCAAGTGCAAACTCTTTAAACAATTATATCTTGCAGTTAAAAGAGCTTCTTGAAGGAGCCTCGTGATAGCGTTATTTCTCTCACGTCCTGACACACTGACCTGAAATGCTCAATTCCCCTTACAGCATCAGCCTTCTTACTAACAGGGAAATCTTTGATAATGAGGACTTGACAGCCTGGAAATACCATAGAAGTGAAAAACTCCTTGGGTAAAAATAAGTTGGGTTAAACAGATACACCTATGCTAACAGCTAAGTACCTGTTTACACTTAGTAGTCACCTCATTAAAAGTATTACTCTAAATAACTTGCCATTTATATTTGTTAAACCCATTTCACAGGAAGCTTAACTAAAAAGGAAAGAGGTTAAAGGCCAGATTTTAACCTCTCCATAAGTAGGTGGCTAATCACGGCTTCAGACACGCGTGGTGGAGGGGGAGGCCCTGAACCAGGGCAGACCTAAAAGGTACACGCATGCGTAATCGCCTCTCCAGTGCTTGAGCTTGAGGCATGCTGTGGGAGAAACAAGAGCTAGCACAATTGGGAATACCTTTTACTGCTCTGGGAATAATGCTTTTCTCTTTATGGGGAGGCTTTTAAATTATCTCTCTATATAGTATATTAACAACCTTGTTTCTCTCGGAGTGCTGCTCCACATATGTGGTGCGCCTGCAGATGCCGTGCAAGTCGTTCCAGCTCCCCATAGCCCTGCCAGGTCTCTCCAGTCCTGACTTGCACACTGTCCTGCTCCTCTTCTTTACACAACAGAGGTTACCAGCTGTGGGACACACCCTTATATTCTAGGAATTGTGATGTTATTAACAAATTTATTTTTCCATGTAACTTGAGAGAGGAATAAAAGGCAAAACCTCGTCTAGCACAGACCATTACAGCTCACCTGTGATGGGGAAGTTTCATGATACTGTGCAGAACAATGTTGATCACTATCAAACAGGAATTTAACTCTCAAAACCCAGGCACGAGTGGATACTCAACCAGCCCTCCCCAAGCCCTGGTCTCCAGAAGGGCTAAATGGGAGGATAATTCCCGGTGAAATGCCTTGGGTGCAATATGGGTTGGACCACTATTCCATTTTCAAGGGGTTCAGTGGTTTTTGGGGGGATTCTTGAACCAGATTCAAAAAGGCTTTTAATGGGCATCAGGAGACAGGGATAGGACTGAAGTCACTATTCCTGCCATCTCCCCAGCTCTGAGCCGAGCTGTGAGCCAACATCCTCAGAGATTCTGACACATGGCAGAAAAAAAAGCTGAAGGAGCACACAGCTGGGGATGGGAAGCAGTGGGTACATGGAGGGGCAGAGTGAGACCTTCCCCAGCAGTGGCTCTGAGCTGCTATGTCAGCTCTCTCCCCTCCTGTAGGCACATACACACCCACCACACTGGAATTCCTTGTTCAGCTGCCATTAAAAACCCCAGAAGGCCTTTATTGGCCAAAAGATTTTGAGGTTTTTAGCTCCAAAGCTGTGTGCAATGCCAAGGTTGTCCTGACAGAGAAAGCTGAGGAACTGCATGCCTACCCCACAAAGTGAGCCAGGTTGGCTTCCCAAATAGGAGGTAACATAGCAGAGTCAGGAAGGAAAAGCTCTAGGTTCTTGATCCTGGTCTCAGGACTACTTCATGCTCACTGGTGGAGAAGTGTATTAGGAAGACTCTGGGGCCAGGGCCCTTATAGCTACCCACAGCACTGCAGTGAGACAGCTCAAAGCTCCTGCTGTCACAAAAGAAAAGGGCCATTCTTGGCCAGGTGCATGGGTCACCACTGAAAGGTTTAGACCTCGCACAGTGACAGATCCAGAGCAAGGGAAGCCAGATAGTTCCAAGTTAGATGCTGGAGGACCAGAAACCACAATGCATGAGCTGTTCCCTTGGCTAACTCCAGGCAGTTATGGGCAGGGTATCTGAAGGAGGTGAAACTACTCTGAAATGCCAAATTCTCCTCAAGGGCTCAACAGGCATCACAAGGCCCTCACCCAGGGTTTGGGCCTCTGTTTGGGTAATCAGATATCAGCAGGTATTGTGCCATTTAACCTGTAGGCAACTGTGTTCTCTCTTGGATTGGACCTGTCAAACCAAATCTGGAAAGTTATTTGTGTTTGTGCTTCACTCAGCAGTGTGTACAAGAGAGCAGAAATGTGAGCTGTGTAGATATACTCTGTCCATGCCTAAGCACAGCCAAAATAATTTGGTGAAATATCATTTGGTAGTGAAAGTGACCCACAAGAGAATCACTGAACTCCGTACTAAACAAGCTAAGATAAAATTATTTTCACAGAGATAAAGGGATAATAGCAAAAAGGCTTCATTAAAGGAAAAGAGGACTTCTAATCTTCTGTACAGGGACTAGTTTCCCTTGCTGAGATAATACCTGTAAGGAATCGAAGAATCCTCATGTTTCCTTCTGAAATACATTGAAGTGTGTTACTGGAAACTTACTTTGAATACATATCAAGACCACTCATAATGGGTATGAATCACCCTGATTTACCAGAACAAAGACAAGAGGTTTGCTTTTTTTTTTCAGCGAAGATGTTTCTAGAGAATTTAGCCTGTTTGCATCAGAGTTGGATTATAGACATACTGAAAAATGACTTAAAGCTTCATGTAAGCTGAAACATTATTATTCAATGAAGGGTCTAAGTTAGTAATATAAGATATAAATTGTTTCAGGAGGTTTCTAAGAGGGAGAAAAGTATTTAAGTAACTCTAAATTTACAGGTATACCATATAACTTCTTATCACTCATTTGAACTTCTGAAACATCTTATGTATATGTGAGATGAAATGGTGACTCCCTAGTTTTCTGGCTGAGGTCTCGCTGTGTGACATTGCCTGGCTGGAGTTCTGTGGATGCCAGGAGACAGGTGGAGCCTGAGCAGCACTGGGGGAAGAGGAGACAATGCAAGCCCCAGCTACAGAATCCCACAGTGCAGCACATATCCAGAGGACACCAGCTGAGTGAGTCCAGAGACTGTCTCTTCAGAAAACACAGCAACATCTCTCTTTTAAGAAATGCCTTCTCATCAGAAAAAAATAACTTGGACCAAATACCCTCCCATATTCCATTAATTTACCTTTACTTTCCAAAATATGAGACAGAAAAAGAGGGAAATTTACCGGTGGAGTCATGGAAAATGAAAATTACTTTCTGTCAGAAGAGGGAGAATTCAGCAGAGACTGCGTTGTTGCTGCTGATTTTATGTAGAGCATACTCAGGTACTAACAAGATGATAAAATCCAGATAGGTCCCTAGATAATCAGACAGACAGACTGAGCTTATTTGTTTTCTTGGTTTTTTTTTCTTTTTGTTGATTTGAAGCCAAAGATCCAAGCAAAGATCTTCACAAAGGCACAGCAGTCTGTAAATGGTATTTTCTCACATAAAGTTATCTGAGAGGCTGAAGAAGATGAAGAGAACTTAAACAAGTATTTTTAGTACTCTTTTAATAAAGAAGTATTTAGAGTACATTCTCCGTTCAATGTACATGCAGATCAGCCTTAATAATAACATGTTATATTTAAAAATTTCAAAGAAGAAAATACTTCAGAGAAAGAATAAGTCTGAGGAGACTTAAACAAATATTTTTACACCATCTCACATTCTTCCTAAAGTTTCTTCAAGAAGATGCTGGATTTTATCATTTAAATCACATTTACAGAAGTTGACAGGTTTAAATTCTGACATGGCTCTGTTTCTTAGTCCAAGGGTCATACACCCCTATGTCACAACAGCATGTTTAGTTACTGAATTTCAACTGTGCAGATTGGGCAAAGTTTCAGACTTTTGTTTAAATTTTCCTGTAAAAATTAGGTTAGTTCTAATCTAATCTTCACATTTTAATAACTTCCTTTTCAACTGAAATTTAAATTGCCGAGAAGCTTTGTAGGGGAGAGGAATATTCCCATAATGATCTCATTTGAATAAACTGAGAAAAATAACGTGTGTCTCTCAGTGCAGGTAAGAAGGATGCAGCACAGCCAAGTGAGTGGTCTCATGTCTTCCCACAAGGCTAAATCCAACTTACCTTGGACTTAAGGCTGGGATGAGTAGGATTGCTGACGCAAGGTAATTCAGATCATCCCTGTGCTAGGCATGGGAATGGACAGTGCACCCCTGTGAGGTATCTTCACCTGACAGAGAGAAATGGGTGGAGTTGGCCACCCCTGCAGCTCCGGGTACAAGTACATTGCCTGTGCAAGGGATGGAGGACAGACAAATTCCCCAAAGAGATATAGTAGGTGCATTCTGCTAATTCCTGAGACCCGTAACACAGGCTGTGACATATTCAGTCATGTTTCCTTAAGGAAAATGCTGCATGGAAAGATAATGGCAACAGATACACTAACAACACATATATGGTTATATGTTCAGCAAGTGGATCTCCCTGTCGCGGGATGTCCTCAGTCAGCCCAGTGTGGGGAGTGGTGAGAGCAACTGTGGAGGGACAGCCAAGTTCCTGCTTCAAGGGGGGCTGTACTTCAGTTCCACCCAAACTAGTTCTCTCAGATCTTTCTGAATCAAGAGACCTGTCAGAGAATCTAAGGCCATCAAACTCTTATCACACCACAAGGAACCGGGTACTCAGTGCCTGTGGAAGCAGAGAGATGGATGCAGCAGAGGACAGAAGGAGCAGTGGAGAAGGGAGGAAGATGGATCCATCCTCAGCTTTCAATCTAGAAGTGGCTTGCCATTACATTGACAGCTCATGGTCTATAACTCCTGTGAAGATCTTCAGAAAAACACTAAAAAGAGGTTTCTGCCTGTATTAACTGTCTATCTTTTCAGTGGCCATTCCCCCTGTCAGTGCAAACCTTGCACTGCCTCAGCTGTAAGGACAGATACCCCCAGGGGTGCAGGGTCCTCTCCCACAACATGGAGTTGCATGAGAAACCCAAGCAGCTGTAGCAGTTTGGATCTAAGGAAGGTTGTCTTCATCCTTGTCCCACTCTTGACTAGAGAAGAGCTCCACTAAAACTGATAATTAAACTTTGGCAGGCAGACAGAAGGTGCAGGTGCACCAGAATTTCTTTTCATAAAGGACATGGCTTTGTTTTCAAAAATGCTAAGTAAATTTCACAAATTACTCTGTCAAAATTATGCTATAGAGACCTCTAGTACCATGAATGCCACCTTTAGCCTCAAAAATTATGTGAGCTTTCTCACTGCACAGTGTGTTTATTTTTTTCCCAGGAAGCTGATGCTGAGAATAAGTTTATTGCACAAGATACTGTGTCTCAGAGTCCAAATGGTATGGATCAGAAAAGGCAGCCCGGGGTCTAACCCACTCCTTGAATCCATCTTTCAGCTGTGATACCCAGTCTATCCCTGCATCAGCTCTATCTAGTTTTGCCTTTCCTTAGACCCTCTATGGTTCAGAAACAGAGATTTTTGGACATTTGGAAACAGAGTGGTCTAATCTGCTCTCCTGGGTTAGGTAGCAGTGCTATGAAAGGCACTAGAAACAGAGGTGCACAACTATTCCCTGCCTCAGAGTGAAGCAAAGCTGCTTTAGAGTCAGGACTGCAGCAGATTAGAGCTATGAGTCTTGCACTTTAGCAGTCTATGCTGCTGGCATCCTCAGCCCTTTCACAGCATTCCCATCTCCCCCTGGCTTGGAGTTTATGAGCCTTGCCGGGTGGCCTCTCACAGGCTACCCTGCAAGAAAACATGATGTCCAGGGAGACTGCTTTACACACACCTTGATGATATTTTTATCAGTTCTTGCCCTCACTCCACTGCCCCACCAGCCCATCCTACCCAGACACAATGTGCTAAGAGCTCTCCTCACCGGAAGGCAAGGAGCATCAGTGGGCCATCACACACTCTGAGCTAAGTCTGTCCCTGGGAGATTTGGCAGTCAGGGACTGTAGGACCTGTTTCCAGCGCTTGGCCCTGCCACATCTCCTTGCACGATAACCCTGGTCACCATCTGGCAGCTTCTTGGGTGCCTCAAGAGAGTAGTAAGTGCAGCTGGGTTGCCCTGCCAAGTGTCCCCTGTTCTGTTTCCCTGTTTTCAGGGAAACACAGACTGTGTCCCACAGTCTCTCCTCTGTATCTCTGTTTATCATTTTTGCCACTTGTAGTCACTTTGGCTTTTTTCTCTCCAATGTCTTCTCTTCACCTCTCTTCCCTCTGTGCAGGATTTTTTTCAAAAATTTTTTTAATATATTTTGGTTTGTTTTAGCTTCTGTTGGGGATGGGCTGCTTCCCATACCAATAGCAAAAAAACCCAAAAAACAAAAAAAACACGTGGAGACAGAGGCCAAAAGCAGATAATTTTGGAGGGGTACCAAACAAGGAAAAATACAGCAATATTTTCCTGGTACACTTTCCCAGCCATAACACACTCCTAGCCTCCAGCAACTTGTAGGTTAGAGATGTAAGCAAACACTTTCTTCAGAAACATTGTTTATCAGAATTCTACTTCTATAGTAAGCCAGAGTGAAGCTTGTCGTATTATCTCCCCTAAATAAATTAATATTAAAGGTTATGTCTGACTATGGCAAACATTACTGGGTGAATAAGGCATGCTGCACCATGCCCATAAATGAGAGCCATGATGCCCTTGGAGAGAGAACAGAACTTTTATAAAGTCATGGAGGTTCTTGTAAAAAGCTTCATTACAAATGCAGACCGTCTGCCCATAAACCAAAACTCAGTTCCTGCCAATTTCCCTGTACACTTCTAGTTCCTGGTACCTTATGAACCGGGGCTGGGTTTCCTTTCAGTAATGAAATGAAAAATGAAAGAGCATGAAGGGGCAGCAGTGGCATGCTCTAACAGACAGATACATATGAAGAGTAAAAATCTTACCTTCTTGAAGTTAGCAGGATGTTAACACTGACTTAATGGGGCCGGAGTTTCACTGTGATCTGTGCAAGCTGCCAGGCAATCTCATCAGTCTTTGGAAAGGGCTGCTACGCTTGTTATTTGTAGTATTTTCAGCAATTTTAATGACATTAAGCCCTAGGGGGTGAAGCCCCAGGAAACAGAAGGATGCAGACAGCCTGAGTGATAGTATCATGAGCCCTGTTAACTCTCCTTGCTTGAATCAATACCCTCAACTGCTCCATGCAGAGCTGCAATGAAAGGAACAACACAAAGCTACCACCGGGACCCTGAAAGTTTTTGAGGGAAAACAAGCAGAGATCAGCCACAAACTGATGGTCTGTGACCAGACCACTTTTTTTTTCTTTCTCTGTCTTGGGAAGTGCTGAAAATTCACCACCGAGCTTCTACTCACTTTCTGGATCAGTCATACAACAATTTATCTTATTTATATTTTTGCCATTTCCATAATACCTAACCTATTCACAGCTTGTTAAAGAATTGTGGACATGCTATATGCAAGTGCCTAACTCCGGCATAAATTTTTCCAGCAGTGTTGCCACTTAAGATTTTTCACATGTGGCCTTTTTAGGCAGTCATTTACATGTATTTTAACTCTTCTGATGAAGTAGAGCATGCAGGTGAAATTTCTCTTTAAAAGTGCAAAAAGTGACATCAAGTATTGCCTAATAGCTAGAATATGTTTCATTTAACACCGATGCTGTTTTGGGATCTAATCTTTCAAGTATTCTATGCCTGGCCCTAATAATGTCTTTTTTAGATTTCCATAGACTAGCACATACTCTGCTTTCTTTTACAGTCTATTTTTTTGAAAATATCTTTAAAAAAACTTGTTTCTAGAAATGCACATAGCATTTATTGCATGAACAGAAGTTTGTGAAGGACCCAAGTCCTTTTATTAACTAAATTCAAGTAAGAATTTAACAAAAACACTCCTGAAGTTTAAAGAAGTGAAGCTGGTGATGACAGAGATTAATGTTCAGATTCGGGGAATCCACTTATTAATTTTGTCAGGTTGAAAACAATGGTTAACAGTTCCCAAAATAGCTGAACAATGTCAGCAAACATTTGCTTTGACTGAACTGAGACCCTCCCTCGCCCAAAGATCAGCTCTGGGACACTTTCAGAAAGGCTTTCTTTATCTCTTGACAGTGTGAAAAATAACTTTACCTGCAAATTGACCTGTGTGTAGAAGGAAGCTATCATTCATGCTAATGGAGCCCATCAGCTTGCTTTCACTGTACCATGATACCCTGGAGCAAAAAAATGGGAAGCTTGTTAAGCCCTGGGCTTAGCAATAGGACTTAACAACTCTAAAATGCCTACCTTCCTCTGTACACATTGTCGACCACTATCCCACACATTTCTCTGTTTCTGTGACAGCTGGTCAATGTAAACTAGCTCTTAAAAGATTTTATGTTGATTTTTATGCTCTGGGAGCTGTCTTCTTAAAATAAACCTTACAAATTTTAAAAAGCAAAGAGACAATGGGAATCTGCAGTAGAAAACAGAGCAGAAAATTGTACAGAAAATTGTTTACAAAGCTCCCGGTAATTTGGTAATGTGAAGCATCTTCACTGCTCACTGTGCTCCTCAAATAAAAAGTTGGTGGGCACATTTTGAAAACATTAGAGATGGTGACTTCTGCAAAGACATCCCTTTTTTAAAATGTGAAGGCATAACAACAGTTAATCCCAGACCACAAAGTCAGACAACAAAGGCATGAAGAAGCTGGCCCCATCTTGGAAAGGCTTTGACTGGGACATTCAGGTGAGTTAAGATGCAACAGATGTGCCAAAGTGATGGGCAGCAACTTTGTTAGGGATTGTTTACCAATTAATTGTTCATAATGCTAACATGCAATGAAGTGCTCAGTGCAGGGAAGAAATGGCTCTAAGCCATAATCAGCAAATGGGGAACATCAGGCTATTCCCAGCCTGGCCTCCTGAGATCTGGAGTCATGCCAGCCCAGGATCTGACACATCCCATCTCAGGCAAAAGAAGGGTTGAGACAAGGGGCTCATTGACAGGCTCTGCATCTCAGGTCTCTGCTCTTACCTATAAAAGCTGATCACAACTCTCCAGAGCTGTCCCATTGGCCCCTAGCTTTCACTGGACCCTGTCCAATACTGTGAAAGCACCACCCTCCTTGTAAGCCAACCAACACTGCTGGGCGAAAGTTTTAAAAAAAAATCCATTAGTGATGGGAAAGGAAAAAAACTTCAGAGATATGACAGAAGCTGAAAGAGAAACAGCAATATAAAAGAGATCAAGGGCAGGGTGAAGGAGTTGCCCTCAAAGCTGGCACGGAGCAGATACCCTTCAGCTTCAGGTGAGACAACAATTTATACATCCCTGCACTGTGGGTACTTGGAAAAATGAGGCTGGTCAGGAGTAGGGAAAAAAGAAGCAAAGCATCCAGAGAGAACATTTTATGAAAGCCTGCAGTGAAGGGTAATGTTCAGTCTTCAGAGCACATGAAACCAACCAAGACTGCTGCCTGCTTGATGGAGGCATCCTCGTGCCCAGCCAAAATATGTGGGAGCCTGAAAGAACCACAGAGAGGACTGAGAGTTCCCCTTCCCCGCCTGCTTTCAGAGGATAAAAGGGGCTGAGGCTAAGTAGGACTCTTTCTCTGGAGTCTCTTAAAAAATCCGAAAGATACAACAAGTTCAAGTGCAATGCCTGTAGGCAGGTTAAAGAGGATGAACCAAGACTTCCAGTAAACAGTGTTTGGTGCCTCTATGGGGCATGTATCCAATGTGTTTTCAGCACTCTAGCCCAGGCCCATCTTATCCAGTCCCACTGCGCTACTTTGTGCAGGAATTTGCCCACAAGTCAATTCAGTTTGGTGTCACAAAATCTTTCACTGATATTCAGTTCTCCCCCTGTGTATAGCCAGCATTTCCATTGTCCCTCAGGCAGCCTTGGACTCTTGGTCCACTGGGCATCTCTCAGTGGGTATGGCACCAGAGGACTCTGGGGATACATAGGAATTTCAAAGTCAGATCCAGAGTGCTTGATGAAGGCTACAGAAGTCCTACCAGAAGGATAATATGTCTTTTGAAAAATGATTCCTTTGCATCCTGTCGTACCATAAAAGTACTTTACAGACCATAGATTGTCTGGACATACAAATGAATTCCCAATGTTTAATCTATCTGAATGTCTTTCTTGTGGTTTTTTACTTCAGTGTAATCCTTCGCTAAACATTTTTTAGCCATTAGCTCAGGACAATACATTTTTCATTATTAAACTGCCTCATGTTTTCATTATATCTGCACGTCAAATTTTACTTAGTGATATATCAGTGGGATCACCTCTCTTATTACTGCACTTGAATTTCTCTTCTGAGAAAAATAGAGTTATTTCAGATGAAAAGGGCCTCCTTGAAGCTAAATGGCCATGAAACTTATTATCAAAATAGATATGCACGGAAAGAGAAAAGAAGGCTTTGGGGTACCCTGATTGCAGCCTTACTGTACCTGAAAGAATCCTAGAAGAACGGAAAGAGATTATTTACAAGGGTATGTAGTGACAGGACAAGGAGGAATGGCTTCAAACTGGAAGAGAGTAGGTGCAGATTAGGTATCAGGAAGAAATTTTTTGCTGTGAGGGAGGTGAGGTGGTATCCCAGAGAAGCTGTGGATGCCCCATCCCTGAAAGTGTTCAAGGCCAGGTTGGATAGGGCTCTGAGTAATCTGGTCTAGTGGAATATGTCCCTGCCAATGGCAGAGGGCTGGAACTAGATGATCTTTAAGGTCCCTTCCAAACCGTTCTATGATTCTATGACTCTATGATTATTCTTGCCAGATCCATGACAATTTGTATGAACAGAAGCAATAACAAGGTACTATCATTTATAAGAAGAGAACCAGACTAAAAGTGACCTCCCTGGGGAAAAGTGCTACGTGTAGCTGGAGGAAACTCCTTACCCATGGAGGAACTGCCCAAACGGACAAGACAGATAAAAGGTGTGAGAAAAGAAGTGTTGTTGCCCCATATTATGAACTGGGACTTGAGTCACAGGATGAGTAAGTGATCTGGAGAAGGTCACACAGGAAATCTGTGTCACGGTTGGTTATTAAACCCAGATTTCCTGATTTGCCACTGAATCCCATAATTACAAGACCATCCTTCCTGTCCTTTCTAACTCTATCCATAAAGTACCTCACTAATTGAGCAATGCTTTAGGGAAACAGAAAGCCTTCCATGCATCCTGCAGCACGATCTCGGGTGACTCCCGCCATTGGATTTGTGTCCATGACCCAGGACCCGGGTTGAGAAATTACATTTCCTCATCCACACCAGGCTGCCCGCCCACCCTCACACGGGGTCCTCCCACCCAGCTTATACTTTGCCCCACTCCCTGACACCACCTTCGCCTGCTCCTTGGCCACTGCTCCTCTCACAGCCCTCCATATGGGCATCTGAACCAGCTCTGCTGCTCCCATCGTGTTTGGTGGGATTTCCTCACTCTGTGAGTTGGGGTCTGGCTAGTGGGGTCTGACTAGAGAGGGGGCCTTGGTGATCTTCAGGGCTGATGCTGTGGTGCATTTACTGAGTCTACTTGAAATTAATGAAATGGGGTCACAGCACACCCAGGCTGGCTAAATCTTATCCCTCATACTTCAAACAAAAGGAGGAAAAAAGACTATAGATGGCCATGTCCAGTGGGGAAATGATCTACCCAGAAGATTTCTACCAGCAGGGGGAGGAGACCTGGGGCTCCAGGAATATCAGATATCCCACAAATTTAGGGAGTTTCTGGAAATCAGAAGAAAAAGGAGGTTGGGTTGGGACTCTTGGGAATAAGAGATGTGAAGAAATGAAATGAACACAACTCAGCCTACCTAGGAAAGAAAGTAACTGACAGCAAACACAAAATGTCTGAAATATCAAGTTAAACGAGAAGATAATTGTACAATCTCACAGATTTCCATAATTTGCTGAGGAAGTCTCATCAGATCTACCAATGTAGAAAAAGAATTTGGGTCTGTTCTTAATGGTCTTCTGAGTGGTTTACAGTCTGGTTTTGGAAGCAATAAAGAAGTCGGTAGTGGAAATAATGAGAAGGTACAGACAGGCAGCTCTCCCTATGGAAGAAGCAGCAAACTCATTTTCAAGTTTAAAAAAACAGAGCCATATGGCTAGATGGTAATGCAGGGCTGAACCCTATTTAATATCAGCATTAACACTATAGAAGCTGTTGCTATAGTAGTGACATCTGGAAGAATCCTTCAAATAGATTATTCTCTAACCTGGATGAAGGATTCTGCCAGGCTGTCTGTCAAAGAAAGCCTTCAGAGCAAATCAATAACAAAGATCTTGTTACCTGAATGCAATGTAATTTAGTGGCTAATCAGTTCAACAACATTAGAAAGACAAGGAGGGAAGAAAAGAAGAATAGAAACCAGGAGATGTAATTAAGAGCCAAGAAGGCAGAGAGGACTCCAGGAACACAAGGAGAAACATCAAACTTTTATATGCCACTGTCCAATGAACTCGATCAGCAAAATCACACCTTCACTCTGAACTCTTCCCATTCTAGCTGACATTTGCTGTTCACAGGTTCCACTTAAAAAGCATTAACACTACCTATAGATAGTATCATTAGTGAAGATGAGAGATGCATGCACAAAATACTGCTAATTGTCAGAGCAGTGATAGACACTATGTCCCATCTTTTTTTAATGTTGGTTTGAATATCCGTTTTGCTTTGGCCAAGTGAAAAGTCTCCTCTTGACTAATTAAAATGCCTCTGCTAAGCACAGACTTTTGGCAGCCTCTGGAAATTCAATTCCTCCTTGTAGCTGGTTTCTCTGGCTGAAATAATAAGTGAAATTATTGCTAGAGAGAGGGGTTTGTTGGTTTTTTTGTTGGTTTCTATGATATTTACACAAAAGCATTTTGAACCTGATTTACTTCTCCTGACACTGAGGAGATCAGCTGAAGATGACAGGAGCAATGCTCAGCACCCCTTGCACCTTATCTGATCACTGGAATCGTAAAGTGCAATAAAGTTAACAGAGTCGTTTCCATTCACTTGCACAATGTATAAAACAACTGCATGTCAAACACTCTGATGGGAAATCATGATCATGACCATATGTTTTTGGAAGTGGACAGACTGCGTGTGTAGGTACAGCATTGAACTACAAGGTTATTGTTGAAAAAGTCTTTGAAATAGCAATTGACATTTTTCACCCTTGTTTTCAAAAAGTACTGTCCTTTACATCCCTTAATGTAATATATCTTTTTGTTTCCTGGGGGGAGCAAACTATTTATTCAATGAATAGGCACTGATATTCATTAGGGGTCTTACATCTATCCCTTCAAAGTCAGAATGGGTGAATACTGAGTCCCTCTATGTTTTCACCACTCAGTAGAGCAGACCTTACAGAGAACAAAGGCATGACGCAATTCCTGACTTGCAGGCAATGGCTTTCCCAGGTGAGCAAGGCAATCCTGCTTCTCAAGAACAGGCATGGACCCACACTTAATAGGTTATATGTATTTATCCCATAAAGGCAACAGAAATTTTGTCACAGAGTCCAGTGGGAGCAGACTTTTACAGAGTTCTCTAACACTACTGAAGGTGCCACTTGCAGATGTCTCAGAAAATGAGTGTATTTAGAAATCACGCTGTCCTGGTTTTTCACAAACACATGTGAGCGAGAGCTAGATACACAATTCATATCAGTAACATTTAATACCGATGTTGCCTAGGTGTTAACACATAATGTGCTATTTTGGTATGCCACATTTCTCACACAAAGTAATTCTGGACTTTCTCGTTCATGAAGCAGAGACAGACTTTAAAAGGCTCAGCACTATTCAAATCTGAAAATAGACACAACCTTTAGACCAAAAAGCCCATGCTCTTTGCTAATTTTGGTTTATTTAGATATGTAAGGGTGATATAAATTATTTAATAGCAGAACTCATAGAGTCTAAACAGGAGTAGCTGCAAGAAAGAAGAAAAGTAGATGGAGCACTAGGAGGAAAAATAAAATACAGATTTCATTGCAGTTCTGAGAAAGTAGTTAAGAAGTCCCTGGATGGCTGTTCATGCAAATCTTACCCTGGCAAAACTGCCACTGACTTTAATTGTTGTTCACGCCGTTGGATCAGCCTGCTAATCAACTAAGCACTTTTCATTTCATGGCAATGAGAAGGTGTGCTGAAAATGCCATCATATCTCTAACCATCTTCAAAGCCTAGAATGTCTTCACACCATTTCATGGGTTTCCCCTTTCCAGTACTAAAAAAAGGATGCTATAAAAGTCATGATTTAAATGATATATTGCAATTTTATGGACTTGGAAGCTAACTTTGCTTAGAAGCATTTTTATGGACTTTGGAAGTTGAGAGTGGGGGGAAGCAGAGCTCCTGAGATCAAAAACTTTCCTTCCCTAGAAAAAGGCTTCAGGAGAGAGCAATTTCTGCCTCCTCTGGATAGGACTCAATTGCTTCTTGAGTCTCCAATATTAAAAGGGTTTTGCTGGAGAATATGTCTGTAAGAGGGAATTCATTTTATCTGCCCTGCAAACAAAAGAGATTATTTTCAGTTTCTGTTATGAGAGTGAGAAGTGGGGGAAGTCCTTTCCAGGGAAAAGCTGTAAGATGTTTTCCTTAATTAGTTTAATTACAAAATGTACTAAGACTATTAGATAAACATTAGGCTGTTTTCGGGTTCAAAACAGGCAGATGTTAGCAGGATTAAATCAAAATACTTTATACGCCTTTGAAGATTTTTTTTTACTCAAAGACCTCAGCTTTTTTTTTTTCTTTTTAGGCTCTGTAACAGCTGATATTATTAGATTTTTTTTTCCTTTGATTAAAATTATGTTCATCTAACTCATGCAAGTCAGCTTTCATTAGCAGAGCAAGTGGGATCTGGCCTATAGTATCACATTTCTGGAATCTGGTGATTTTTTTGTATCCATCCATTCCCCCTGCTCTGATCAGATTCTAATTATAGCCAAATTACAGCTATTGTCTCAAAGGCTGAGTAACATATTTGTGGTATTTTGCGGAGGGAAGAGGGAACAGAAGATGGCTGATTTAAAAATGGGAATTATAAAAAGTAATAAGTGTTGTTTATATTAATTTTTAAGGGAAGATGGCAATGATGGAGAGGGGGAAGGGGGAAGGCATCTTTATGTCCAGGTGGGAGGGAGTTACACTTTGCTGAATTGAAACTGTGTTTCTATAGCTTCCCTCAATATTATAATGCATTTTATCAGATGCTACAAGGCACTGAAGAGCTTGGTAGTTCCAGGGTAACAAGTATGAAATATACTGCTTTGGGATGTAACAAATATATGAATAGTTAAAGTATTTATGGAGAAATAAATGGAGAACATATAGAGAAATATTCGTAGTCATGAGCATAGTTGGTACAAACTTAAAATTATGTCACTTTTACCTACATATTAAGAGAAGAAATAACACTATATAAAGCAAAAGTATAAGGAGCTGAAATCCATGCTTGTGCATCCTTTAGAGCAGTAACAATGCTTCTCTGAAACCATAAAAATTTTTTGCAAACTGAATATAGGCTAAAGGCATTTCAGGCACAAGTATCCTTAACTATTATCATTGACTAGCATAACTGCTTTTAAAGGTGTGAATGTCATCAACCATAAATGAGAACAGAGACTAGAAAAAACAATAACCTCTTTTAGTTAGAAAGGCATTTTCCAGTGGTAAAAATATTTTTACTTTTTCACTTTTAGAGTCTATTTCTAAAGGCTACCTCCAAGATTGCTTATTACTGCAAATGACCCCAAGATATATGCAAAGTCAAATGAAAGACTTCTCAAACATTCTTGCATATCAATAGAAGTTGGTTTACAACAACAAGGCTAAATGCAGTATATTTTATTGTGTTTCCCTGCTGGTTACCTCAATAAGATGAAAATGCAAAAAGCTTTTTTTAGAATTTGATTTTCAAAAGGCACTTTGAATACTTAGCAGCTTTTCATCTCCAGAGCTGGTCTTAAAGTTTATTATTTTCTCAGAGACTGTCTTTACCAGCATCTACCAGGTAGACAATAACAGCAAGAGACATCAGGGCAGGCCAATGACGAACAGGCAGCTTCACAAAAAAGTCCATAAAACATGGAAAAGCTGTATATGGACAATGCCACAAAGACAGTGATGCAGTCAGCAAAAAGGTCTGCATTGTAAATATTTGCTCTTGCATGTACGTGCACAGCTCAGTGGTCTACCTTTCACACACAGTAATCCCTTTCAAAGCCTTTGGTGAAAAAATGGAGGCTAAAATCCCTGAAATGGTCTTTGGGCATACAAACTGAGTTGGGCAGCTCCTCCTCAAGAAAGAACTGCACAATGTCACCAGGTGTTAGTATAATGCAATGACCATCAGATTTTATTAAGTGACTAAATCTATTAAATGATTAAATTCTTGGTCACACCAATTCATATCAAGTGTAAACATACAGTGAAACACTTTTAAATCAATTACCTGATGATAAAGGAATAATCTTCTTACTTAAATGAAAGCAATTAATGTATGTAAGGGCTATGCATTTAAGAGGTTTCCCAGATCACAACCATCCATTTGATAGTACCTAAACTCACACTTTCAGAAGTTAAATTAAATATCACTAGCAGATGTTGAGTAGTACTAAAGCACATGGAAAACTAAATACTGTTTACTTTCCACACACATCCCCCCCATCTCCCCCTGGCACATTTCATTCCACAGGATGGCACAACATTGTAATTCATACAACACTGAAATGCAGCCACTGATTTTCCTCCTGTCGTTTGTTTCAGTATTTCTAAGCGTGACACCGGGAGGGGAGCAGAAGGGCTGCTCTGCTCACACTGCTAAAAGGTGACACCGTGGAGTTCTTACGAGCCAGAGTGAATAGCATGTGAAAGAGAAAAGGAGATTCAGTCGGGCCAGATGATGTGCCCCGAGGCAGAGTCTCAGCTGCTCAAGGTGATTATGGCTGAGGGGCCAGGCACAGCATCCCAGTGCTGGATCAGGAACATAATCTGCTTGTTCTGGGACCCCTGGACCACAAAAACTGAGACTTTAAGAGGCCACAACACACACCAGACCAGCTGACAAAGAATAAATACAGTCACTGCTTTAGTTAAGAGCCTTTACAGAAATCGCATGCCAAACCTGCCACATTTTCATAGAATCATAGAATCATTTAGGTTGAAAAAGACCTGTAAGGTCATCAAGTCCAACTGTTAATAGGGACAATTTTTATTTGATTCTTGCTAGCTAAGCCTGTCTTCTGTTTTTGGCAGAACAGTGGCCACTGGTCTTGCTCTTGGGAATGTCAGACTAAGGATAAATGAAGAATTGCAACTGCCTCCTTTTTCTCACTCTTCCTTCAGCCTTCTTTACTCCTTCCAGGCAACTTTTTTTAGACATATTTGCAGTATGGTGGTATTGATGGAGAGGTGGGTGTGATCCCCCCTCAGGTCCACACATCCTTTCTCCCTCAGCCTGTGGTCCCTTTGCCTCAACATTGGGGCTTACCAACACCATACCCCACCATGGAGGCAGAACTAGGAGTCGCCTTAGGAGTCTTGTCACCGCCAAGAGGTCGTGCTCTGAGCAGAATAATGGTAGTGGACGCCAATCATGAGCTCAGGGGGCCTGGTTCTGGGCCCTAGCTGAAGAGCAGCCTTCAGTGTGCGTTCTGTTGGATACTTTGAACATGCTGGAGAGGTCTCCCAGCATGGCTTTGTGGGTGTTTGGAACGATGTGCAGTGTTCAGTGATACTCACAAGCAGCGTGCCCGTGCCCATGTAATACACAGTGAAAAGAGCATTACACATGGCTTGTGCCAGAAGTCCAGTCTCCATGAATATGCAATATGCAGTCATTCTGTGACAGGGCCTTAAGGCAGCCTCTTTAAGTGGCGGTGACAACTGTGAGTGTTGGTGGAGCATGCTGATACCCGTTCTGCTGAGGAATTGTAGTGTGTTTCTGGAGCTGATCTAGCAGTTCATCCAGCATGAGTTCAGTGCTCTCCAACACTGCAGGGCTTTGTGAGCATTAGATGCGCCCCAGGTTGCGGAAGGATGGCTACCTCTGCCTTCTCAGTCCCTCTTTCCAGCTTTCACCCTAATTCTGTGAGGGAAAGACAAGTTGCTCTTCCCAGCACATGGGGAAGGGAGAAATTCCAGCCTGCTGCCAGCCTGGGGCTCAGAAACTTAAGTTGTTAATGCAGACAGAGTCCCACAGGTAGGTAGATAGTTGTGCATAGAATACAGATAGATGTGGAAATACAAGACTAGGGACTCTTTCTTTGGCTGACTGGCCTTTGGCAACAGACCTTTCCTAAAGTTTCACTGGTTGCATCCTTAATTCAGTCAGTCAATCTACTGTGTAGTGTCCCAGCAATTTTCTCTTCCCTACCCTTTATTTTATCCCCATCTCCTACACCTGTATTTTTGCTTTTTTTGATCTAGGGTTTCACTGTATCCTGCCACTCAGAGTGTCTAATAACTATGTCTCTATGGCAAAGATAAAATCAGAGGTGGGAAAAAGAGCCACATTCTAAATTTTGAAATATTTCCAGGATTACTACATCCAGCTGTAAAATCTTTAGACCTGTGTGTCTTTGCTTTGATTCCATTCTAAGACCCATTTCCAGAAATTATGAACAAGACCCTTAGAGGTAGGGAGGTCCTTGGACTACAGAGTGCCAGCTTTGGCTAATCACATCATGAATGATAACAAAATTAATTTGCCCCCATAACTTATTACATTGCTTGGCTGTTTTTTTCCACATCCTTCATCCCAGATTTCTCTGACAAATTGAGAAGAGTTCCCATCTATACAGGATGATACAGAACTGGATCCTTGGGAGCATCATATGCAGCATAAATGTATCACACTGAAGTATTTATCTCATCATAACTTTTCACTCACACTCCCCTAATATTCCCAAACTGACTTCTGGAACTTCAGCTATGTTTTACCTACAATACATAGCTTGTATACCACATATAACTGTCAGGAAAGACTTTGAGCTCACTCCCATTTCTGCTGAACTTCATCATAAATTCCCCTTAACCTTTAATGCATAGGTTCAAGTTCTTTCCCAAATGATTGCGGATAGCTCTTAAAAAACAGACCCTTTCTAAGTATTAAAACCTGGAAAATAAATTTATAATTTATTTTATTCCTCTTCTACTCTTTCCAAATCCAAACAATTGACCAAATTGCCTAATTTCAAAATCTTACGGTGGAAATAAACATCCTGCTTGGGACTCTCCACACCAAAATTAAGCCACAAATATGTTTTTTACCATGACCATTTACAACTGGGAAATACGTGGTGGATAATGGAATGATTATACAGCTTTGGCTTGGTATGTCACAGGCCTGCTGGTAAGTTAAGTAAGAATGGAGCCAGTTCTGAACCTTCATGCATGTTAGGTGCAGCTATTGTAATAAAGCAGCTCCCTGACCCTTTGTACACAGTTTTACCAGGTCTGGGTTTTGTGGAATTCTCTTTTTAATAAAGTATATGGTCTAAGGCCCAGCTTGAAACAAAAATGCTCTTTGCTTGCTGAGTTGTATGAACTTTGGAAATATGGCAATAAAATGGACACATATGTTCTATTATTATTATTATTATTATGCTTACGGGCTACAAAAATAAATCATTTGTGAAGCTCACATGGACAAAATGAGCACTGCCTTCTGTGAGAGTCTGTACTTACATGTATCTGTTTACTTAGATGCATCTGTTCTTGATATCTTGTGGAAAAATCAAATATTGTGTCTTATGAAAAACCATTGCTGAAGCATTGTTCAGAAAATCAATCCTAAACCAGAAGTCCATTAAAAAAAAACATAATACCTGAGTCTCTCTGCTTCGAACTCTCTTTTATTGTTATTAATAGATCATTTATCTTCAATATGGTTGGAGATAAAAATTCCTTTTTAAAGTGATGAAATGAAGAGATTTGCAAGTGCTGAAACTGCCTGATCTCCCCGTCTCTCTCATCACCTGATACAGGCTTAAGGTTTCACAGTTTGTAAAAATCAATGGGAAGTTCTCTCCTTGCCAGCAGACTGGGCCAATTTAATAAGTACCTGAACAGAGAGGCGGCCTGTGGAAGGGGCAGTCACCTTTCGCCTGGCAGGAGGAGGAGCTGCGAGGGCCGGGACACTGGAGTGCATTGTGTCCCCGTGCGAAGGCCTGAATCAGCACTGACGAGATTTCTTCTCTGCAGTTTTCCCCTACCAGCCTGACTGTAACCCGGAGGGGAACCTGCGAGGGGATGGCCAGCTTCTGCCTCAGGATGCAGTTCTCAGGGTGAGGGGACTTCACATTTCCCGTAAAGGGCTCTCTTGTCCCTCGCTAGGGCAAGCACATTGCAGGGAAACTCCAAGCAGCTACCGGGAAATTTCCTTTCAACTCTGTCCCAGCATCACTGTTTAAAGTTTTATGAAGGCAGCTCTGACGGTCCCTTCTCCTCCTCTCCCTCCCACTTGTTCAAGTTTGTCGATACCCGATCCATGAACATTTGTTTCCTCCTTCCCTGGAGGAGTTTTGCACTCCACTGACCTCAAGTTCAGCCCCGACGAGGCTGGCAGGAGGGCTCAGCTGGCTCTCGTTTCCCCACTTGCTGCAGTCCCTTCTGTTGGACTAGCAAAAGCAATGTAATTCAAGCGGGGCAACCATTCCCTTGCCAGCTCCTCACACCGCCTAGGGTTCTGCTGCCGGGGAAACTGCACACACCCTCGTCCTGACCCCCGGAGGTGAACCCCCTACGCTCCATCCATGGAGGCCACTGGTGCTGGGGGTATGCAGGCAGGTAAAGACCCTCACCCCCACTCCGGCTGCCCTTAGGTCTCCTCCCTGGTCTACACCGCTCCACGCTGTTCTGCACCGCACACCCGCGGCCGCGCTGCAGCTTCCCCAGGTGGGTCCCAGCTTCGCAACACTGCCGTGGATGCACAAGGGGGAAGCACTGGGGGGTGGCAGTGGAATGGCTGGATGGATGGACTGATGCGTATTTAACTCCCCTCACAGCTTGATCTCTAGGTGATTTCCCTCCCACCCTATATCTATACTCCTATACTATAATCTATACTCTGCATCATACCTCTCTCTCCCCACCTCCTCTCCCGACTTCTTCTCCCTCTTTTCAGAAGTGTCAAAGCCTTTTACTTCAACCCGTTGGGGCTGTCCACTGCCATCCCGCGAAGATGGATTGAGGAGGGGGTGGGAGATGGAGGCTTTCTGTCTGTCAGCAGCTGCGCGGCCCCTGACTCTTCCTCGCCGCCCCGCGCCCCGGAGCGGGGAGCCGCGGGGTGCGCGGAGCTGTCGCCGGCCACCCGCGGCGAGGACGGGAGCCTCGCGGGGGAGAGAAAGGGTGCGCGGCCGGGCGGGCAGCGGCGCAGACCCCCGAGAAACCCGGAGCAGGGGAGGGGAGGGCTGGATCTCCCCGCGGATGAATCAGTGCGGATGTCCCGCCGGCTCTCCCGGCGCTGCGCGGAGAGTGTGTGAGGGCAGGGAGCTGGAGGCGAGAGCTGGGCAGAGCTCCCTGCCCGCGCCGCGACTCCGCGCTCGGCTCCGCAGCCCGGCGGGGAGAACCGCGTTAATTCCCGTCCCGCGCAGCCCTTTCGGCCCTGGTCCCACGGCACTCGGAGACTGCCGCCCCTCCGCTGGCACCTTCTGCACCATCGGCCGGGCAAATGTTTATTAAATGCCGGCATTCGTTGCTTTCTAATTAGCGGCGCCCGACTGCGTCTGCTTTGTCTTCTTCGAGACGTTGCTGTTACGCAAGCAAGATACATCAAACAAGGGGGAAAAAATACCTTTATTTTAATTACATTTTCCCCTCAAGCAGAGCGAGGTACGAAAAAAAAAAAAAAAACACAACAACAAAAAACCAAAAAACCAACCAAACCAAAACGCAATACATATTCTGGGAGATAATCTCTACTTTCTGCTCTTCTTTGCCCGCTCTGCCCTAGGTTATTCATTCCTGTTGCCGCGCTATTATTTATTTCCGAGCATTTATGTTTCCCGATAGTTACACAGCAAAGCTGTTTACGCAAACTGCAGCGAGGGAATCGTGGCAAAAATTTTGGGAAGGATGTGAAAATGAATGTGGTTTGATAGTCCCAGAACTACGCCGAAGCTCAAATTTAAATCGCAGTCGTCGTAGGAGCACTTTGGGTGTGCGAAAGGAAAAAAACGGGGGTGGGGGGGTGGGAAAGGGGTCAAAAATAAGAAAAAAAAGAGCACACGCTAGGAATAACGTACTTTTCTCGGTGCTGCCGAGGGGCGGGTGGTGGAGACCCGCCCGTGTTTGCTCCGCACTGGCCGGGGGAACGCTGCGGCTGTGGAGCTCCCGCGGAGGGCGGGCAAAGCCTGCCGCCGCTCGCCCCGCCGGGGCTGCTCAGGTGCGCAGAGCAGCAGGTGGGCTGGGCTGGGCTGGCCGCTCCGCTCGTGTCCCCCGCGGACTGGGGGGGACTGCTGAAAGGAGGGGTGTGCGAAATGCGAGGTGTCATTAGCGCGGCGCTAATTGATCCTCCTCTCTGCGCCGCGGCAGCACCGGGGCGCGTCTCGCAGGTGGGGGCTGGGGAGCGCCGCCGCCCCGGCGTCCCCTGTCACCCGGGCCAGGCCCGCTGCCCACCGGCCCTGGGGCCCTTGTCGGGTGCTGCAGCCAGCGGAGCGGACGCCGGCGAGGTTTTGCCACCGCCCAGCCGTATCTGAGGCTATTTTTCTTTCCCCTTGCACCAGCCGCTGGCGGGATTACCGGCACGGCCTTGGGCTTTGAGCGCTCTGCAGCGCCAGCAGGGAACTGCCTGGTGAATCAGCCACCGGCGGGACGACCCTGATGCTCGGGAAACACGCTCGAGCGCGTGTCGGGAAGGAGAGCGGGAATCTTTTTTTTCTTTTTTCTTTTTTTTCTTGTTCTTCCCGGGAATTTATGTGAAAGAAGAAAAAGTCCCTTTAAAGTGTGTTATAAAGCGAGAGAACTTATGATAAAACACGAAGCCCCTCGGCACGGGGTTTATGTTCGCTGCCAGCAGTTAACTCGCTCCTCGGTGTCGCGGTGCTGGAGGCGGGAGGTGACCGAGTCGAGCCGAGCCCTGACGCTTCTCACCGGCCCCGCAGCGCTGGGAGCCATTCGCCTGGGCTGCTTCAAATGTGTCCCTCCATACACGCCTTATAAAAACCGATTCCCATCTGCAAGCAGCTTCTCAGAAGCTAAATAAATGGCTTGTTATTATCGGCTGAGTTTACCACTTGCCTTTGGGGTAAAGCAAAACTAACCTTCTTGTAAATAAACTCACTCCCCGGGGTGAAAAGGAGATTCCGGGAAGCTGCTGATGTCTTCTTTAGATTGTTCTAAACGTAACGTTTTGCATAGTATCTAGTGGCTGGTCATTAAAAAGCCACGAAATTATTTGTGGGGGTTCAAAGAAAAGGGCTCCCATGCTTTCAGGGGGAAGAAATATACACGCTGATTTTGGGAGCGGGCAACAGAGACCTTCCTTCAAGCAAGCACTTACTTTCCTCCTAAATCACTTTTCAAACCCAATTCACCTAATCCTAGTGCCACCTGAGCCTCCTCTTCCCCAGTACAAAAAAGATTGTGTTGTTGGGGCTCTGGGATGGTTGGCAAGGTATTGATTTCCCAGCTGTTGAGAAGACAGACTGAATACAGTTCAGCAGATGCAAACAGACAGAACCTGGCTGCGAGATTGTTTTCCTCCAGAAAGTAACCTTGTGAGATGCTGAGGTTATTGACTTTGGAGTGGAGAAGGAGGTGTCTGATAATCAGCTCACACTCTATCTCCCTTAGATTTATAGCTCAGGGCCTCCTTGTCACTCCTGAAAATATAATCACGCTGGCAATAAACCCTGAGGGAAGAATGAGACAGCAAGAGTTTTTTCTCAGAGGTAACGCAGTGACCTCTGAGTTACATACTTAAATGAGCTGTGATCTTATAGCAAGCTCAGCGCTGGGCTACTCGATTGCCCTGTCTTGGTTAGGATGCCGTAGCTGTCCCAGCACGTGCAGGGCTGGTAGCATGTCCCACAGCCACAACGCAGAGGGGACCAGGGCACAGTGCCCTGCTCTGGCTCTGAAACTGCTGCCACAAGGCACCCGGCTGGTTTTGAGATGTGTAGTTTGAGAGAGAGGAGAGATCTGTCTCACTTTGTTTCTCCAGATGAGAAAACTACACCGGGGGAATGGTGGTTTTTCCTTTGGTTTGGCTTTTTGGGGTTGTTTTTGGTTGCAGGAAGGGATTTAGGGGTTTTTTTTTGTTTTTTTTTGGTTTGGGGTTTTTTTTTTGACAGAAACATTTCCTGTCTTCTTTGCAAAAATGTATTTTATGACCATTTTGCTGAGCAGATTTCTCCGTCTCTGAACATTGCACAGAGTAACGCAACACCTTCAATCTGTGGAGCAGATACCTCTGGGTTTCTTTATCTCAGAACATGCCTTTGTCTCTCTTCAACCTGTTCTTGCTCTTCAGCAAAAACTCACCTTTTTACAAGCTGTCAAACTTAACACTAACAGCTGAGCATTCCTTTGGAAAAAAAAAAAAACAACCCACACATATTTACTTAAAAATCACTTAGTATTTATGACTCCTTGATTTTTTATTAGCCTTTTAACAATGTCTCTCACTTTAACACTAATCCAGAGGGAAGGGGCTCTTTCCTGTGCCGTGGTAGATAGATCTAAACAGAGAAGCGGGAAAGAGTTGTTTAACCACTTCTAGTATTTCTGATATTTAAGGCCAAGCAAAAGGTCCTGCTTTGGCGTGCCCACTGCTAAAAAAGTATTGTTTCCGAAAGCCATGGTCTATCTGCTGATAAGCAGATTCAAACAAACAGCACAAAAGGCTGCAAATGCACTGCTTCTACAATCCCATTCCACAGAAGAGGCACGAGGGACCTTCTTTTAACAAGGAAGAACATAATCAGGAGATGAAAATTTGGCCCTTGACAGAAATATGGCCCTAGCATCCAGCTCTCTTTCACTTTCTTTCCTGAACTCAGTTGAGTAACTCCAGCCTACCCACAGTCTGGCAGGCAAAGGAGGATAAGCGCAACTCAGCTAAGTGGTGTCCATCTCAGCTGGAGCAAGTGGTTACTTTGGCCAAAAGCTTGACAGACTGAGAGGAATTTCAAAGAGGCCCAGGCCAGCCACGAGAATGGGTAACAGCTCGGGAAGTGTTAAACAACAGACATTTGAACGACACATTCACTCATTTGCTTCTCAATTTGTTCTCGTGACTCAGGATGGAAATCTGGACATCACTGTGGATAATACAGTGAAAACCTGTGGTCAAAGGTCAGCGACAGTAAAGGAAGCTAATTAAATATCAGACAGCAATGGAAAGGGGAGACAGGCGTGGGAGAAAGATTTACATAAGCTTTGTCATCGTGTAGATCAGCGGGAAGCCCCTGCCAGAAATAGGATCTCGAAAAGAGCAAAATATAATGGCTCAGGGAAAAGCACCATGAATTGTCAGTGACCTGCACAAAACTGATGTTTGAAAAGACTGCTGGCTGTGTTGGGGAGTATGGGATAATCAGAGGGTAGGATGAATAACACAGATGCGTAAAATAAAATGGGTGCTGTAGAAGACAGATTGGGAACTTCTTGGCCCTCATGAGTTGTATGAGTAATACATAAACAAGACAAGAGGAAATGGAAAAGAGATCTTAGGAATTTTCTGCACAAGGGAGAGTTAACTTGTGGAACACTGTCATCAGATGCCATTAAAAGCAAGGTCTTGACAGAATTAAAAGAAAAAGATATAGATGGATAGAGAGTTATACTCTCAAATGAAAATAATAATATTTTTATATTATCACGTTTGGAAGCAAACCAAAACTTCATCTCTAAGCCCAAGTAACTGAATATTTAGGAAAACACATGATTAATCTAGAAATGTTATTTTTGGCATTTTTTGCATCTTCCCCAGAAGTAGCCACTAGTTGTCATAATTTGAGACTGAATACCTTGGAGTGAAGTAGTATGATCATTACCATGTTTTTAAATCTGTCCCGGAGGTAGCTTTCCTTCTTGGACAGCTATTAGTCTGGTTTGCTAGCAGCAAGTCTTGAGCAGAATTCACAGAATAGAAGTAATAAATATGACACCAAAATATTAAGTAGAACAAATAAAATAAAGTTCTACCCTTTTCTTCATGTTATTATGGCATCTATGTGAATTAGGATATTTCATTTTAGTGTCAGAAAAATATTAAGTCTCCAGATTTTTGAAGATGGGACTGGGAAGCTTTTGAAAATATTAAACCCACTGCCTAAATAATAACGTGGAATGTATAAACTGTTACCTCCTCACCCCATTCAAAATAGTAATCACAAACCTTCAGTAATCAAAAATCCCTTCCAATTCAAGTAATCACTACAAGAAATCTTAATATTTGTGTACTAATTTTGGGACTTGAATTTGGTTTTAGTAGAACTAGAAATGTATGCAAGCATGACATGTAAACTTTCTTTAAAACTACAAAGAGAAAAGTTCTACTCTTGTTTTTGTTCTTTAATATTTAGCAAGAATAATTTTAAGTTATCACATATGGACAGCTTGCACACTATCAGATAGTCTCATAAGTATTTGGGATAAATACAGTGATTCAACAAATTTAAAAAAAATCTCAAATTAAATAAACCCGAGATACTCATCAACTGTCCTTACAGACCTGCAACAATGTTTCTTTGCCCTTCCAAACACCCATCTCTTCTAGGCAAGGGGAAAAAAGAGCAGGGGGGTTGTAACCTGAAAGAAAATACCGTCAGTAAATTCAAGCTATTTGAATCTCAAACGGAAAATAAGCAGAAAATTTCCAGGACTCTAATACAGTAATTTTTCCCTCAGTAGAGACTAAGTGTCAATACCAATTCTGCTGACTGAAATTTCTTAACCACACTCCATCACCTTGAATCAAATACTTTCCATGTGGGATTGCTGAAGCAGGTTGCGAACCTGAAAGCAATCACGCTTGCACTCACTGGGACACAGTGGACTGCTTTACAGAGAAATATTATTTACCATGTACAGAAAAAGTAAAGCACAATATCCTGCCCAAGCTTATAGGAAGCCTGTCTGGTTCAGGAAGAGAAAACTCTTCCTAATTCCCATTGTGGAAGACCACCATTCCACACAGTATTTAATCCAGCCAGCCCACCACACAGCACCACACTTTTGTCACATTTTCTCCATTTCAGTCGTCATTATGGCTGAAGGAGAAAAAAGTGTGTAGACTGCCCCAAAGCACTTTTCCTTCAGCTCTTTTTTCAGAACAGGATACCATTTAGACTCATGCATACCATTAACATAAATAACCTTAGAACTACTTAAATCACAAACAGAGTTTTCAAGTGTTTGTAAACAAAAATGTGTGCCAGGTATACATTTTAACTTATCCTTTCCTCCTGCTTTTTTGCTTACTAACGTTGGTAAATTAGAATATTGTGAAAGCTACATTAAGGGATAGCTTTGAGTTTGCTCCTTCCTCCCTTCACGCCTCAGCACCCTGGAAGACGTTCTCTGTGTACCTTGACATGCAAATGCAGGTTGGTTGCTGGGCAGCACTCTTCCCTGTAATTTTGAGGATGGAAAGCCTTTTAGCCAGTTGATTTTAAAAACATGTTTTACTGTTTGAGACCACTTTTTTGATGTTGAAAAAAGCCAAGAAACAAAGTCACCCAATTTATTTAAAACATCATGGACACTTGTTGGACACTTAACTTGATACTCCTTTAATTCTATCTTTTTGTCAGTACCACTGATTTCATTTAATTGCCCATATTTAACTTAAAACATCCTGTGATGAAAATGTGGCAACATCTAAATAAATTCATGCCTCTTTTTAAATTTAAAAAAAGAAAAGTAATGTTCCTTCCTCTCACTTTCTGTATTTTCTGCCCTTTTCCTTTTGTTTTCCAAGCATCCAAAGGTAAAAGAGCTTGATAAAAACGTAGTAATGGGATGGGGGGGAAGGGAAGGAGAGGTAAGATAACATTATTCCCGGTCCTTGCTCTGCTTTGTAAGGACAGATTTAATCTTTGGGCAGCATCAGAAGATATGCCTGAATGACTGCCTGATCATCTCACTCTCTTCTCTTTTATCTGCATTACCACTTGACTGTTTTCAGGGATTTGGTATTCTTATTTGGTAAATTAGATTATGGTTTCCCTGCATTTCACTTGTTGTAAAATGTTTTCTTTCTTAACTTCAGCCCATTGTTCCTGAGTGGTAAGCATGCTGTCAGTGGAGACAGGGTGAGAGGATGGAACTATGTAACTGGGGACAGATTCTGCCATATTTTACCAGTTAGCAGTAGCCTGTTCTCAAGTGCTCTTGACTTCATAGCGGTTTGTAGAAGAAAAAACATGGATAAAAGCAGTCAAATTCTGCCTTGTAATTGAAAAATGAGTTAAGATAATGAATATTATGGAATATGAAATAGTCTGAAATGGCAAATTAATTTTCAAGTTAGCAAATACTCAGAGTAACAGGCTATGAACTGGGTGGTTTTTGAGAGAGCATTTGCTCACAGTCTGATTTATTACTGCTTCTTGTAGCCTTTTGATAAACACTAAAAAAAAAGAAGAAACACAAATGTCTCAGTGGTCTTTTCTGCATTTAACAGTGAATCTCAAAGCTAACCATTGTAGTTCAGAACCAGAAACCTCAACAGAACACTAAAATGTGTGGTGCTGGGACTTTGTTATGACTGGAATATATATTCTGTGTGGTAATCTTTTATCTAGTTGTGCACTGAAAATAAAAACCCCAAACCCCACTGTAATTATATTTTGCTTGTTCATGCTGAGTAAAACATGTCAGACATTTGGGGAGAGCAGGCTGAGGTGCAGAGGAACCAAGCATGAGCATGTGCTAGTGTTTCACAGCATGTGCAGTCGGATTGTTGGCACCAGCATCAGCCGAGCCTCAAGAAAACCAAGGGATTGCTGCTGTGCTTGTCACAAGGGCTTGGGCGAAGGTGATTGCAGGCCAGCTCATTAAAAATTACAAACATGTGTTGTGCCATGTTTGATGACCGTTGAGAGAAGGCTAGAGCAAAGCCAGGACACGATGCCAATTGACTCATTCAGCACAAGGTTGTCTCTGCACAGGGCACGTGTAGCCATAACTGGAGCAGTAAGTGCTGCTGTGTCTTTCGGGAAGTGTTGGGAGCTACAAGTTCCATTATGTGGTTAGTGACCACCTGCCCACGAGCGTCAGGCAGGTGACGGGCATTTCACAGGAGGCACACGGAGAGCTTCTCTGGAGGAGGCTGCTGCTCTTTTCTGGCTCTCTCCCCTCAACAGGATCAACATTAAGACCAGGGATATTAGTGGAAAAATCACATACTTCCTACAAGAGGGCCATGCCCATAAAGTCAGGGTGCCCACAGAAGGAGCGGGCAGCAAGACAGACCCTCTTCCTTCTTAATGGCTCTTTCAAAGTGAAACAGGGATGCAGCAGCATCTGATATAGTTACATAGAGCACACCCCCCACCCTTGAAACACTTACACTAAGCTCAAAAATAATGCTGCTGGACCAGATTCATCCCTGGTGTTCATTGTGGGACACTGGACTTGCTGTTGGTGGGGTATTGAGCAGTCTGTGCCCATAGGTGTGGGTGCAGAGTGTTTTAGCGGGAAGCATGGAAAGGTCCCACAGAGGCGCCTCCATTTCACCATGCCAGATGCTGGATATTGCTCAAGGACACCCTCCCTGTGCAAGGCATAACTCTGGCTCTCCAGTGGGATTTTCACCAACTTCTTTAGATAGACTGACATGAGGGATCAAGCAGGTTGTGGGGGGGATGGGAAGCAGGACGCATATGGGATCAGTCCCACCAGAAAACGGAGCAAGCATCCTTGTCTGCGGCTCTCAAATGCCCCATTCCAACCAGTCCCCCTGCCACACCCCTCTGCTCCTGTCCTGCGTGCAATTCCCCAACCCAGAGTTCCCACGGACCTGGCTGTATTTTTATTATTCCCCCTTTTTTCCTACTTAAAACGCGAAAGGAAGGCTGACACGACCAGTGCCGCTCCTGACAACACCCCGCTGCCACGGGCCCCAGGGCGGCCCCGCACCCTGGCAAGGGATGCGGAGGGAGCTGAGCTCTGCCCCTCATCCGCCTCGGGAGCCGGGGAAGGCGCGGGGCAGCGGACGAGCCCCTCGCTGCGAGGGCTCCTGTCAGGCACCGCGGCCCCCGGGAGCCCCTTGGCGGGGCCAAAGTGAAAGTGAAGCGACTCCCGAAACCCTTTTGGGGGTGGCAGCAGGAGCCATGTGACAGCCGGGAAGCAGCCCGGCCGCACGGGGGGCGAGCGACGGGAGGCGGGGGGGGTGTGTGGATGATTTCCGAGGGCTGTGGTGCCCCGCGCCGCCTCCCCTCCCCGCATCCCGCACCGCCGGCATCTCCCTCCGCAGCCGCACTCGCGCCCATCCCTGGAGGCCGGGCCGGGCCGGGCTGGGCCGGGCAGGGCAGGGCAGGGAAGGGAAGGGCCGGGCAGGGCGGGTGGCTCGCCCTCCTCCCCTCCCCTCCGCCGCGTCCCCCTCCGGCAGGGCAGGGCAGGGCAGGAGCGCGCCCCGCAGCGCTGCTCCCGGGAAGAGGGACTCGCCTCCCCGGCATGATCACGGCTGTTTATTAGGGTGGTCGTCTCTCCACCTCTTTTTTTTCCTTTTGACTTTTTTTTTTCTTTTGTTTTTTTTTCTTTCAATTTCCCTGCTCGCCGCGGCTGTCAGTGCTCTCCCCGCCGCTCTTTCCACCGCTCCTCCCGGGGCTGCCGCGGCCCTGCCCCGCCGCCCCTTTGTGCCTGGCGCGATGGTGCGGGGAGCCGGCGGCCGTGGGGCGGGGGTGGCCCGGGGGCAGCCGCAGGTAAGGGTGAGCGGGGCGGCGGCGAGGGGCTGCGGGGCACGGCCCGGGCACGGCCGGGGCAGGAGGTGCCGGTGAGGAGGGCGCGGAGCCGCTCGTCCCCGGAGCAGCCCTCTCCTCGCCCGCGCCTCCGCGGCCGGCTGGGTTTGTGCCTTCCTTTGTTTTATTTAGGCTGTCTGTAAAAACTTGTTATCACCGCCACCCAAAAGGACACCCCCTCCCTTCCTCCCGTCCCCAGCCGGGACCTCTGGGGTCTCAGACCCTGCCCGCATTGGCCCTTGCTTTGAGTCTCCCTGTTCCTGCCGAGTATTAAACCTGTCTCCAGCTGCGTATCATCCCTCTCTCCAGCCTACTTACCCCGCTGCACTCCCGAGTCCCCCATTCCAACCTTTCTGCCTATTTTGATTTTATTTCCTCCCTCCGCCTCTCCTTGGTTTCTAAGGGACTCCCCTCCAACCTGTCTGTAGGTATGTTTGTGTAACCAGACACTGAGAGTAGCTGTCTGCCGAGGAATTAACTCGGCAACCCCCAAAGCTTAGTTTGCATTCAATAGAGGTGTTTGTTTTTCAGGTTTAAATCTCCAGACGGGTTGGAGAAGTCGCCCAAAAGGAACCACTTGGCAAATTTTGTTTCCTCCCTTGAAATCCCACTGGACGTGGAGCAGGTGGGGATCCGGGAGGGGAGAATTTTGGGGGTGGAAGGGGGGGGTGTGGGATGGAGAGTGGTCAGGGGCTGAGTGGTGCGGGAAGGAGGGGGAAAGCGCTTTAAGGTTGGGAGAGTGGAGCTGCACTTTCCCCCTTCCCCTCCTCAGCGGAGGATAGCTCAAAGCTCTGGCTCTTGTTCGTTAAAAATAAATACTACAGAAGTTTGCAGATTTTGTAGTTTTAGAGAAGTGGATTCTCTCCAGGATTAACGTAAAAAATGTTGATGTTTGAGGAACTGCTCTTGCTCAACCCGTAAATAAAGTGGAGATGTTGACAATTTGTCTAGCCTCTGCTAAATGAGAACAAAAAATATTTCATTTCTTGAAGGACATCAATAATCATGAGAGTGGGAGGGAGAGGAAGGAGTTTAACTATTAACCTTTATCTGGGCTCGTAAATGAGTTGAAACTCATGTTTCTGAAGCTTTTTTTATGCATTTGCTTTTCTATTTCCCCCCCTCTTCTTTCCTTCAGTGGAGATGGTGAAAGGTAAATGAAAATAATGATGCTTGCATTAATTGGACAAGCAGGCGATTTTATGGCTCACCAGTAAAAAATAAATGCCACGCGAAAGTTGCTGTTTGCAGTGCAAGCAGTGGGAAAGTGATCTGGAGGGCCTGGGGGGGGGGAGGACGGCAGAGAAGTGTGGCTGGCTGCTGGTTGTGCTCTTACTTTAGGGGGTTTGGATTTGTGTTTCCAGATCTTCACTTGAAGACGGCAAAGGACAATTTGTGGAAGGTAAGAGAGCCTCTTCCCCAGCACTTAATTCCTGCCCACATGTACCGTGAGTACCTGGGTGTTTGCTCAGGCCCGCAGAGCAGCACACTCGTGCTGGAGAGTGATAAATAGGAGACTGCCGAGTTGTTGCTGGACCCGGTGTGCATATCGGGAAGCACAGGATTTTTTAGCAAAGAGATCAGTTGCTTTTACATACTGAGATGCTTGTTAAGCTAATGAATTCCTCCCTTCCAAAAACGGGATAGTCTTTCTTTTCTTAATCAGGACGTAGCTTAGGAAAACAGAAGATGAAGAGTACAATGAATATGTTTCTGTTCTCTACAGTGGAAGTAATATGCCTAACTTAACATGCAGGTTGTTTCCAACAAAGGTGTTATAATTATTTTATATGAATTGGGGGAAAAATTATATCTTGTATCTACTTAACTGCATCTTTTCCAAATGTGGTGTGGTTATTTTGTGGCACAGTGTTTGCCAGAAGTGCAATAAAGTTACTCTTACTAGTTTTGAAAATAAGCTATGTCCAGTCACCAGAGGTTTTCTCCTTCCTACAGGTTAAGTGAAGCAAAAGCAGGAGATTCTGTGGAGGAGGCAAGGGTGGGAAAGATATGGGATCATAAAACTTGGCAGAGCAAATGATTGAATGGGGTGTCTTTGTTAGTTTGTCAGCATCGCAGTTACAAGTAAAATATGTTTCTAAAATGCAAATTCAAGTAATTTTAAATGAAAATTGAAAAAATGCATTCCCCCTTTTTCTATTTTTCTTAGTAAGAACAGAGTCTTTCACTTGTTTGTCATTGTTTTGTCATTTTCCTGTCTAGGAATCAAAAACACAAAGACTGAGTAATACTGCTTATTCTCGTGAATTACTGTAGAAATCTGCACAGCATACTCAGTTTGGAGGGAGTGCCTCGGCTCCCCCCTTAAATGAGTCCTTGCCAGCAACAAGTGTGTTGATATACAGATCTGAAGGACTTGGGCATGATGCCAGCTCAAGCAATTTAAGTGACATTGTTAATAGTGTCTACTGTCCTTATCACACAGTGGTTGTCTTTAATAAACTCAGTGATTTCCAAGCGATAATCACAGATGACAAATTAAGTGGAGTCCCTAGCTCTCATGTTCAGATGAACTCTCTGTTGCACAGATTGGTAAATATGCTAGTTCCAGATGGAGTACAAGAATTTGCAAAATATACCTCTCTTCTCTAAATATGTGATTTCTTTCAGACAAATAAGAGCCAAATAGATTATCTGAAAGTATTTCTAAACCTGAAGTGTTTAGATGGATTCTATTCCTAGCAGAGTAATTTTTAAAAACCTTTTCTGTAGTAATAAATATATGTGGGACATTGCATCCTTCAAATTAATCTTTGTCAAACACTTCAAAAGAGGAAACAATTTTACTTAAATTACATAAGCTATTATAACAAGTATAACAAATCAAAACACTCTTTAACTCTTGTGAAACATTTAGGATGGAAATGAAAAAGATAATTCCATCAATTTCAATGTGAAATAAGTAACCTTTGAAGAGCAGCAAATACAATTTCAGAAATACACACGCTAGTAAGCAGCTGTTTCACAATGGGAATTTGAAAGTTCTTTGAGTACCTCTGGTAATCATACCAACTTTTCCCCTTGTCAAATTAAAAGATTACAGCATAATATGTAACTACAGAAGAAGAGGCAGAGTAGTACAATTGACAGTTTAACTGCAAATTGCATGTATGATTGCTTAGTTTATGAGTTGATTTTTTTTTTCTGAAAGGTTTGATCCTGAAAATATCATTGCCAGATCTCATTTTCCTGGTTTTCAAACCTGCTAGATCTTGCCAAAAGCTGTAGAAATGCTCATGTTCTCAGCAGCTGTTAAGAATTTGTTAAAGCACCTAATAATAACGTGTTTTAAATCTTGCGACTGTGATGGAAATACAGTGCTGTGCGTTTAACTGCTAAGTTTGGAAATGCTCTTCTTAATGGTCAAGATTGTGTTTCTGAAAATGAATACATGAATGTGAATTGTCATCACAGATTTTGTGTCTTGTGGCATTGTTTGCAAAATTCATTTCTTTGAGACTAGTGAAAGCTAACAAGATACTACCTATGTCTTAAAAGCAACAACAGATAAATAATATTACTTTCCTAAAAGCCTAAAGAAGTCTAGGTTGTTTTTTTTTCTCCTTGTGTCTCCAATCATATCACAGTCACTAAAGTGTTAGCTTTTGTCAAAGTAGAGGTAGAGGTAGAAATGACTTGTTGCCTGTGGCGCAGAGTACGGGGAGAAGAAGGGAATGTGTCTTTATGTATAAATTCACTGTATAACAAATTTGTTAATTTTGATCACTCCTCGGCAGCATGGATCTACCCTATTCATTAAAACTAAATACTTGTTGGTTCCAAGTAATATTTGGAAAGATACTGTGCCTTCACATCATCAAGTATTCCTAGAAATGCTTCTAATAGAATTGATAGGTCACTCCTCCTTTTTGGGTGCTCTGAAATTACGATAGTGACTTTCCAATACTCAGGATGCGAAGTTAAAAGTCATCTTCATTGTTAAGCATTATAACTTTGCATTTATTTCCCTGCAGCTCTCCTCAAACCTGATAGCTTTTTTCAGTTCCACAGTTGGCCCCATGTTCTACTTTTCCTCTTTCTTTGAAGGCTGGGTAGAACTCTTGTCAGGGTCTGCAGTTGTACTACTCTGCGTAGGGCTGGATGTCCATGCTTGAAACCATATGGGTGTTACTTTCCCAGAATTGTTACCACCATTCCCAATTCCACTTTTTATTAAACCCAATGCTAAGGATTGCTTCATTTATGCTGTATCACAGTAGAAACCACATGCTGAACATCATGTACTTGAAAAGTTACAATCCTCAAAGGGTTGGGTTTCTATGGGTGGGGTTTTTGGGTCATTTTTTTTGTTTGTTTGTTTGTTTGTTTGGGGGATTTTTTTGTGAAAACTAGGCACATTAAATGCACAGAAAAAGTGTTCAGGTTCAGAAAACTTTATGAATGTAGTGCATCTGGAACATTTCTCTATAAAATATCTTTGTCTTTTATCCTCTCTTGTTTAACGTGTTCATCACTTAAGACCTGAAATTACCGGCATGCATAATAAGCACAGCCTTACTACTGTGAGGAATGGCACTGAAGTAATTGGAATAATTTTTGGTAAAGCAGTGCCCTGTGTTTGCAGAATGGACTAGCCCCTGTCTTTTAAGCTCTGCAGGGAAGGGAATTGTCTTCAAAGTATTTTCTGTAAAGTACTTGGCATGTCTGTATGTGCCAAAAAATGATAAATAATAACAAAGAGTAGTTGACAGTTTATGCAGACTTCTTTTTTTAAATTATTATTATGATTTTGGAATTCGCCTATAGGGTGCTTTCTAGCAAAAAGAAAAATGCCAGAGTGGCTTCCAGCTGGGGCAAGATGTGCTGTGATGGCAAGAGAAGCTTTTAATCGGAGTAGAACACACATTTAATCGATAGTATCTTCTGTGAAGCTGTCGGGCCAAAACATCAACTGGCGTAAATCAGTGAATCTCCACTGAAGTCTGCAGAGGCACGACTGACTTACGCCAGATGATGTGAGTGTCCTTTTTGGCTTTAGCAGTTTTCCTTTAATCTTCCTGCTGCTTAAACTTTTACTATGATCTGCCCACATTCCAGAAGCATGGAAGGATGATGGGATAATGTTTCCTTACTTTCCTCCTCCTTTCAAGCCTTTGGAAGCTTTTCTTTTGCGTCATGGTGTATGCTGCATTAGTTATATATGCTCTAGTGTCCTCTTCAAGCCAGTGAAGGTAGCTGCCTTCCTCAAAATCACACCTGTCATTATATTCCAAAAATCTCCAGTCCTGTCTAGCTTGCCAGATGCAAGTGTATTGCAAATAGCATCCTGATCATGGTGTATTTGTAATTAAAGTTTTCTAATACTGTTGTTAGTAACCCTCTTATCAACAGTTTGTGTCACGTCAAGAAGTTTTAAAACATTGCCCCCCACATATATTTCCCAGGATAATTTAATTTTGTCTGCTAAGGGTCATAATATGTTTAGTTACTAAACTGCATCACCCATATGAAATAATTGAAAATGCTGAGTTTGTATATCTTGTGTGGTGGGATGACTCCAATGATACTTGGACAGTAAAGAGGAGAAATAAATGTTTTTTCTTTTTCTTACAAGCCTCTAATAAATATTTTTGAAAGCAGTGTTAGTAAACTAATTCTTGTTAGACATGGAAAATCTGTTTGATTAGAGAGTCACTCATTTTCAAATGTTCAAGTTAAATCTTGTTTCCCATTAAGTATAATGCCATCTTTAGAATTTCAGCATAAATATTTTTTAAAATCTTGCTTTGTTAAATGATATAGAAAAGAAATCAAGTTTCTTAGATGCCTGCCCAAAATTGATGGTTTTCAAGAAAGATTTGGGATACTTGTGAGTGTATGTGAGATTTGAAAAAACAGAGAAATCATAAATCCTAAAACAGAGGGACACAGGCATGCTCTGAGGAGAATGGTATTAACTGCCTAATCATACATTTTTTACCCAAACTTCTCACCCCATGTCCAGTTTTTCCTGATCTTTACAAACTAATAATATCTTCACTGAAAAAGAAAGTAATAAGATGAAAATGTTGTGCCCAGATGCTGTACTTCAGAAGGTCACACAGAAATGTCTGTAGAGCCTGGTAGAGAATGGACTCTGCAAGTGGAAATGAACATACTCCATTTCCTTTGAACTGACCGGAAAGTTACTTTCTTCTTTCCACTTGCTGGTTCTTGCAGGGCTGTAAAGGACCATAGTAACCAAACCTTTCACCAACACTTTACGAAAGCAGGAAATATATATAATTACAATGTTCCAAAAGTGACTCAGTAAAGATATACAGAAAACCAATAATGTACGTGGTAATTTTAATTTTTACAGGCACTCGGATGTCTATTTCCTTTTTGTTTGTAGTTAGGAAAAACTTTGGATGGAAATGGGGCTGGAAAAGGGCAAGTGTTGATGCCAAAAAAGTAAAGCACATTTCAGAACTTGGCTTGATTCTATTTTCTATTGGTGATCCTGTCTTTGCAGAAAGTGAAAATATTCCAGTGAAAATCTAAACTGGACCGAAAGGCTATAAGAGCCAACAATTTTCAAAACTCTGCCTCTTTAATATACTTCCATCTTGTATAAAGAGACAGGTTTTCAGTCTTGATTTTATATCTATTTTATTGTCAGAAACACTTTGCTGATCTGTAATTAGTCCTAGTGGGACATCAGCTCCAGCTGAGTTATGACAGTTCATAGCAGCTGAGTATCTGATAGAATTCTAACTTGAGAACTTGGTCCTGCTAATGTAACGTTGTTAGATTTCATAGGTAGCGTGTTACAGATACTTATCCTAGAATTCCTTAAAAATATAAATTTATAAGATGCTTTAATATGAGAGGGAAGTCCTGTTACTTCACAGGTTTTAGTGGTTTTCTTAAACTTCTGTGTGGTAATTACAAACTGCAGCTAGTGATGAAGAATCAAATGCTGTAAACTTGCATCATAGATTGTTATGTCTAAAGGTATTTTTAGGGTTGCAAATACTTTGCTGGCATTTAATCTATAGTTCAAATAAAATAATTTCTCGGTTCAGATTTCTGTTACATATTTTCAAGAGTTTTTTTCCCCCCACCTTTTTAATAAAATTACAGGAGTACGTAAAAGACAAGAGGTGGGTGTTGTGATTTAGAGAAAATAAAAAAGGAAAATAATTCTCTGAGTGAAAATCAGTAATGCTAGAAATGATTGGTTTTTTATGAGCTTTGTTCCCAAAGAGCAATCCCCAAAAGTTGGGGTTTTTGTCCTTCAGAAGTTTTATAAATATTTTAAAACAGTGGAAGAACTTGTATATTTTGTATTGCTTTTATCTTGTAGTGAGGATTTTTTTGAGATCTCAGAGGATTTTATATACCAACCGAAATTATTCTATAATTCTGTATTAACTGCAGACTCCTCCCGGCCACTCGCAAAAACTCTGCGTGGTGCCAACTCATGTAAGGTTTTTGTTTATAAGTAATTTGAGCAATATAATGGACATGCTACATTGGATAGCAGAACACCGAAAAGTTTGTGCATCGGGAGTTTAATCCTTCCAGCCTTGCTCTGCAGTTGGCTTTGGGCAAGTTAAGTGTCCAGTTATTTGAATCTGCAGTGGGAGGGGAACACATGGGATGGTTCACACAAAGTTGTTTGTGTGGGAGTGTTTGCAAGATCAGAGCCTTGCACTGTAAACTGGCTCTCATGATTTCAAAATGAAAACATTTTAACTTATAAGCTTAAAAATAGTTAATTTAAATACACGTTGACAGACTCCTGAAGTCTCCTAAGTGCTTTTCTGCTGTGACTTTGTATGCTGAGTGATCTCTTTGAGAATGAAATAAATCTATCACAGCAAATTTTTTTAAAAAAATAAAATAAATCCGATCAAAGCAATTGTTAGAAATTACACTATTTGATAAGATCATCTGCTGAAAATAAAGGGGGAAATGAGATCTGACAGAGGTAAAACCAGGTAAATAGCTTTCAGCTCTGCTTTTGTTATTCAAGAAGAAAGAGAAACAATAGGTGCTGTTTAGAGTCAGGAGCTGCCCTTCTAACCTCTGCTGCTCTTAAAATGCCTGAAGGTTATTGCATGGTTCAGGGTGGCTTTTATGTTTGCAGCTCAACTTTTAATTTTCTAGCAGAAAGGGATGTGGTACCAGCCTGCTGATAAACACTGTAGGGAACAATCAGAGAAAAGAATGGAAAAATTCCCTCACACTTTTTTCATCTGTTCCAGTTACTGAAGTATACTGTCATATTTTTAACAGAAGAACACTTCCTCCTATGTTAAGCTGCCAAAGCTGGAGACCGATTTTTAAAAAGTAGGAACGTTATGAGGATGGGATGTGCTTTTGCACTCAGTAACCTCAGTCCAAACAGATGATTTGTTGCATGCTGTTATGGGAAGTGATCTGGACATCTACAGGGGCTGAATGAATTTCAGTAAGACTTTTAATTCTTGCTACACTGGTAAAACAGAGTCGAGTTTGCCTTAACCCCAGCCTTCTCAGCATCAAAACTCCAGCTGCCTGGCCCAGAAGTGTTCCCACTGTGAGTGAGAGAAGCACCCACCCTGTGAGAGCTGTAAAGTGGTGCCCAGTGTAAGTAATACAGAGGAACTTCAGCCAGGGCTCTGACCCTGTCCTTACATGTACTGCTTGAATTTTTTGGCGTGATCACTGCCGGTGTTTGGAGTACCGTGCTTGCTGGGATGCTTTGTACTTGGATACCAGTGCCATCAGAGGAGAGAAAGGGTCAACTTCTGAAGGTATTGTTTTCAAGCACAGCTGAAAGTAATGGAATGTAACAGTTTTAGGAATGTACACCTGTGAGTATATAATAAGAGAGTATCTGTTTGTGTATTTTCACCGCTGACACTCAGATCAAAGGTCCCCTAGGTGGTGGTGGTGTAAGAAAAAGGGAAAGGGGCCACATGTCTCGGCAACTCTGACCTGTTGTCCTGTTTGTTGTTTGCAAGTTTTCACTAGAAAATCAGTCATGAGCGTGTTTCGATGAGATGACTTACTTTCAGTTACTACATACCCATATGCAGTTCAAAAAAGTGGCAGTGATTAGAAGACAAAACACTGTCGGCAAGTGCTGCCACTTAAATACCAAAACTAATGCCCAGTCTCACATTGAACTGCACTGGGATATTGTCACAAGCGCTTAAAAAAACCCGTTGTGTTTTGGGACAGAGACCTCTGGATGATTGATGCCAAAAAGGCTGACAAGTAAACTGAGAAACATCCTCAAGCCTTTGCAAACACATGCCAGCTAAAAGAAAAAACCAAGGAGGCATCTGTCTCTTACCCTTCAGCTTGCTTAAAGCTAAAGGAAATCTATCCCAAATAGAGGAGGATCCTCCAGGCCCTGGAAGATATTTAATTAATCATCAATTTCATCCTTCTCATTAAACGGTTTTACTTTTCTCATGTGGGCAAATTAAAAAGATGGTTACACTTAGGGAGAAACAATGACACCTGTAAAATCAACCTCTGTTGCTGAGCAGGGTTTAAAAAAATTAGATTTAATTTTAGATATACAGAATAAGTAGAGTTAGACTTGTTTTCTTTGTATACAGGTTGTGTGGATGTGTGCTGGTACATATTTGTGTCATAATAATGTATGCTATTTCTCCTGGCAGTAATTCTCCTCTTCTTTAACTGAACTTGCTGAAATCAGAAATACTAGCTTTTTAAAAAATTTATTAAGGTAGAGAGACTTTTGCCATCAATTTTTCACTTGCTTCGGTGACACATCCGACTTAGATGTATAACAAAGGTGTTTTACATGAGAGTTCGGATGTTATTTATCATGTTGCTTTAGTGCTGGCACTTTGTTAGCAACAGGGAATTTCAGGAAGAATTTTCCATTGACTCAAGGAAGTCAGCAGCCTCACTGTTAGACTTTTGCACGGGAATCTGATTGTAGATACGGCATGAAGGAAACTGCTTATGATTTTGCATGCATGTTTGGTAAGAAGTAGTAAGCCAAGGGTGTTGGGTAACTGTGGTCATCAAGAGCTTAGTCTGTTGTCTGTGTTCAATGTGCGTAAGACCTCTTGCAATCATTTTTTAATATGTTGTGGAAAGTTACCAGTGCTTTGATGATACACATTTTTCTCTTTCCTGGTGGGCTCTGCAGCTCCAGTTTGCTCTGGATGAATTCCTGGGACACGTGGTTTTCTTTCTGGACTCAGGCCTGGGAAATCTGTACCTTACTAGGTGATAAAGAGGGTTGTTTGGACAGTTTGATTTAAGATATTATTTCTGAGACAGAGATTGAGATCGAGTCCTTATTTTGCTTTACCCAGATTTATTCCACAGAAAATCACAAGCTGGGTATAATTTGCAAATGTTTGCTTTAGTTGCAAAGTTTTCACAGTGTGTTCTCCCAGTTGAAGGGAGGGGAAAATATGCAAGATGGCCTGTGACAGCATTTTACACAACCCTTGGCCACATGGTTTTGTTTTATTTTTGTTTTCTGCTGGCAGGCACTAAAGGGGGTGTTAATTCGCGGCCTGCTAATTTTTCTTAGGAGGCCTGTTCAGCCACCAGCACGAAAAAAGGGTTACCAGCCCAGCCTTGCCGTTGCCTATGGCAGCTGTGGTATGAGAGCTGCAAGTGCTGCTATGATCACAAGGCCTGACTATTGTAGTTCACTCACAGCAAAGCCTTCAGCCCAGCTCCTGCTTTGCTTGCCCATTGCATCTTTGGAAGGCAGCAGTGTGGTTGCTTGTCAGCTGAACCGTGGTACTGAATGCTCTCTGTGTCACCACTCTGGTCCTTTGGGTTGTCAAACCATGTGAAGTAGTGATTTGACTTTAAGGTGGTAGGACCTAGTTACCCTAAAGATTGCTTCCTGAAGCTTCAGCCTGAAGAGTGTTTGCCTTCAGATGCAACCCCTTTGATTTTCCCACTGTTATATTGACTATGGGCAGGGGTGGTGAGATGTTTACCTTCTGGACTCTGCCCCAGGCCTTCAGTTTTATCTTTGGTCCATCTTCAATTATTTGGTCAAAGTGGCATTGTTCCAGAAGGTGTAGGTCCAAACCAGCTTAAACTCCCTCTTTCCTCGCATTTCCTGCCTTCTCCCTTGCTCTAGAGCTGGCTCACCGCTGATCCTGTACAAGCCAACATAGAGCCCTCAACCTGCAGACTAAACCACAGAAAATCAAGAAGCTTTCTGCAGGGTTATCCCCCTGAACTGGCTGTTCACAGCAGTGGACCAGTTCTGCCAGCAGCAGCAAAGCTGCAGTGGGAGCAGACAGCCTGGATAACACAGCCAGTTCCCGGAGTGGGAACATAGCACAGCCCTGGCACCAACACAATTCAGTTACCTTTAAAGTCTGGTGAAAATGCAGCTCTTCCCTAGAGCTGTGGTTATTGCCCATATTTCTAAGCAGGAAAGCCTTTTCATTGTTTTATCACATGTTTGGACACATGAGAGAGCAAGACAAAAGCCTTGAGACATGGTTAGGCATCACTGTTAGAGAGGCCTAGGGAGAGGTGTCTTTTTTCAGCGTTATTGAAATCCGTGTTGTTGCCAGTGCTGAGAGCTGGTCAGTACTGTTGCGTTATTTTTTTATTTTTTAGTATTTCAAGATAATATATCAGCACAGCAGACTGGGAAACTATACCACTTAAATCCAAGGAACAAGGGTGCAGTCTGTCTAGCTCTACATGTCTCTTGTTCCTGCTTTCTTATAAAAAAACTTAATACCATAGCAGGCATTTTTGGCTGAGGAAAAGGGTCTATTTACAGTATTTACGTAAATATTTTTTTCTGGAGGAAATGCCAGTCACTCTACTTCATACTTTAAGTGATTAACCAGTGGGAGAAAATGAGTTTGGTGCTGTTTAGCTTGCTAAAGATGATAAAACACATTCAGCTTTTGCCTTTCAAATGTCAGAACTTATCTTCCTTTTTGATTTTTTTCCCTAAGGCAAGGCTAGAGAACTAAAATAAGAGCTGTCTGAGTCTGAAATTGGCAATAATAAATATTTTCTAAAATTTATTATCATATTTTGGTAGTCAGCTGCAATGTTGTTTAAATCAAAACACCAAAACCTGAATGTGCTACATGTATAACTTTAAAAAAGAGCAAGAAAAGTTTGATTAAAATACCTTGCCCCTGACAGTTGCAGAAGTTTTCATCTCTTGATGTATGAAGTGTTAAAAGCTAGCAAAAATACCTAGTGAGACAGAGAGTTCAAGGAGAGAAGGAAAGAAAAGCTAAACAAGAGAGAAAAGTGGATTTTGATATTAAAAAAAGGCAGCAACAAGTGTAATGCCTTCTGTCTTTAGAATAATGTTAGTGTGAATTCCATCCTTGAAGGGGCTTTGTCATGTTACAGTGATTCATTGGACAAAGTGATTTTTATATCTTTTTTGCTTATATTTCAGTGGGATTTCTCTCAGATAAACAAAGTAACACACACTCAAAGACTCTTTCTGCCTCATTTAAACACCCCACCTTATCAAAACTCCATTTCCCTGAGTGATGGATCTCGGCTCTGGATGGGAGAATGAAGTATTCAATTACCTTATTTTCATGTGCTAATGAAGCAGAATGTGGCTTTAGGGGTTTTCTTTTCAGCAAGGTAGCCTGTTTGGTTATGCACATGCCGCCTTCTTATGTTTCCTTCCGTGTCCCTGCCCACGCTCAAGCGGTGCCCTTAATGGGCAACAGGGGCTAATCCGTCTGCCTGACAGCGAGCCTTGGCCTTCTTCAGCCCAGCGGGAGCAGCCCTGGCCTCTAATTAGCGGAGCCATCAAGACAAGCCGTTTGGCCCGAAATGATTTCTTTCGGCACCACTTTATAGGCGGAAAATCCCTGGTTTGGGGGTTTTTCCCTCGATTTTCCTCTGCATCGCTGATGTGCTGCTGTGAGCTTGCAATTCCTCATCCAGCTCCGGTAACTCCGCCTGTCCTCAAATGGGAAATGTACGGCTTTTAAGTGCTTGCCATGGTTTGTTCAACCGAGTATAAAAGTGCAGGTACATTTGTGACTGAGAGTCAGATGGTAAAAGGTACTTTTTGTAGCAATGTGCTGATGATGTAGGAAAGGCATGTCACTCAGCTCGCACACTCCTCAGTACTGGCACACTCTCCTCGGGCATCCTCAGCTTTACTTCCATGTGGGATACCAGCTGGGTGGGTAGGATCACTCATATCCTTGATGTTAAGCTTTTACTTGGTGCTTGCATGACATAGAATATAAGTGTTTAATGCTTTACATAATAGCTCCTTAGCTGCAGTTGCACGTCCTCTTATCACCATGAAATGAAAATAAACACATTTGGGGTTTTTTTTTCTGACAACTGTATGATAGGAATTACTGTGTCATCTTCACCCCAAGGGATGACAGAGGAAAATAGCCATACAGGCGTTAGGAGTTACTCACTGCCAGTCATGAAGATGAGGAATTGGAAAAAGGCAACAGATTTTCCCTTATTTCTTCCCCCAAAGAATGAAATAAGAAAGCTCTACAATGTACATTGAAACATATGCAAGTTTGGAATTTTTGTGTGTGTGGAGACTTCTGAAGAAAGCAAAGAATGACTTAAATGGTTGTGGTAGGTGTAAGAATAGTCGCCTTCAATTCTCTTAGTAGGTAAAAGGAGGAAATGTAAGAGACACTGAGGATTTTGTAAGGTGCACCATGCTGCTTGGCATTCTGGTTTCTCCTGAAGAGGGAAAGGAATGTGTGAAAACAGAAACTGGATATGTTTTTGATATACTCTTTCACAAAGGTACTAAAGCTGATGTAGTGGTTTAGTAGGAATTACAACACGTGAAAAAGTTGTGTGGTGAAGGATAACAGTCCTCAGCTCTTGAATCCTATTTAAATGGAGCTTTAAAAAAACAATATTCCAAGCAGTGTGTGTTAAAGGCAGAGAGAGATCAAGAAGCAGCCCTGATCATGGAAGGTACCTGGCCGGTAGTTTGAAGTTAAATTTGTTAAGGCTGCTGAGGAAAGATGGCTGGAGAAATGTGTGAGAAAATGAGGTATCTTAATAACACAAAATGAAATGTTTTATTAAGTCTGAAGTGCATCACAAGCCAGATTTGATTAATGCAGTGACATTTCCAGTTCCCTTTCACGGAGGGGAGAACAGTGCCATGTTCTGCTGTAGCTGGTCAATATGGCTTTTGTGCAGACATCGCAGCCAATGCTGCTCCCAGGAAATTCACCTCATGTGAAGGAAATTCCTCGCATGCTTCCTCCCTCTCCAGGTTTCCTCTGCTTGGAGGGGAATTTCTATGTCTCTCTCTTATCTCTTGCCTATCCTATCTCCAAAGTGCGCTGGGGAAAAACAAGGTGTATTTGGAGCTCTGCAGAGTACTGGCTGCCTTTGGAAACCAGAGAAGCATACTGTGGTCTGGCCGAAGTCACAGCAGCTCTTTCATCCCTTAAATTTGGGGAAACAGCCCTGTGCTCCTCAGCTACAGCTGCGTAGAGGAGGTTTTCATGACTAATAACTTTGCCAATATGTGCTGTTGTGGAAAGCAAAGCAATTAACTTGGTTGGTTGTGAATTCAATTTGTTGTTCTGGTTAAGAGTTAGAGAGTTTTCAGCTGAAACTTTTTTAAGCTTTTAATTTGTTTAATTATTCTAAAGGCATAGCATCTCAAAGCATCCATTTTGAAATAAAACATATATTTTTAAAAATACTCCGACTTTCTTTGGGAACACTTGGGACATTTTTTGTTTCACACTGCTTAACATTATTCATTCACCCCAAAACAAAACTTTTACAATGTGCAGAAAAACCCCCACCTCCTGCCTTCTTAACTGGGTTTGAGACAATTCTTCTCCTTCTCTCCATTTCCTTTTCTATGTTATTCTCTTGGATCTGAGTAAGCAGAGTGTCTGGTATCTCAGTGTGGCTTGAATTTACTGAAGCAAACTTTCCAGAGTTTTGAAAAAAATAAAGGGAAGCAATGTAGCAGAATGTCACTTGAAAAAGTAAACTTAGTGCTGCACTTGGCAAGAGCAGATACTTAACATGCATTCAGAGCTGGTAGCAAATTAAAATTAGTAATAAACTACATGTCTGTTTTGCAAAACTATATTTCTTAGAATCAAAGTAAGTTTCTTACTTCTTTGGTTACCCCAGGTTGCAGCTCATCTCCCCAGTGTTTCTCAGTTGAGAACATTCCTCTAAAGTTACACTTTCTAGCTCACTTTCTGATTCACACACCTTGGTACCCTGCTGAACCATTAAAGCTGGAAAAAGTGCATAGGTCTTTGTTTCCATGAGCACACTTACTAAATTCTTTAGAAATTTGTAAGCCAGTGTGTTTTGGAAAACTCCTCTCAGAAAAACTAGATTTTTTCACTGCTTTCCATTTTATAATGATGATGATAGGAAACAGAAAAAAAAAAAAAACAAAACCATTTTATGGTGGCAGAGGTAATACCTGCTACATTACTTTATACTGAGAAATATTTTGAGTTTGTTTTACAATGATGCGCTGTGATATTGCTTTGTGTATTTATAAATACATAATTCCTGGCAATTAATTTTGTGTGGGAAGCAGTTATTTGATTGAATCCCATCTCACTTAGGAGGGAACTGTGAAAGTTGTATCATCACGGAGCATAACTTTTGCATATAACAGGTATGTACAGCACAAGCACTGAATTTGGAGTACTGAATTGCAGTATTCAGTGCCTGACAGTTTGCAAGACAGTTGTATTACTGCTTTAGAGATTCACAGACTAGCAGTCCTCCTCCTGTCTGGTATATTTAGTATAAAATTTACCTCTCCTAAGAAATATAAAGCCAAGAGTGTCAAAATCCAAGCAAAACCAGGAAGAATTCATAGTGCAAAAATAGCAAAAGTCATCTCAAGAAGAGAAGACTTCCCAGTGAACTGATTACAAATCTAAGATTAACGTTTAGGAAATGTTGCCTCGTGCATGTCAATGAACTTACTCAGATGTATGGGGCCACGGAGTTACTCTGTGGCCATGTCAGCAGACACGTCTTGGGGAAACTGAAAGCACTTACAGCTAAACCCTTATCGCTGCATTAAATTCAACCTGCTAACTGTTGTGCATAAGTAATCATAGAGCCACAATTAGGCTGTCACTGCTGGATTTCACTTCAGCTTCTGTGTAATCTTAAGGACCCGAGAGAGGAAAGCCATGACGGTAGCCTGCTCTTGAGGTGACCAAAATATGGTAAATGTCAGAAATCCACATCTGAAATAAGAGGTCACACACTCTTTACCAAGCGCAGGCAAAGAAAAAAGGCTCTTTGATGTGGCTCTAGTGTAGTATCAGCTTTGTCTGTAACAAGACCTTTGCGCTTCAAACTTGTTTTGTGTATAAAAGGCTGTACTGTTGGGTGGAAGGGCTGATACAGGCTTATCCTTCCTGTCCTCTCCACCCCCACCCGCCTTCTGCACCTCTCGGGTGATCTCTGTTTTGGCTGGCTTCAGTCTCAGCCAGCTCGTCCTCATCCCAGCCCAATCACCTAAACCCCCCAGATAATCCCATTCCAGTGCATAAACCAGAGCAGCCATAACAGCAGTAAACAATGGCATAGCAGCTGCTTATTGCAGGCACATCCCCACTGGAGAGGCCGATGGACATCAAATGCTGCTGCCCAGAGGGCAGAACCCCAGGTGGCAATGGATGCCTTGGTGTCTCCCTCTGCTTCCCAGCACACATTGCAGTTTCCACGCCTACAGAGTTTAATACTTTGCTGAATGGATACCCCTTCTTAATATCAGCATTGCCCTTCACCCTGCTGCTGCTCATACCTGTTTCTGTGCCTGGAGCAAGACCTACACAGAACATAGGGATCCGTCTTTCATGCTTTCTCCTTCAAAGTCCTCATTTGCCCTGGCATTTTCTCACTGTAAAGGAGCTGGTTTTGATATACCTGATCTGACAGCATAAGACAAGACAGCTCCCCTCTTTGAGTCATAGTTATTTACAAATTAGACTTCTATCCTTGGATATGTGAACATGGTAAATCTTCCAATGCTGTATTGTAGGCAATGGATGCAGTAGGAAAATAGTAAAGGATGAAATAACTAAGTGGGGTATCTCACCTGCCTTTTTGCTGTATTTTCTCACACTCCCACTGTCTTTGAAGTGGTAAACCTTTAGGTTTTGTAAAGAGTGGGTTAGGTATTCTTCTAGGTAAGAAACCTCCTTCCCATCACATTGTTGTGATCATATGGATCATTCTTCCTCATACTTCAGCCATGAAATTTTGTTGGCTGGTTTGAGAAAAAATCCCCAGCTCCTGCACTGGTACTGCACATTCAGGGATGCATATGATGAGGGTGTTCATTTCATTCAGAATTCAGGCTGTCCATGAAGATGGCAGAAGGTGGGATTTTGCAGTTAGTTAAGGACATGCTCAACTTGATTATTGAAAGTTAAAGGGGTCCCACACATTATCACAGCAGAATAGTCACTATTGTGGTGCACGCACTGGCGTGTTTTCTCGGTGCAGAGAAGGGGGGTGCAGAAGGGCTGCCCTGAGAGCTTTCCTTCCCCAGCCCCCGCTGCACCAAGAGCCAGAGCGGAGCACATCTAGGCATAAAGTTTGCACTGGAAAAGCACTTTCAAAGCCTGGGCTTCCAGTTGGGTTGCAATGGTGTTTCAGCTGCTGAGCTACTAATGCGTGGCACAGGTGCACTGGTGGTAATAGCTATATCTGCTGTCCCACTTCCTACCTCTCCATCCCAGAAAGTGCTGATATTTGCAACTCTGCCAATACAGCGCTGGCTGCACTGGTATATAAAAATTGTATGTGACTGGCTATGCAGTGTAATTACTAGCATGGCTGTGGTTGAGGAAAATGAATATATTTGGACTAGAGGAAGAAGCCCCAGAGCACCAAGGTGCCCTTTACACTTTTGCCATGGGGAGATGAAAGTGAAAAGCGATGGGTGAGGTGTGCCTTAGAGTCCCCTCCTCCCATTCTATGGACTCATGGGGCAGAGCTAACATGCCAGGTAGGGTAGTCTACTCCTGGGCTGGAATGTTGTCCATTCTTATCAACCTTCTCTTACTTTTCCAAACATATGCAGAGTATTTTCCAGGCCATAAAAAATACACTGAGGAGTTGTCCTGTGTAATTGTAGCTGCCAGAATGAAAAAAGCTGTTTTTCTGAAGCTGCTGATAGTGTATTTAGAGGGGAGTGAGTTGCTTTGGGTTTTGATGCTGCCTTATGAAACTCAGTGCAATGCTTGAGCTCCCAGTGTAAAGGAGTGAAAATTTCAGTCTCTCAGGAGAGCCTTCCAACAGGGCTGTGTGAGTCAGAACTGCCGACTGGCAGTGTCGCTGTTACCCAGACTCCATCCCTCTGCATGGCTGTGAGCAGAGAAACACAGGCCTCACCCCTGCCATTCACTCAGCAAATGGAGAGAGAAGATAGATGCCAGTAGGAAAGGTGACCAGTGTGGTTCTTGCACTGGCATCTGGGCAGCAGGTGTGCTCCCCGTGACTGCCTGCGTGCAGCTGGGGCTGTGAGCTCTTGCAAACACTGAAACAGGACAGTCAGAGGGATTTCAGAAAGCAGGTTCTTGATTTGTGTCCCCCAGACTCCTATCGCTGTTGAGGTCTGCACAAAGGAAAACAGGACTGTTTATTGGGTCTCAGGTGTTTTACTTGCCAGTCAAGTATTTGGGTTTTCACAAATATTCCTCAGCAACATGCAGTGTATGATGAAGGAGTGTTTATTGCTTGTTTATATTTAAATAAGGCTGTTAAGGTCATTATAAATTGTAAAGCAGATATCAAAGCAGGGTCATATCTCCTGGCAAATTAATCCACCCTGTAATCCATTACTTTTAGTTGTATGGTTTAATATCTTTGTGTGTTAAGGCCGCATCACATGTTCATGTTGAAAATCAGTTTGGTCAGTTCTAGATCTGCTGTATAGGCACTTCAGATCACAGTTCAGATGAAGGACTGCCTCTCTAGGTATTGTCCTTGGAACTGCTCCTCCATGCATAAGAAATCTGGCATTTCTCTTACCTAGGTAAGGAACAAAACAGGAGCTGATAGAAGTCGCTCATCACTGTTAGCCATGAAACAGCCATGACCTTGTTTGTTCTGAGCTAATTTTCGGATGAAGAAAGCATTGACATTTCTTTCCCCTCCTTTTAGATTGATGGGTGGAAGCAGTCCTTGGGATTTGGCTATTTTCAAAACAAAATATTTGACCTGAAAGGTAATATTTATAGCAGACAGCTAATAGAAAACATACTTGCCCTCTCTCTGTGTCTCTTGTGTATGTGTGTATGCGCACTTTGGGGTCCCTCCTGGGCCTGACCTCTGCTGCACTCAATGCAGCTTCATTGACTTTACCTTCTATTCCCTCCTCCTGATAAATGAACCACTGGGAGCAGCGGGGCTCGGTATGCAGGGAAGCAGGGTGCAGGAAGTTCACGGCAGTCCCGTGCCATTCCCATCCTCTGCAAATGTCCCTTCCCGCCGCAGTGATGGATGGTGTGGGGCTCCTGCGTCAGTCACTCCTGAACTCCGAAGGTCACCCGGGACGGTGAATTCTCCCTTTGGAAAGAGACCCTGCAGGGATGTTGATTTAGTGACACGGAGCAAGGACTGACCCCGTCAGTCAGTGCATTAATGTTGGGAGTGGGGAATGGTGTTAGCATTGGGTCACTGGATCTAAAACAGGAGGAAATGATAGCTGGACTCTATAAAAGCCCTCCTCTGGGCTTCTGATTGGACCTGGCAGGTGAGAAGGGGATATTTTGGAAGAAGTATCTGGCTGAAGGAGCAACTGCAGTCATAGATCTCTTGCAGCAGCAAGTGCTTTGCGTTTAAGTGAGGACTGGGGCGTCCTCATCTGCTGGCAAACAGGCACTCTCTGTTTTTTTTCCCTCAAGGTAAAATTATCAGGGGGGCAGTAGGTCTCTAGGGAGTTTAAAAATATCCATGTAATTAGAAATCATTCCAGCAGTTTTTTGGACTCCCGCTTCCTATGAAGTTTGGATTTGAACAAATCTAATTTTCTCATGTTTGGACCCTGTGCATGTCAATAAATCCATCATTGTTCAGTGAGGATTTGCTGTGACGAGGTGTGGCTCAGTGGGATTCAAGGTAAGCGCAGGACAGGCAGTGAGGTGCCTAAGCCATTAAAATGAATGATGAGCAGAAGAAAACCAGTTGCAAAAGCAGCATTTGGAGAGAGGTGGAAAAAACCTGGGCTGAAACAAATACAGTTCTAGTCTCCCTGTTTAGGTTCTCCCGGAGATGCAGAGCTGGTGGCCTGTTTACCATCGAGGCATTTGTTATACTCTAGTCTGGCCATAGCTGCAGACTTCGCCACATATTTGAAAACACATTCTATTTTTTCCAGTCAAAATTGCTGATACACCAAACAGCAGTGACTTCACAACAGCTGGAAACCCAATACAAAAATCCTGCATTCCACAAACATAGCAAAGTTCCAGATTTTGGTTCAGCCTTTATGAGTTCAGAAATAGAGATCATACTCTAAGCAAGTTGGAATTTGAGTGAATTTCAGCTGACTATTTATTAAAGCTCTATTTAGACTGGGCTGTGATGAGGCTGGATTGCAGAGCTTCAGGCTGCGATCAACACTCAGCAGGAGGTTATTTAGATTAAATACCAACTGTCTTGGAATGGTGGGAAAAGTTTCAGACAAAAGTTTTATTTACTGGGGTTTTGGATGAAGTTGTGGGATTGCAGTAATATTTTAGGAATTCTGCTGGGCAGATCGTTTTCCTTCTTGAAGAAATGTTCTTTTTGCATTGCAGTGTTCTTGAATTCAGTTGCTTTCTTACGTATCCTCTCGTGAATACAGTTCATATCCAATTTGCTCCCCTCCTTTATCTCCTTACCGTGAGAATGTAATCATCCTTTTGCTTTCTTTAGGTCTGCAATTTTTTCTGCCAAGACAAAAACAAGACAAGAGAGAAGCTTTTTTGGGGGGGAGGGTGGAGGGGTAAGCAGCACAATTTTCTCATTTTTCTTGAGATTTTTCTCCGTTTTCCCATATTACTTTTCTGTTTTTCATACTGACCTTCCTTCTCACCTTTCTTTTTCCTGTGTTCTATCTAAAGGGTGGGCTTGGTCCTCCCTTCTCATCTACTCTTTTATTTTTGAAAATAAGAATCGTGACTGATTGTTTTTTTCCCCTCATCATTTATCTACTTGTCCACACCTGTTTCTTTCACTTTGGTTTCCTTCAAGTTTCAGCATGCATTTTCTCTTGTTCTGCCTTTTGCTTTTCGTTTCTCCTCTGTGATTACCCCAGATCCCCTGGTGCCCCCTCCTCTCCCTTCCAAGCTGCCAGCCCTAGGCTTGCTTCCTCCTGCCCAGCCTCTGAAGAGGACTTTGGCAGCTTGGCTGAGCAGCCCCTGCTACTGCTGTGGTGCCAGAGACAGACTCGTGCCTTCCTGTTTCTCCTGGCACAGTGGCATTCGGTTCAAGCGCTAATGTGATTTGCATCGTTTTATTTTGGGGTCAGCCCTTTCCAAAACTAATGCCTGTAGGAAGCACCATAATGACTATGTTGCAATGTGAGGCTTGAACTGCATAAAAGAGGGTCCACTGGCTTACTTTCAGAATGAGTGCACAGTGTATAAAAATCACAGAGAGGAAAAATGATACTCATGCAGTTAAGGTCCCTGTAAACAGAATGAGTGATTCTGTAAACAAATGTGGCAAGCCACTCACTGAAATTAAGAAAAATTAATGTTTCCTGTAATACTGCTTCATGTTTATACAGGGTGTCTTGTCTTTTTTTGGCTCCATAGAGCGAGCAATACAAAATACTGGAAATTATAGTTAGACTATTAAAGGTCTCCAGCCTTTCTCACTTACGCAAGTAAGTGAGATTTCCTGTTTCTCATTGTCCCCTGACTGCCATGATGGAGGTATTTGGTACAGTTGTTAATTTTACCTAAAAGGTTTTTTTTCTTTCTTTTTTTTTTTCTGAGGCTTTCTCAACTGCCACAAAATTTTTCTGAAATCAGTTTTACTAATTGGTGTATTCCTCTTGCTTCACTTGGTGTTCTTTGTATTGGAGCTTGGAGGTTCCAGGTGAGATCATGCCTACCAAAAGGGTCAGTGAAGCCACGCAGTCCTTGTCACACAGCAATGTGAAATAGGTCACAAAAGGCCTTGGCTGTGCTGGGCTAGAAGCAGTCAGACCCAATACACATCCAAAAACTACAGTCACAGGTGTGCACTGTACATCAGCAGGGAAGTGACTGGAAGGTGGAGGCCTTGCAGGCACCAGCTCACCAAAAAGAGTCAAACACTGAGGCAAAATGAACTGGCTCCAAGGCCAGTGCTTAGCCAATGGATTGGAGGGAGACACAAAGACCGAAACATTCTGTCTGCAGCTGCTCTGCACAAGCTGAGGAAGCCCAGGTGACCTCAGCTGCCAGGCGAACCCACGTAGGTGCAGGACAAGGACAAGCCTGGCAGCTGACATGTACTCATGTACTGTGTTAGGCAAAGAAAATTATACAGGCTTTGTACAATGGAGGCACTTTACTAACTGAAACAAAATTCAGCAATACAAAAATTATAAACTTCCTTAAAATAAAACTGAAAATACTGAGAGCCTTTGATCAGAATTTACTCAAGCTCAAACTGAAACTATCTTTCTTGATTTTCCAATGTCGCAGTGAAACCAAACACTCGTTAAATCACTGTAACAGTATTTTATATCTTTTAAATAGTCTACAGAAGTTTTTGTCTTCATAAAATAATTTCACCAAAGTTAGGTTTGTCATCTGAATTTTGCTAAGGTTAATCAAATTGTAGTTAGGTATCTGAACCACAAACGCCTTGCAAAGCTCTGGTTTCGGGTCTTACATATTAGTTACTCTGTTTCCATCCCACCCAGCGCTGAAATAATACTTTAAAGGTTATAACTTTTAACCAGAAACCATAGGTAAGCAGTCTCAAGGCACATAGCACACTTTATAAAAGTGTCTCCTGAAGAGCCTTGTAGGGCTCAGACACAGACTATTTCTTCCTGCACCTGTCTCATACAAGGTTTCGGGGAGGCTCCCATACGTAGACATTTTCATCTTTGCATCCTGATGATGAAGAAACTGAAAAGACCCTTTCTACTTAGTTTAAAATATGCCAACAGACATTGGGAGATTAATACTATTGAAAGGGACAAAATATGAGTGGAGATAAAAAAAGCTTCACAGGTCCTCAGCTTGTGCAGCACTCCAGTATCACAAGTGGTGGAAGTGCAAAATAGATACCAGTGAGCTTCTCATGAGCTGTTTTCTGCAGGGTAGAGAGTCACTGATTCTTAGCTGGTGTGCAAGGACTTACACAGCTTCCTCTTTCCAAGGTGCTTCCTTGTAGGAGCTTTGATCAAAATGGCAAATCTCCTCAGACACTACTAGATTACAGTGATTTAGGAATGATGCCTGGTGTTGGCCAAGCAGTAGTCACCACAGGAACGTGTACTGTGGCAGCTCTGGCTTCTAAGCAGCTGAGTCCACATTTTCAGGATGTTCATTCAGAAGTGCAGTTAGTGCATCTCTGTTTGAAAATGCTTAAATAAAAATTTTAAGTAGTTTGGGATTTTAGCTCACAGGCTCTGTAAGCACTCTTCCATGTGTCACATCAAAATTTCCAAAGAGGAAGGCTCCTTTAGGATGTGTGCTCTTCTGTTGTTTTAACATCTCTATGCTCCAGAGAATTCAGCATAAAACTATAATTAATGTGGTTATTGGTTATTAAAGCAGACAAGCAGCACCTCAAAATTCAACTACACAACTCACTTGCTAAAATGATTGCACATCAGCAATACAAAAAAAACCTTATACAATAAATTTACTTGTCTTTTGCTAATCTAAAGAGAAAATCCTTGTTCTTCATATAAAAAAGCAACTATAGTTACCTTCCTATTTGGGATTTCATCAGTATGTCAGATGGTTTATTTTCCAAAATCTAATAAAACAGATGGGAAAAATTCTTTGAAACTCATTAAATGAACCCTAATATATATAATTTAAAATGTGGTTTCCCTGTTTCTACAAGCTGTTTGCATGCCATGCTGTGCGACTGGTCTAGCATCTCCTAGATGAGGAAAAAGTGATGAATAACAAAGCTGCAGCTTTCCCCAGTGCAGGGGTGACTGCCCAGTCAGAGATTTCTAACAGCCCAAAGAGAATTTCTGAGAATAAGACAACTGTTTTGCAGAAGCCTGTAAGTCTAAATAATAACTGTTCAAATTGAAAGTAGGGGTCCAGAAGCACAGCTTAATAGCAATTCTGAGGAGGATATTTTACATCTCAGCTGAAGATAAAATAAAACATCAAAGTTTTCTTTTCTGTGAGTTTCTGCAAATGATTTATTCAGGTGGTGTCTGTGTCCTCTCTTACAAATTTGGTCGTATGTTCTGACTCTGAAAAAACGGCAAAATTGAAATTGGGAAAAGTACAACTTGGCTATGTATCAAGATCATGGATTTTATTTTCAATCATGAAATTTTGAGGCAAGATCATAAATTAATGTAAAATTTTAAGTCATCACCAATTTCCCAGCACATACAAAAATCACACAAAGTTGATTTACAGCTTATCAATTGCAACATTATCAGGAAGATGTTATGTGGACCTGAATTTGTTTTGTGCACTCGCAGTAGCTCTGAACAACAGCCTCCAACATTAAGGTCATAAAAATAAGAAGGTACACATTTCTCTGTCACTGTTAATTTTATGCTGAGCTGTGACAGATTTATAAAAGAAGGTGTCTGTGAGAATCATTATTCCTAGACAAGGTACTGCAGGAAATACCTGAGAAATTCTGTGGGGTTAGCACACTTAGGACTAAAGGAAAAAGTATACGTGCAATGTATTGCACATATAAAGCATTATTTTCTTCTTTTTTTTTTTTTTTCAAATAGATTAATATATTGTGTTTATTTGTGACAAGGAATATAAGTAGGGCTCTAGTACAGCAAACATTCAGTAGAATTGCCCATGGCAGCAGAGCAAAGTGTACTCATTTGTCAGGCAATTTAGAGATAGTAGGATTCATAACTGAGAGTTTTGTTTGTTTACTTGCTCACAAATGGTTTATTTTGGGCTGATTTTAGGTTGGCTGCGTGCAGAGGGCATCAAGCCATGTTCTGAGGCAGTTCTGCTTTGTTACATTTGGGAAAAAGAGGTTTGGATTATGGTTTTCCCTCAAATTATTAGCAGGAACAAATGGTGTTTGATTTATCTTGCTTTTCATTTGCATAATGATCAATGACAGGGCAATGCTTGAATCAGCTTGGAAATCACACAACTGTTTTTATTTGACCTGCTTTCTACATTTGGATGAGTTTCCTTTTCCGGCATATAAGAATCCATAAAAACATGTTGAAAATTTCAGGTCTCACCTAGTTATTCACTTTGTTGTGGCTACTGCTATCTTTATGAGTTTGATTCTCAAACACTTATGTATCAATGTTCCACTTGATGGCTTGTTAACACACACTGTACAAATAAAACCCCCTCCCTTTCATCTGATTTAATGTAATATTCTTCTCGGAGAATCACGGAAATAAGAGATAGAAAAGTAAACTTGTGCAAAGTTTTCACTTGTGTAAGATTGTTCTCCAATTCCTGACTCTCGTTTAATATTTATTAATTGCCAATTGTCTGTTAGATAATGGACGACCTGACACCACACCTTATTTAGGTAGAAGGCTTTCTATGCCACTGAAGCTCAGGCAGTTAGTCATGTTATTATCATCCACAGAACACTGTTTTTCCTATGGAAAGACTGGTAGCTGCACTGTTTATAAGCTGGCTACTAAGAAGGCGTAAAACCCCATACAGTTCTGACTGTTCCTCTACATGGAAAGTACAAAATAATTTAAGAACTGTGTTTCTCTTTTTTACTCAGGCGATGTTCCGAGTAAGATTTCAGCAGAATTGCTTTTGTGATGCAGCAAAAAAACCCCAAACCTGTCCAAGGACCTCACTGTCTGTCCTCTGTCTCTCTTTTCTGACATCTTGCAAACAGACATTGCCATTACCCAAATTAACCTCTTCAGAGTTTTTCTGTTTTTCCCTGGTGTTTGGATCAGACTTCTCTCTGGGTGGGGCGAAAAGTGAACTCTCCTAACATACAGTACAAATTAGGTCTTTTTAAAAACAAAGACTTCTCTTAAGAATAGCTGTATTTTATTTCTGACAAAAGAAGGGAAAACACAAGTGTGCTCAGTAAATCAAGAAGTCAAATGTGTGTAATCTGATGCCAAGTGTAAACATGTATGGACTTTACAAGGCTTGCCGACACTAGATGCTCACATTTTCTTTCATTTGAAAAAGTGCTTTTGAGTATTCACAGTAGTGCTTGCAAGAGGGAGTCAAAATTGCAAAGTGAATAAGAGCAGGTCTATACAACAGATTTTGTTGAATCAAGACACTTTTAGTTTTTTCTGAGCACACTATTTTCTACTTGGAGTAGCTAATGTAAATGTGGTAGATCTAGCTAGCTGCATATGCAGTGGGACTTTTTGGCCTGGTGTTTTTGGCAGAAAGTTTGTTAAGTGAATACTATAAAAAGCTGCTAAAGAGTCAAAATACAGTCCCTCATATACTAGCAAAACAGTTTGATTTCAGTGAAGGTTAAATACATAATTACCTCAGGATACTGAGCATAAGGACCACCTGAAATACCCTTCCAGCACTGAAGAGTCTGAATACTTTTCTGTGTCCACTGAAGGAAAAATGGAGTGCAGAAGTTAGTGCTTTAATTAATAAGATGTTGTTGTGTCTTCACTGCTGTTCTGTCAGGCTGCTGCTATAACAAATCATGGTATTACTCCATCTGTGCAGAAGTACTGCTGTAAAACTAAAATTTTCAGGCCGCTCAACATTTGTACTGACTGTTTCAAGCTGTGTTAATTACAGATCTGTAAGCACTCTGGTACTAGTGTTAGTTGGGTAGACCCCAGAGGTCTGCCAAGAATTTTTCACATAATTTTAATATTAACATTATTTTTCTAGCTGAGTATTTATTTTAAACATATCACAAGGGTTTCCAAGCACTAAAAAAATTGTGAGTGGGACTTTCAGCTAGTGAGTGGGACTTCTGTTCTTCAGCCATATCTCTAATTACACCCCATGACTGGGAGAACATGTGTTTAATTTTTGGTTCTTCATACTTTAGAGCACTTACCAGATTGCTTTGTGGGGCCGCAATTTTTAGCTCTTTACATTTCTTCTGAGGATGGTGAGGCATGCAGTGGCCTTTAGTGAAGAGAGAGATACTGATGAAAAGGCAGTTTTTCAGTGCTGAGAGACAGTGTGCCCCACAGTGGATGTTCTGAACCCTCCAGCACACAGGGAAAGTGAAAGATTGGGGGATGTTACATCATCTTTCTTCCTCCCCTCCCTCAGCTGGTGTTGGCTGAGGTCTTGTTCAGCTACCAAGCGAGCTCTGGCAACCACAGGACCACTCCAGTCAAAGACATTCAGCACTTCTGAAAAATTTGGTACCAGAAGCCAACTGGAGGAATGCATGACTTTTTGTAGCTTTGGAGAAGTGTGGTGCCCAGGGAGCTGCAGTGGTCATTCGGGATCACCACACTAAGCCAATGCCCCTGATGCAGCAGGCATTCCCTACACAGGTCTGCAGGCAGAAAGGACAGCAAGAGGCTGGGTTCACCCCACCTGGGAGGCACCTTGTGACTTTCAAGAGCAAGGCAGGCAAACTCCCACCTGCCCTTCTCTGGGCACATGAAGCAAATGTAGCCCTAGCCAAGTCCCCAGCCCTAAAAATCTCTCAGGAGCGCAGTGAGACTAATTCCCTCTCTGTAACCATTCAGTAGGTTGTGGTTGCTCCTCAGGAAAGACTGACAGGAAGGGAAGGGATGGTGTGCTGCTGCCTGCCTTGCCTGTGACATCAAATCTTAGGGACACTTTCCAAAGAAGGGTCTAGAAATGCCTAGATGGATTCATACAGTGCTTTTCATTCCCTCCTGTCCTCTGCCAAGCTTTTCCCACATAAAATAACAGAGGACTGGCTCCTCAAAGTCACTTGGATGAATATAAACTCTTGAAAGTGTCACGTAGCCCTTGGAAAAATTCCCAAAAAATCCCAGCTTATTTGGAAAAACTGTTCCTTGAAAGAAATGCACAAACATTGGTTGGGATCCAAAGCCATGAGATCAACAGAGAGACTCTCATTACAGAGGGCTTTGGATCTGACTGACCCACTGATGACTATGACCAGAACAATGGTCTCTTACAATAAATAATTTTTGGATTCATGTTTTCCTGATGCCTGTAAAGTTTTGGTAAGGGTAGAAAGAAAAGATCAACCTTCCAATCTCCTTCTCTTTTCCAAGCTCTTTGAAACTATATTTTATGACTCTTATTGTTCTATTTTAAATGCAGTACACTTTCCTCTCTCTTTTCACAAAGATTAGAGATTATATGTAACCATTTAGAATGAAGAGTGAATTAGCTGTGTCAAGGACTTGTTTAAATTTCCTTTTTTTGTTTGTTTTTCTTAACTGCTCAGTTCTTCTGATTATCTGAATCCATAGGTCATCCTAGGTAGTTTAAATACCTATCAGACAGAAGAAGAGACAGAGAGAACAGCAGAGACTCAAGAAAAATTCAAATATAGTCCTAATTAATGTTCTATATCTTGAGTTCTTCAATGTGTTTTTGCATAGCAGAAGCTTGAAACTGCATATTTACTAGTGTCATTTGCTTTGCATTCATTATTTTATCATTTTGGTTTGGGGTTTTTTATGTTAACAGCAGACACAGTGCACTTACTTTGCCAGAAAACCACAGCTTCACTAGAAGTGAGTTGCTAAATGCAGTAGAGAGCAAAGCATTGGTATTGAGGTTGGGGAAAGGAGTTTATTATGTCTTAGGGTATTATGAAAAAATATTTTACCTACAAAAAAAGCCAAGAAAAAATTTATATCAGTTGAGAGAATATGGGAGGTTTAGATTATCACTTGTAATGTTATCAAATTCAAGCTTTCAAGAACTGTAAGTCAGATCATGAAGTTGTCTTAAAAATCACAGGTTATGAAAATAGTATTTTGAATTCTGGCTTGGTGCTAATAGATTTCAGTTTCAGGCTTTTCTTTGTCACCGAGACTAGACACTTAATTTCTTTCTTTGATGACAGCTGAAATTCCCACAAAATCTTTTCTTTTTTTTTAAATACAAGGCCTTTTAAAAAGCCTATCTTGTAAGATTCACAGCTGAGTTACAAAGACCTCACAGCACTGGTCTTGCATGAAGTACAAGCTGGTGGCAGATAAACAGGTTTTCCAAATTTCCTCTAGTAAATACATTCTGTTCCTCATCTCCTCTGATACATACCATCTTAACATCCTTAAATATTGTGCTCATAAACACCTAAGGAGCACCTGCTATCCTTAACTGTACAGAATGGTCTCTCCTGTGCCTGCAGTGGCAAAGGGTCTCCATTTCCGTGGTCAGATTGGCAGATCTGGGTGTGTCCTCTTCTCTCCTTTGTACTGGGAAAGGAGAAAGCAGGAGGCAAGAGGATGCAGAGGCCCTGTCTGTCTCTCTAATTAGCAATGTTAATTAGTTGCCTTTACCAGAAGCTCTGGAGGTGGTGCAGGGGTGGCAGTGGTAATAGGTTTTCCTATTGCCAGGTCCAGAAATTGAATAGATACTCAAATATTTCATGGGCAACAGTGCATCTGCGAAATTGAAGCATTGGCAGAGAAGAAGCACTGAGTGCTCCAGTGGACTTCACTGACTGACCTGCTGTCAGTCTTGGGCTTAAAAGGATGGCTGTATGATCTTGAAGTGTTTCAGAATGGTGAATCAAGTTGCACTCTTAGACTCATGGTGAGGACAGGAATGTTCTGGAAACAGGACCACATTTGCAAATAAGCTCTGAAAGTTTCTATCTTGGTCCAAACTTTGGAATTCATGATAGCAGAATCTCACAAATGGGCTCTGCTTGCTCATTCTGGAGGAAGTAAGACAGACAAGAAAATGTGATCCATATTTCTGCCCTTAATTTTGAAAAGGGATGACTGTTTCAAGGAGAAAAGCATTACAGCTGAGGTTGGGATATCTGGGATGGGATGAGGTTGTCTTATTGAGTCCCAGGTGAAGGAGGTTTGGCAGTCCTGAGGAAGACACAGAGAGGTGATCTGAATGGCTGGGCCATGCACGCCTTTGTCCATCAGTTTTTGTAGCTGGAGCAGAACAGTGGCACAGCCCTGTGCAAAAGGGACATACTAATTCCTGATTTTGCTCATTAATACATTTCAACAGCACCTTTTTCTGAGTGCATGAGACTGAGTCCCCAAAATGGCACTCATATATGCGAAGTAAAAAGCCTCCTAGTCCCCCTTTGACTGAGAAAATCCATACTTGGCCCTACTTATGCAAGTTACTGCCTCTGGATTGAAAAAAACCATTTGAAGCACTGTGCTTTGGTTTTGTCTGGTTGGTTTTGGCTTGTTTTCTTTGGTTTTTAAAAATTTTTTTGGTGGATGAGTGTTTACACTTTTGGCAAGGCCCCTTTAAAGCTGTCCAGAGTCTACATGCTGTCATATACAAAAGTTTGTGGTTTCTTTAATAATCTGCATTCCTGAAAATACATAAATATTCAGTTTCTGACTTTGTAATGGAACAGTAGTGTGTGTGTGTGTGTGTGTGTGTATGTGTGCATTGAGTGTGTAGATGTGTTCACTTACAGTAAATGTGGAAATAAGGAAGACCTGAGAAGGATAAACAGAGAGTCAAAGTGAATCTCAGAGGAGATAAGTGGTGAAAATGGGTAAACAGAAAACTCCATTTCTGTGGGAAAACATGGAGGAGCTAAACCACAAACAGGAGAGGAAACAGCCAAATCTAAACAAGGAATGCAGCAGCAAGCTGTAGTAAATGCGATTTTAAAGAACAGAGTGTTCACAACAGACATGCGTCACAGCTGAAGATGAAGTATGCAAGCCCTGCTTTCCTGCTTCCCCATGCCCAGTACCTCCACGGAAAGCTCAGCCTCTCCTGCCCACCTTATTTGTTCAGTAGTGGACTTCATACGATTGATTCCATTCTCATTAAACTGATTTACTGGGCTCACTGGCTCTGCTCAGCTTCAGTTTATTCCTACTTTGTTTAAAATTCGGGAAGTGCTGGGGGAGGGGACAGGACACTAATGGCCGTTCTCGTGTAAGTGGAGTGGTAGCTGATTTATTGCAAAGGTTATAAAGAAAAAGTATTAAGTGTGTTCCATTCCACTTGGCAAAGCCATCCTGCACAATGTCCAACAAAACCCTGAGAGCACTGGTTTGCCCCGAAAAAAAAATGGAAAAAAAAAAGGGAGGAGGGGTGTGCGTGTGTGTGGAAAGGGGGATGCTCCACCAAGATGTGCTCTTCTTCTTTTGAGCACTAATTAAGACTGTAAATCACGAGCAACATGAAACAACTGTATTTGATGGAACATGGACAGTTCTGGAGTTCTGCTGTGCTTGCGCCATCAGTTTGAATACCTACACTGAAACACTAATGGGAGAGCAAACTTCAAAGAGAAATTCTGGCATGAAGAAGCAGTCTGCAGGATCATTACATGGATAAAGTTGTAAAATAGACTCCTCCGTGCAAACTGGGAAGGAGGTGGAATGAAAGTTTGAAAGGTTTATTGGAACTAAGGCTTGTTTTCCCTTCATGCACAAAGTCCCTCAGTAATTTGGTCTCATCTTGAAATAGGCTTGTGTATTAGTGTTTTGAATAAAAGGGGGAATAGGAGGATGATGGCAGAAAAAAAATTGTACTTGAATAATGAAAAACTCTGTTAATAACCTTTAAAGCAAATTTTCCTTTTCTAATTAATAGCTGAGGGAGTTCTTATGTCACATCATAAGTATTGGTGGGTCACATTCTCCATGTTTATATAATTTAAAGCCTAAATTTGTTACAATCACATGGTTTTATCTTCAGCAGAACACCAGTAATAGAAATTCACTCACTAATTCCTGCACACTTGCCATGTCCTAAATGAATATACTGAAGCTTATTTTTAGGAAGCCATTTAATCTTGTTTTAAAGACATTAAATAATGCAGACAACTGCCTGTGTCAGGTTGTTCTCTTCATTATTATTTAAAATAAAATTTAATCATTAAAATTTATTTCTCTTTGGCTTCATCTAGTTACAGTTTCTTGCTATTGTGTCTGTGCTGGGCTGCAGTGGAGCTGCTCTCATGTAGTTGAGATGATTTTTACCCGAGATGATGTGGAATATAGTCCATTTGTTCCTTAATTTCCTTTAGTGTAAAGGACTGGATGCAAGTAATATTTTGATGAAAAATGGTCTATCCTTAATAGTTAATTCACAAGCAACTTATTTCCCAGCACAACATCTTTATGTAATTATAAGTAGACTTCTGTCCAACTACTTGTCCAGGATTCCTCAAAGCGTTTTTGGTTTGCCAAATGCGGTTTGAGATGCAATTAATAACATGGTGGATTCCAGAATTGCTGATGAGGTTAATTTTCCTTCTTGTAGAATATGATATTGTAATAGAGATGTTCTCTTTAGATGCGTGAGATGAAAAAAAAATTTGTAAAGAGTAACTTGGAAAAAAAATAATCTGGAGTTATTTATATTTAGGAATCAGGAGCCCTGTTTGCAGCAATAGTTCCCATGCTTACCACAAAGCTTCTTCTTCCGCTGACCCCATTAATTTTATGCCATCGAAGTATAACCCTCTGATGTCATGATATCATTCTAGAGACTGTTCATTAATATAGATACATTATTTCTATATTTACATGTAGTATAAATGCTTATGCAATAAGCACGGAAAATAAATGTGTTATACTACAGGAATGTGCACGCTAGAGGGTTTATGGAATGAGAATTCGAGTGCCTTAAACCAAAGGTAGGGTTCAGAGCCATTTGACTTGTCATAACTTGCAGAAAGAGACAAGTTACCTGTATGCCACTTAGGTTGTAAAGGAAAGTTCTTCATGTTAAGCACAGTGTACCCACTACTTTACTACTGTACTGGTACTTCAAAACAGTGCCTCTGCTTTCCTTAATGACAGAAATAAACCACATTAGCTGACTTTCTATGACATTTAGGACAGCATATTTTTTCTTCATTGGGAAGCAGGATTGTGCTGGCTTAGCCTGCAGTGCCTTTCAGAGGCACTCAGATGGCCTTGAACACAAATAAATGTATGCTGTTTGCTAAGAAGGGTTGCATCATAGCATGGTCATGTGCTTGGAAAGGCTTAAACTTGCATGTAAGTCTCACTTTGCATGTCCAAATGTAAATAAAGGGTACACATCTTAAAATGTACCTGTGCTGGAAAAAGTCTTGTCAGTCTGGGGTAATGATAGGCTCCTCTGTTACTTCACCACTGTTATCTCTCTACCACAGCATAAAGGATAACTGTTAATAATTCTTTAAGAAAGAGATTTCAGTGTTATTATAGAATTTCATACAAAAGGCACATTCTCAACACTGATTTCCATGGACCTAAACCAGTGTTTACTTACACCCAGCCAGAGTGGCTGCATTCAATTCCTAAGGATTTTGTATGCAGCCACCACACAAAACCATACTTTCCTTATTCCGTTGTCTTTTGGGCACTGCTGTGGCTGGTTTGGACTGGCTGTGACTAAATAGGTGGTCACAGGAAAACCATGCACAAAAACTTCTGACCTGAAATGACTGGCAGATGCAGAGGATCTGTCCCAGGCCCTTTAGAACAAGAGTACTATAAACTTAGTTCCCTGGTTGCCTTGATGTATGTATTTCTATCAATTCTTGGATCACCTGGGAAGAATACCCAGCCCAGGGCTTAATTTTACTTCACAGATAATTTCTATATATGGGAAACAGTCAAACATTTCTGAATGAGAGCTGATAAAGGGAAGCAAGAGCCAAGGGAGATGCTGAGCTTATCCATTTCTAGTTGACATCAGATCAAGATCCAGTGTGTTTCTGGGAAATACACTCCATGCAAATGAGGTCCATGGAAGTGAAACACACAGGTAGTGCTATGTAAATGAATGGGCTTTCTGCCCTTGCTGGCTGAATCTGTGATGGCAGCACAGCTGAGCAAATGCCCCTCAACACCATTTGTTACCAAAGTGGTTGCTGTTCCACAGTTTGTACACCCGGGTAAGTGTGCTTTGGGTCTCATCTTGTGGCAAGCACATTGACTTGGAAGAGAGAACATCCGAAATAAACTTCATGGCTGGCCTTTGCCTCCAGCATGATTCTGGGCAGGAAGCAGGGGTGGTATGTTTTTCACCCATCTTCACATGCCAGAGTTTGAGTCAGTTCTCTCAGGGCTTCCTTTACTGTCCGTGGAGAAAACCAGCCAACAGTTACAACATATTTATCAATCTCTTTCAGACATCAGCAACAGAGAAGTTTACATTTAGTCAGATAGATGGAACAGACACTTTGCACCAGACTTTAATGTGTGTTGAGCTGTCTGATGATGCAGATGGATACACAGTGGATATGTGAAAAGATCATATGTCATGGAGACCACTATAGGCTGTTCTTTTTTCCCTGAGGAGAAAAAACACCCGTAACAATCACTAGCCCAGCAGCTCAGAGACTGATTGTGCCTGCTGGGCACAGGAGCCTTAGGTGCCGGATATCTACACTGCACTGGTGGAGAGGGTTGCTAGCAGCTTTGGCCTGACTCATCTAGCATTCTTTTGGACAACACCTGGGCACTGCTGGGGGGTTAAAGACAAACCAGATGTTGGTGACTCGCACACAGCCCTGTAAAGGAGTCTGAATGGTGCTGGTACATGTGACATAGACTCTCCTGAGTGAGTAGTCTGCAGTGACATAGAATGGTTGCAGCCATGTCTGTAGCCTGTGTGTCCCTGCTCCTTGTTTATTAAATCATGGCCATGGATTTAATTCTGCCTCAGAATTGTTTATAAGCGTAAATTAAAACTTGTGGTGGAAGAGTTCCCAGACAGAGTAGTTTACAGCCAGAGTAGTTCCTTGGTCCATTTTGCTCACAGCTGTACAAATCCTTGTGTCTTTATCACTGGAGAAGACTGGGGTGGGGGAAGGTAAATATGTCAGCAGGTAGAAAGAGGGAGGTGGCAGTAACTGCTTTAAACCAGCATTGCTGCCAGAAACCTGTTCTTCAAATGACCCCCTGTCGACTTCACCTGCCAATCCATGGTCGTTTGAATAGTTCAGTATATTGGCTTCAGGGAGCCCCAGAACAAAGACTTTCCTTAAAAAAACTCAGACCTTACTCAGATAAAACTCCCACTCATGCCCCAGGGAGTTTTGCATGACGAAGGATTACAGGATGGTGTCTCAGCTTTGTTGTGTGTACTGCCTGTAGCTGCCTTTTAGTTTTGTGGATGAGTAAAGGCTGTGCCCATTTACAAGAAAACTTGATTTCCTTTTGCTCTGGCTCAGTTTGCTAAAATTTTATCATCCTCATTATAAGCGAGAGATGGGGATTTTGAGGAACTTACAAGAGTGGAGGAAGGGCACCTGCCAGAAGGAGGTGCCTTGGCAGAACGTGGGGAAGGAGAGGGCTTTGAGTATCTTAGCAGTAGGGCAGTGGCATCTGAGATTCTTCAGTTGCTCACACCATTCCCAGAGTGGGCCCCAAAGTTTCAGAGGTGAGGAGTTGCTCAGCCCTGGCAGGACTACTGTCAAGCCCGAGCTCAGCTAGTGAGTCTGTTCAGTGTTTGGGGATCCTGAGGTGTCTTTTTACCCCTCCTCCTGTGTGACGGGTATGCTGCATCATGCCTTTAGTTTCTCTGATTCTGCAATTACTCATTGTTATTTTGTGTGAGCAAAGCCGGCAGGTGTTACAATACCTTCCCCGTCAGCACATCCTGCAGTTTCTGTTTCCTTGGATAAAACAGGAAAGCAGTCACTTCAGGGCCAGAGAACTGGGCCTCATTTCGTCAGCTGGGAGGTGACTAGTTAAAAATCTAACTAGCAGTCTCACACCCAGTGCCTGACAGGAACAGTCTCTGAAGACTATTAAGAAAATAAAAATTCCCTTCTCTGTCATATAATGGAAATGAGTATACTTCAACAGCCATCCCCTCTAATCTGTTAGCCAGCCCTTAGCAGCTTACCAAGCCTGTATTTAACCTATTTCCCTAATGGCAATTAAGAAATGTTTTCATTTCCCAGGGAGAGGATTGCCAATGAAATCCCCCTCTCCCCGCCAATCCCCATCCTGTGGCTCCGTTCTCTCCCTCCTCTTCCCCACACCCCAGCTCCTTTTTCCTTAGCCCAAGGCGTCCAAAGCATTCCCCGTGTGTTTGGGTAGCATGCAGTGAGGAAGAAATGATTAAGCAGCTGAATGTTTGAAATCCAGCTAAATGCACCGATTATTATCTGCTTAGGGCTTTCTTATCTCGAACTGTGTGGTGCTTAATGGTAGGCCCATTGTTTTCAGCTCAAAGGTATTAATGAAGGAATCAGGGCAGCAGGCTGATGTCATAGGTGGCTGAAAGGTGACTTGTGCACTGATTTCCCTTACTCCACCCCTTCGCAAGTCCCTTCCAACTAGTTCAGAAGAAGGGATAGTATTTTTAGAGTGGAGAGGGGGGGAAAAAAAAAAAAGCAGCAAACAGCCGAGGTTGCATTTGTGTGTCTGGTAAAAGGATTGCAGAGGCTCCTAAATATCCTGCTTAAAAGATGTACTCTCTGAGCTTCTGCTCTACTTTCTCACTTCATAAAGACTCTGAACTGTTGGCGCAGGTCTCAGCGTGAAAGCGGCCAGCCGGCCCTGGTTCACGCCTGCCCTAGGCACTGACCAGCCGACTACACTTGATGTCCTGACCTATCTCAAGGTGAGGTTTCCACTTAGAGTTTTCCACGCAAAGAAAGAGCTGTGTAAGTAGTTGCCACCAAGGATGGCTTCTTGCGGTGGATGAAGCCCTCAAGATGATGCACAATTTAAGGAAGTGCATTTGTAGTCAAGTTATCACCTGTACTTTTTGTCACTCTTCCGAGTTAAATCCTTTTTTTCTTTTTTTTTCAAATGTACATAGTAGATGCAAAGTGGTGTATGTTATGTGGGGAGAGACTCTTCTCTCTGGGGTGAGATATGGTGAGTGTATTCAGTTTTCTACTACACAACAAAAGCAGGGAAAGAGGTAAAGATTCAGAATAGATTAGATTTCATTGTCATTGTTTGTGTTTTAATCATACAGTTATTTCTGTAATTCTTTTTGTGACATTTAATTTGGTATTCCTTCCCTTTTTGTCATGGACACGGAAAAAAAGCTTCTTTCTTTGACTTAAAGTTCTGCTCTACATGGTAGAACATTGGCATCACTCTCCTGCAAAAATTATAAAATTTCTTCAAGGTTTTTTATTTTATGGACCCCCTAAGAATTCGAGGAAAGGTGTGTTACCAGAAACTGGCTTGTGGAGCTTTTGTGATTTTTGGGACTATAAAAGAAAAACAGCTTTTAAATAGTGGTGTCATAAGGTAGCAAGTAAAGGGTTCTTGTGTCCATACATATTCAAGCAGGTCTCAGACTAGAATAAAGAATAATGCACTGGTTTTTTTTCATTTTAATGAGACAATATTTTTTGCATACTATGTAAGTTAATCAGAGTCTTTGAGACTACAGTTATAACGTATTTGCTGGCATGGGATTCATAAGACTGGATTTCTGTCTTACCTAAACAAACGAGTGAAGAGTTTAATCCTTTCATATTTTTGATTGATTTTGTTTGTTTTTCTCAGTTTCAGTTTAGTTTTGGCTTGATGAAGATGCAGTAGTTTTCACTGTTCACTGGAGTGTTTTGTGGTGTTGAAGGAGCTCAATAGTCCACTAGTAAAGACTAGAAAGTCAAAAGAGAAAGCAGAGGAGAAAGAGTGGCACTGAATACCCATACATGCACCAAAGCCAGCTGCTGTTTTGAATAAGATTTACTTAACAGGAAATCATCAAACACAAAAACGCTCCCTTCAATTTTTTTTCCAGGGAGAAAAAGAACTGCATGGTACTAGATTGACTTTGGGTTTGGTTTTTTTCTTTTCCATTTTGGCTTAGTAGTTCATAGTTGGGATAGGTTTGTGCAGGGTGTTTTTGGTCTGTTTGGGGTTTTTTGCCGTGGAAGAGTTGAGTGAACTGACCGGCACTTCCAGTCCTGTCCTCTCCCATCCCCTCCTGTCCCCCTCCCTGTTTCTGTAGGTTCAGCAGTAAAAACCTATTGAAATGTGAGATCACCAAACTGAAGCAATCAGTCTGAAATGATTAAGGAAGATGACTATTCTTCAGATGACCAAAAGTCATCTTGTTCAGAGTTCCTTATCTTCAAGGTGCTATTTCACAACTGTTTCTGTCTTTCTAAGTATGTATTTCCTGTTAAAATCTGAAGACTTTACATTATAGGTAAGCTTGTATGTAGAAACTATCACTAGCATTTAAAAAAATTGGTGTCTGTCTTTCTTTTGAAATTATGTTGGATTTTTTAAAAGGAAAAAGTGTTTGTTTATTTCTTCAGTAATTTAGCAGATTGTGTGTCAATCCTAGGGTGAAATTTTGTTTGCTGAACTTATATTAAACCTCAGTAGCGGAGGAAGGTTCCATTTAAAGGACAAAGTATTTCAAGTCCATATATTTTTTACCTTTTAAAGTTTTCCCTTATCCCACCCAGACCTCAGACCTTAGAAGCTTTTCAGAAGGCTTACACATGTTCACCGCGTATTGAAATTTTGGAAAGAGCTCTACATTAAATGGGAGAATAGTTAAATATTCACATACATGGAATTATCATCTACTGTGCACCAACACTTCTCTGGCAAGAAATTCAGTGTTTGAGGTTGGAGGAGAATTCTGGAGCTGACAAAATTCAGATGCTAATGATAATTAATTTATGTAGTGGCAAAGATAGGTGCTCTGCCAGGTGCTTTAAAGGGAGATAAGATCTGGTTTCTGCTTCAGTGAGTTTACAGTCTGAGGCCTTGGTTTTGCAAATAGTTATGCACATGAGTTACACCACTGAGTGCAGTGACACTACTCATGCATGTGAAGTTACTCACCTGTAGTGAGCTGTCTGTGTACAGTTTCAACTGCATTAGCTTTCCAATTGATTGTGCAGTGAGTCAGTAATTATTCAGGCCGATAATTGCAGTTATTTAATTTCTGAAAGTCAGAAGTTAAGGAAAAAAAATACAGGAGTCACTTTTCCGCAAGGGAATTGAAAACTCGGATTTCTCTGGGAAGTTTTTCAGGAAGCAAACAATCCATGTTAGAGCTGGCACTTTCATGTCACACTGGCTTAAATTATGTCTATTTGCGTACCAATCACAGTGAAGAAAAAAATCACCTGATAATTGGAAGGGAAAAGTGTTATTCTCATTCCTCATTTGTCGTGATGCTGATCTTGGGGCCACGTTAAAGGTGTTTCCAGTGAAATTACTTTCAAGTCTGGGAAAAAGTAATCAGCAGAGGCCTTGGTAGCTGTAAATTTGTGGCAGCAGTCCCTAATTTATCTTGTAATTCTATGACAGGCTCTGAATTGCCCGTATTTGGCCAGGGATCACCTCAGTGGACAGTTAATGAAAGAGCAGAGGGAGCTTGAAGGTCAGTCACACTGAATTCTTTTCTCTTCCTGGTTGTGTCTTTTTTATTGCAACCTATATTTCTTTATGTAATTTATTAAAGAAAACCCTTTTTTTTTCTGTTTCTGGCAAAGGCAAATCTATGCCTCTTTGTTTATCTGCCTTTTTTCCTTGAAGCACTTACAAAACAGCCCAAAATGTCTCAAAATAGATGTTTTGTTGAAATTGCTTGACAAAGTTACTCTCTAGCCAATTTCAATTTCTTGTTTGAGTGTGGTCATGAGAATAAAACAGCAACAGATGCTGCAACCAGGTACGTTTTTAAGAATGGAATTTGTACACTGACATGTGAATCTAATCTCAGTACAATGAGAAGACTTTAGTTATTGGATCATGCTCAGAATAAATGAATTTGAGCTTCAGAAAGCCATGAGACTAATCAAAATAACACCAGAAAATGCATTTGGGTCGGCTGGATTCAGACTAACCAGCAGATAAACTGGAGTAGCATTTGTTTGTTGAAACACTATAGTAAATGTGGGCTGACTTATCAGAACACAAGATTTTCTTGTGGCATGTATAGCGTAAAAGACATGTTGAAAAAAATGAAAAAAAAACCAAAGAGGGATCATGGATTAAAAATTTAAACGGTCTTTTCTTTTTCTTCTTCCCTCTTTCTTATTCTATAAGATAATTTCCTGTTAACACTATTTTCTCTTTTTCAGGATCTTTTCTTTCTTTAGAGGACATCAGCCTTATCTCTCGTTTTATCTCATTCAGTCTCTCAGAGTACCTTGAGTCTTAATCTTCTCTCTCTAGCTTGTGCCTTCAATGTTTTTGCTTCCTTTTTCTGTCCTTTTCATAGTGTTATTTTTATCTCTCCTTTATTTCGACTTCCATTCCAAATACATTATCTTCCCAGCTCAGAGTTCCCTTCCCCTGTTCAGCCTTTCTCAGAAGAAAAAATTGATAGGGCTCACCATCATTTGACGTTTCCAGATAAAGTATTTTGAATGACCACTCTGGCTTCAGGGAAAAAGGAAGTGCAAGAGGACGAAGTAGTGTTTTTTTGAATATTTGAGCTCCTTTCAGTCACAACAAGATCACTGCTACTTCCTCTCATGTTGAATTCAAAATCCTTTGCAATTACTGGGAAGCTTCATTTGCTATTAAACTAAACCCACAAAGTGGGGAGAAATGGGGGATTAAAAAAGTGAGTAGAGAAGTCCACTTTCTGCCTGCTATACAAAGGAAAATTTAAAAAAATTATTTAGAGGTGAGTTTATTTTTCAAAGTACATTAAATTTAAACTAGTGGTAGGAATTAACTGCATTTTAATGGTTATCATCTAGTCAAGGATGCCTTTACTATAAGTAGAGTACAATGAGCTTTTCTATTTGTGAACTTGGGATTCCGTGTCACTTTTTAATAGGCTTCTGCAGCACAAGTCCTTCTGACTCCCTGTGATACAGCAGAGGTCATTACTAGCTGCAGGACTTGCTGCTAGACTGTGCCTGCCTTGGCTGGTGGGACGTGTCTTGTGGATACTGTGACTGTGGCCACTTGTCATTGACCAGCACCAGGGCATTTCCAGCCCCAACGCTTTTGCAGATCCCAGGCAAGCAGATCACAGGAAAGCAAGGTGATGCCTTCTGCCTCGGTCATGCTGTTGTGTCCATATGGATAAAAGGGGGGGTTGTCCACACAGAACCCTTTGAAAATGATGCCAATACAATCTTAGTCAAGTCTGGTGGAATAAAAATTGTCTCGGTTCTTGCACAAGCCAATGCAGGGAACAAAGTGGCCTCTCATAGTGTTGGCAACATCTCCTTTCTGCACATGCTGAGTTTCCAATATTTGTACAAGAAGCTGCTCTGTGAAGATTGATTGGAAGTGATCAGGATTGTTTAGTGTCTCAGTTTTGCATATTTCTGTTTAAATCAATTTAAGTCATCTTATTTGAAATGTTGGATTTGGCACTAACAAAATTGGTTGAAGGAGGACATGAAAATCTTCTCTTTGTGTGTAGAAGACTACTGTTAATTTAATACAACAGGGTGTCAAAACCCATCACATGCTATGTATTTATAAAGTGCTTTTATTAATGGTGTAAAAAATCCAATAACAACCCAAGAAACTTCTCATTATGAGAGGAGAAAACATAAGTGCTTTTCCTGACAGTGTTCCTTTTCATGGGGGATTCCTCCGTGGAACACTAATCAAGTCCATTCAGAAAGATCTTAATTAATTTAATTAAAATCTGTCAGATCAAACTGATTAGCCTGACATCCAGCCTGGCGGGAGGAAGGAGGCTGCTACATGCATTGTAAGTGTGTTGAGGTGGGCTTGGCGCTTGCAATCAGCGATATGTAGCTGCTGTGGGGATCAAAGCAGTCTTTCATTGTCACCAGAATAAACGTTGTGGCTCCCCCAGGCAAGTGATCCAGTTTCTTTTTGTTAAGAAATATTTTATACCCCCACAGCCCCGGCAGATCAGGAGGGGATAGCAGGTACCCGGTCCGTGTGGGATCGAAGGGGAGTGCCGAGTAACCCTCCCTACCCTCCTGACAAAGGGGAATACAGATTAGACATTTCTCATCCCTTCGCCATCCTCTGTCTTAGCTGTTGGCCATGGCTAGGAGAGAGAGGCCATGGTGGCAGGAGTGACTGTGCATTTTGGTGCTGAGTGTGGGTTTTGCTGCAGCAGAGCCTTCCCAGGAGCGGCATGTCCTCGTGGGGCACCTTCCTTTTGCAGACTGAACTGAGGTGGGAGCCGAGAAACTACACCCTCTGCTATCTGGCTGTGCTTGTCCAAAATATGAGGAGCTACCTCAACCACGTAAGCTTCTTAATCCTGCAGCTGCTAATAATGATGTGTGGTTTCTATAGCAAACATCAGGGCATCCAGTGCAGTCTGTGTGTCTAGGTCTTTCCACTTCCCCTACCCCACACATGTACTTATGGAGTACCTCTCATCTTCAAAGATTTTAATAAACAATTTTATCCATCGTTATAGTGGGATGGATGCTTCAAAAGGGTAATAGCTAGTAAATACTCCATTTTTCAGGCCCCAATCCTGCAGGCGCTTAGGCATATGTTTTAGCTTTATGTGCCATAATTCAGGCTTCAGTGGAACCATTCACAGTACGTGAAGCTAAGCATATGTGTAAGTTAGGAATTGTAAAGATTAAATAGCATTCCTGTTAGCTAAAAATCAAAAGGTAGATGAAAACAGGGACTCCAACTGCAGAGGAAATGCAGTTCCTGAAGGAAGAGCAGCAGCAGCAGCTGACATGAAAGACTTGCCAACAGAAGACCTCTCAGTGACACATGTTTGGTCTTTATTTGTAAGAGGGACTCTTCTTCTGGCAAAATGCCAATGGGTCAGTTTCTCCAAGGGTGGAACTCATCTGGAGCATTGAGTTCCATTTGCATGGGCACACACCTGGTGAAAGCATCTTTCTACAGATTAGAAGCATGTATCCTCTATAAGAACTTGGGCTTCACCAGACTTTTTGCCAGGAAATGATAGATTGATGGAAGACATAGGATGTAACTTCCATCTGCAGATGCTGTTCCTGACTCACATGTTCCCAGTACTTTCTGGCCATGTCAGTTGAGCTGATACCAATATCCTTGAAACAGGCAAGGTAGCTTTAATTTGAACAGTGGGCCTGCAATAAAAAGAGTATGTTTGGTCAGTTTAGAATCTTACAGCTGGAGGAAAATGCTTCATGGAATGATTAATGGTGATAAGGATAGGACAGACAGATAGAAATAAGCCACTAGCCAATATATTTGTCTTTTTTTTTTTTCAAATAAAATGGTAATATTTTGCCTTCTCTGCTATCTAAGCCTAAACTCAGATGTTTAGATACATTTTCCCCTACCTGCCAAGGGCTTCTTTGATCCTGATCTTGTATTGTCTCCACACTGGCCCAAGGATCCACCCATGATGAGACCTTTTAGCAATAAAAGGTATTACACAATGTGCATGCAATAAACATGGTTTCTGCTGATGGTGACTGAACTCCAGCAGCTCTAGTGGAGTAGCAGAGTCTATCCTTTCTCCTTCTTGTTGCTTTTAGTATGGAGTCCTTACCTGGCATCTTCCCAATTTCTCCATTAATTTTCTCTTAAGATAGCATAAAACTGAATTCTATTCAACTGTGCTTATTGAATTGGATTCTGCTCTAAATTTTTCCTTCTTTCCTAATCATCAGGTACCTAGCTTGAAAAACTTCAAGGTTCCAGTCATGAAATTGAGACTGAGTGGTAGATTCAACACATTGCATATAAGGCATATTTGTAGATATAAATGGGCAACAAGATGGAATTTTTGAAGATATATATTTTAGTAAGATTTCATAAAATTTGTTTCTTCCAATGCAACAGCTGTACTAGCTGTATGTACTACTTGAATCAAAGTGATTTTTTTGTTTTTTCTTTATCTTTTGCAGTCAGCTAACCTAATATTTTGAGGATATAACACTGGACATTATTGATCTATTTTTTTCTTTTCTTCCTGGCTCCTAGATCACAGTTTAGGCCCTGGTTCAGCAAAGTACTTAAGAAGAGGCTTATCTTTAAGCACATGTTCAAGTCTCAGCAGAGTAAATGAGAATTAAGCAAATACTTAAGTACTTTACTGAATAGGGATAGAATTAAGCATGTAGTTGAATGTTTTGCTGAATCAGGGCCTTAAAATTAAAAATTAATCTTATTTGTGCTACGAAGATTGAAAAGCTACGCACAAGATTTGGATCTTGAATTAATATAAACCAGGAACAGGGTAGCACCAACTGTCACAAGAAAAGGAGTGTATAGGTGTAAAAGAGGGTAGAGCTGGGGTTGTTAAAATCGTAGGTAGGACATAGCAGATGTGTGCATTCTGTTCCTGTGCCTGTTTCAGGGTGAATTACTGGAGACTGACATTCCTTTGTGCTTCAGTCCTGGTGCTGGTGGGCCCTGGCATGCATAAAAAGTTCTATGATGTTAATAGCTGCCATGCTAAGTCTGAAGTTGCAGGAGAAGGGGCTTAATCTTTCTAAGCCTCAACACATACTCTGTCCTGTGAAGTGAAGGTAATGCCACTTCCCTTCTTTCAAACTCTTTGAGCTGGTGAGGTTTCTTTCTGCACACTACCATGATACCAGGCACAGTGCTCTTGCCTGTGCCTTCTAGAAGGTTTTGTAATAAAAGTCCTTAATAATAAATCCTGTGCTTTGGGCTTGATAAAATGATTTGTGTGACATGATACAGTATTGTTGCAGCTGAAGTTTTGTCAAGATTTAGGCCAATACAAAATAATGGCAGCACTAAGTAGTTTTCTGACCCGCATAATTCACTTGTGAGACTCTAGGAAAAAAATATTTGAAGAAGTGTGGTAACTTTCCCTTATTTTTTAGGAAGACATCTGCTGTTTTCAGCCTGTAGAGTTGAGCAGGTTATGGATGAATGTAGAGGAACGTTTGCATGGACCAATCTGTTGGATATCTGTTAAATCTGCAAACATCTAGTATGAGTCTTTAGTGCCTGTGAATACCTTTTGAGCCGTTTTTGGTATTGGCAATGAGGGGTTTAAGTGGGGTATTTGCCAGCCATCTTTTCTACGAACATGGAATTTGTGCCTGGAGCTGGCTCAGTGTCCATCATAATGTTCTGTGTTGGTGTCAGCCTGTAGTGATGCTCAGAGAAGACTGATTGACCCAAGTGCTTGCCTTCAACTAAACTTCATGTCAGGATACCTCAGCAAGTATGCACGGTGAGTGTAACGTGATCTGTATGGGCGCTAGCTAATGGTTAACTGGCTCTGCTGAATCTGGGCTCCTTACACAAACACTATCAGTGTGGCATGAGTTGTCTTATTTCTGCAGACAGCCTACTTCAGGTTGGAGACTAAAGCTTTATTCTTAGGAGTAGCAGACAGCAGGAGGGCTTTCACTGCCTGCTCAAACAGGGAAGGAAGGCATCACATTACTAGAGCTGCTGTTTTCAAATCAAGACAGGAGGGATGAGGGTAGTAGGGTCTCTGGGTGTTTTCTGAAATATGTAAGGTGGCTGACCTCAACTCAGCTGTTATTTTGATTTTTTAACTGGCTGTGGTTGGAACAGGTGCTTGACACAGCGAAAAGCTTCTCAGGATAGCTGGCGTAACTTCATGCTAAGGCTTTGAGAAAAGGAAGAGAAATAGGCAGGATCGTGCTTTACACAGGTTACAGTGTGGAGATAATCTGTATGGAGAATGAAGGGGCAAGATAGCGCTGAAACTTTGAGCTCTCTGTACAAGGCAAAACTTAATAGATAAGGTGAGTCAAAACTGTGCATCTTGTGTGCTGGGGGCTTTGAAAACTTCGTGGAAATTGCTTGTTATTAGGCTTATGGGGTGACAATCTTGTTTTCTGAAATTTCATAGAGGTGTAAATCTACATTTTGTGTATGTGAGAGACCTCTCACCCAAGCATAGTTCCTGCAATGATAGCATTGTATGATCGTCTTGATTAATCATCTTGGCTTATAAAATGGGTTGAGCTAGTATCTTATATCTGAACTGTTTAAAAAAAATGCTGGTTCTGGATGACTTGTAATAGTGTGGGTTTGTTTGGGGTTTTGTTTTTGGTTTTTTAGTGGCAAATAGAAAATTCCCCTCTATGCACTTGAAATACAAAAACTAGGGGGTTTTTTGAGAATAAGCAAACTATTTGTTCCTACAGGTAGAATTCCAGAACTCAGCACTGAAGTCTTTAAAAGCATATCTAGAGCAAAACCAGTGTGTTTCACTTTCTCACTGTTATGGGCAGAGTAAGTTGGTACTTCATTTTTTTTGATCCTGACTAGTAGGAGATACATTAATTACATCAGAAATTGGCTCTGTGGTTATTTTTTCAGACTAACTTTTCCTCTCTTGATGAATGAAGTGATCCCCATCTCAAAACAAGCTAGCTTGGTATAAAGTGAGAGATTTTTAACTGTATAGCATCTATTGCTTACAATAGAAGCCTCTGTTCAGGACAGAAGTTTACAATTCGAGGCATTCAAGGTATTTTTGACCAGATAAAAATTCTTTGTTAAAATATTGTTAGGCATCCATTTCCCTCTTCATTTAGGTTACCCTTGCACCGCTGTAAGTACATTTAATTCAATTGAATTCCCTGTGACTTAGAGCATTAAACATGTGACAAGAAACAAAATTATGAGAGACTTAAAAGACAACTCTTTTTCTTCTAGTTTTGTGTTATTTATTAATGGCATACTTCATTTGACTTTGGTTGCACAAAAGCTCTGTCAACTAAGTTAATAGTAAATATCACTTCCTAGCTAGCATGACATGAGAGTCTCTGGCATACATAACGATTATTTTAAGCATCTTTCATTCACAAAATAAAATACATACCTATAATTTTTTAAGTTTAGTCTTTTAAAATTACTATCAAAGAACAAAACCTTAATTTGTTATTTTGTTTAAATAATTTTTTCTTGACAGAGTGTGGTTTGATATGATAACTGAATTGATTTATAATACAGAATGAAGGAAAAATTAACATATTTTAAACAGATCAATGAAATATTGACAGGCCTGGAACGTAAGTGATTTTGATTTGTGAATTCTCCAGTCACTATTTTCTTTGCCAGAAAATAACACTTGCACCATTTCTAGGAGTTATTCTATTAACTGCAAAAAGTTTAAACTTATAAATCAAAATTTTTGAAGCAAATCAGAAATTGGGAACCTGGAATGAGAAGCAGCTTTTGAATTCCAGATTTGTTAAACAAAAATGCATTAGATTTTTGGGAAACTCCTCTTTTAAGCAGAGCAAATTTTTATCTTCTTAATACCTTCTTGGCTTAAAGTGACAAAGTCTAAAAAGACTTTATGAACACAAGTTTCGGGGTTTTTTTGTTTTGTTTCACTAACAACCCTTTTATGGAGACTTTATGAGTTCCTGTGCATCCTCCAAATATTGACACTGCTGGGGCTGGATGGAAAGTTCAGACCAAATCTTGAACCTCCTCTTGTTGGTTCTACAGACTGTCTGGAGTCCAAAGGTTACGAACTGCTTGTAAACTATCTCCAGAATAAAAGCCTGTGTGCCAGGACATCAGTGCTGGTATTGTGTCCTCTATTCTTTTCCTAATTTGCAGTTTCTCCCCACCCTGCCCCCGTGGATTGTCAATGGCCTGAATTGTTTCAGTCTGTTTAATTCAGCGAGGCTGTGCTAATCGGTGTCGCCTGAAAGCCTGTCCTGAGACCCCGAGACTTCAGAGATGTTAATTCGCTTAGTACTACAAAACTAAAAGGGAAAAAAAAAAAAAGAAAGAGGGGAAAAAGAAGTAAACAAAACCCAGAGTAGTTCTACATTGTCCACTGCAGCGGCACAGACATTAAACTCCTGGATTCAGCAACAGACAGTACACAACTTTTAACAGAACAGCTTTTAATACACACCAAGTTAACAGAAGCATTTTCTTTAACATTAAGCACTTCGCACAAACATGAGGTGACTGACGCCATTTGTTATCAGTAAAGGGTCTCTCTGCAGTATTTTTTCTCTGCGGGGTCTGGCAAAAGAAAGATTAAAATTTGCGTTCAAATCGCTCTGTACAAGATTGACCCAGTGACTACTAAAGTCGACAGAAATCTTCCCGCGAACCCAAATTTAAAGAGTTTGCTTTACTTAGCTGTGCAAGAGCTGCATGTTAAATCAAATTAGACCATTTATGTCCTTAAACCTGAGGCAGTAACAACGCTGAACCCCCATGTTTCCCAGAGTGGATGTGGACCCGTCTGGCACGTACCTGCGGGAGAATCTTCGAGCTTGGGTTTGGTGCTAAGGCTCTCTGGGTGGCTCAGTGGGAGAACACAACACTCAGGAGACAAATCCCAGGAGCCACCAAGTTCAGCCAGGAGCATCCTGAGTTTAATTCAACGACTTAGTGCATTTTTGCAAAGTGGAGGATAGGGCATAGTCCAGCCACATCCTTCCCCAATAAATAGAATTGCCTGTCTGTTCTTTGGATATCCTTTGAGGGTCCAGGCTCAACCTCTCAGGCAGAAGTGCAAAATAGTAGATTTCTTCAATGTTATTAAAAAATTTGTTCTAAATGAACACTTCTGCCTAAAGCCATTTTCCAAAAAAATACTTTTGCTAGAGAGACAGGGAGCAATCACTTACGGCTTTCCACAGGCAAATGCGGTACATATTTTTACTCCCAACTGTGATATATTTACCTTGGGTTTAGTTCATTAAGAAAACTTCATCAGGGAAATGCAATTTCTCCTCATTGTCTAAACATAACAAATAGTACTTATCTCCTTTGGCTAGTTGTTTTTCAGACATTAAATTCCTGGTAAATGGATCTTATTAATAGAAACATTTTTAAAAGCCACACTTTTTTTCCACTGCATCAGTGAGGGGTTTTTAGTTAGTAACAGCATATGTACTATCACTGGTTTATCACAGTGACTAAAAGCCCAGTGAAGGCAACTTACATGAGTCCTTATTAATTGATCCTCGGTGATCAACTTAAACTTGTTGCTTTGTTCAGGAGAAATAATGATTGGGTTTGGGGTTGTTTGTTTGTTTGGGTTTTTTCTGCAAAATACTTTTTACCAAAAAACTTGGTTTTGCATCAGGATTTTTTAATGCTTTTGTGTCATATGCCTCATGAATATTCTCTAAACCCTCTTCATAGCCAGCAGTAATCTTAATGATAAATCATTTTGCAGTGTTTCAAATGTTCTTAACTCTTGGTGAGATAATTCCAAATTCAGTGTGTTAAACATTTTCAAGAAATAGGCTTGCTGACTTTTAATCTGCAGGTCTGTTATGTACCACATGCAGTTTCCAGGTACTCGGTATCTCGTGTGCTGCGTAACCTGTCTCGCGTCCGCGGCTATCTAATCTTGCGGCAGGTGAGAAGCTGTAATTTGTAGGGCTTCTTATCGAAATGCAGAAAACTGATGTGGAAAGAATGGCAACCAAGCTGTATTTTGCCCTCACAGTATTAATTTTGTTTTAAAAAATAGGTGTCACCGAATGAATAATCTCCAGAGCTGTTAAAACATAGCAGGTTGCGTGGTTCAAAGGCAAGCCCTGCAGAGTCGAGCTGTGTGGGGCACCGAGCGTCCCCCATGCTCGCCGGGATCTGATTGTCCAGTGATGCAAGAGTTTGCTAATTAAACAGTTCACAGAGGTGTTTGGGGCAGAACCTGTGGACATTCAACCAATTGAACAATTTATTGCTGTAATTGAGGGGGTTAGCTGGTGTTTATTAACTAGCCTTCCTGTCACGTTCCAATGGTTGGACTAACCCTTGGTCCCTTATTTGTTTTCAAGTGTCCCACCGGTGGTGTTGGCGGTGCCGTGTCACTCTCCAGGCTGCCACTTCAAGGCCACCACTGCACTTATCGGCCTTTTGCAAATTCAGCCACATTACTGGACATTTTTTTCCTTGCTGGAGCAAGTGTTTTATCACAAACTACTGTCACTTTAGAGCAAAACCAAGATTTTATCTTAGACAAAAAAAAGAAGTCTGGATTATTAAGAAATTTCAGCAAACCGCTTCTGGCTTGAAAATGGTTTTTGGCTTTGTAATTTCATCAGAGCACTATTTTATTTTCGTTTTATGTTTATGGTCGCCTCTGCTGTCTCTGCCATCATTAGAGCGGGTTTGGGGCCGGGATAAAGGCGTCACTGCAGGGCTGTGCAGCAGGGCTTCCAGGCAAACCGCGGAGGCACGCGCAGCGCGGGACACAAATCTATTCAGGGGAACAATGAGTCCTGATGGTGATAACAGGCTGCTTCTCCCTCTTACCCATGAAAGCTTCTACAACTAGAACTAATTGGCCGTTCTTAAAGCGCAATTAGCACGGATATTAATCTAGGCCTGACAGGTGTGAAACTCTGCTTCTTTGAGTCCGTTCAATAGACACCCTATCCGATCACCCGTAGGAGAGGGCTGAAGCAATTGTACCTATAAACTTGCAAGCCTTTAGTTTGCTGGAACCGAACAGCACACTTTTAATAATCGCATTTGAGTCAGATGACATTAACTCGACCGAAATGGACGGGAGGAAGTTCACTTAATACTGACATAAGAGTTGGTATCACTTCCATCATCGGGAAAGGAAATGACTGCTTCCGCCTTCATTTGGGTACGTGAAGAAAAGGAAAGACTTTAAAAAATATATATATTTTAATGAGAAAGTTAGGACTGAATTATTTTGCATTAAGGATAATTAGATGTCCTCCCCCGGTTTGCCTCTGGTGCAGTTTGATAATGTCCATTTGCATGTTTGCTGCTTTCCTCATTCAGTTGTTCTTCATCCCACCAGGCACAGCGTAGAGCAGAGACTTTAAAAGGCGCTGCCAACAAGGGTGGCATTATTATCAGCTACGCGGCTTTTAAATAGCAATAAGGTAACTGTTTAACTCCAATTGGAGATGGAGTTTCAGGAGGCAGGATGGATACAGCACTACTAGTTCAGCTTTGCTCCAGCTGGTGTGCAAGGGCACAGCTCAGTGGAGCTGCACTCTCCAAAGATCCTTAATTTACCTAGCAGACTTATTGTGGGATGCTGAAAGGGTTACAGCTGAATCTGCAGATGGCTGCTTGTGCTAGTGGGCTTCAGGCTTGGAACTAAATGACGAAATTTGTATTTCCCATTTTAATTAAAAGGGCTATTCACAATCTAAGACTAAAAGACAAAAGCCTACCCCAAAGACATGCATCTGTTTTACATAAGATAAATGCGTTATAAGAGTGAGAAATTGCTTGAAGATGGTCTTGATACTGAAAATAGTGTGAGTTCATGGGCATGCACATGCATGTATACTGCTCAGTCAGCTAGAATTTTTTCCAAAGATGGAAAACTTATTATGTATGGTCTGCCCTGAAAAAAAATGTCTGCGTAATGCTTCACTAGTTCACTCTTTTGGAAGTATCTGAATGTCTAGGCCACTGTGATATTTCTTAGAAATACTTTAGAAGACATGTTAGAAAAGATGAGTCTAGGTCTCCTTTTGGTCACTCACCACAGCCTCCTGACAGAAAAGGCAGCTTCATAAAAAAAATTGTTCTACTAAGGAATGAGGCCCATCTTACTAAGGCTGGAATTTTTTTGCCTCACTGCTGTGATGGAAAAGCCCCTCTTAGACTAAAGACATTCTTGTCTGAATTTGCTTGGACAGTTTTGTTCTTCAGGAAAATCTTAAAGCTCAAGAAATAGCTCCTTGCTGTTTGCCTCATGACATGTTGATAGAGCTCAACCACATCCTTCCCAACCTTGGCAAAACCAGAAAGCAAGAAAGATCATGCTTGCATAATGAAACAAGGTTCAGCAGCCTTCAAGAGTATGAGCAGTGATTGAGGTAGCCTTAGAAACAATGCATGTCCCTGAACATGAATTTGTGTGCCTTTCTGAGCTGTAAAGCTTATTAACTTAGCTGCTAATGTATCCACATTACTCTCTTGATGCTGCCATACCCCTCTGGGCACTACAGTTTTCCACAGCCAGTGGGACTTGGAGCTGGCTCTGTAGGCTTTGCAACAGAGCATGCTGCATGGTTAGACATGCTCTCTTGCATATTTTGTAAGAAAGGTTCTGCATTTTCTAACCTAATGCAATCAAAATCGATCTTGATTCAACACAGATGATCAGCATAGGAAACAACAGTGCTTCTGGAGCAATAGCAAGGTTTGTCATTCCTTTGGAACCCATTGCCCTTCCTCCTGGTTTAGGAAGGCAAGGCAGTCTTTTTCTTGACTACCCTAAATAGTGAAAAACATCCAAGAGGAAGGAGGGTCTCGTGATTGAAACGAAGGGCTGTGATTCAGGACTCGTGGGTGCAGCTCCTATCCCGGCTGTCTGCTTTCAGTTAAATCTTGGGGAAGTCATTAGATGTCTTCCTCTTGCACAAAATCTCAGACACTTTCTGTCTTTCCTATTGAGCTGAGAGGTTCCTGTCACCGGCTGCACATTTGTATGCCTTCCTCACCATTGTTATCCACTTATGCAAGCTAGAGAGCCTGCCTTCTCACATTTGAGGAGGGAAGTTGAGGTATTAGAGTTTTGGGGACTGTTCTTAGAACAGTGAACATGATCCTATGCCCAAATCTGCTACCAGGAGTCCTGTTTGCCTTTCCATCTCCCATGCTAATTCCCTCCCCTCACTACAACTCCATTTCTCCCCCATTCCCCCTGAACCACTGAGAAGCGGAGAGGAAGAGAAGGGCTAGCTTTCCCCTTCCCTAAACAGAGATATATTATTATCATCTTCTCTTAACCAGACGTGGCAACAAGATTACTCAAATTCACGTCAATTGAATACGAGTTATGCAGTTTTGCAAGTTGATGACTAAAATTATTGGAATTACCCAGAGCTAAATGGTTTGTTATAGCTGGAAATTGGAAAATCTCTTGGTGTTTACACCATTGTTTGTCGTGGAAGCGTTAAGTCCTGCTGCTTCATGTCTTCACCCTTTTTATAGACAAAAAGGGTACACAATGAAGAGGTTTGTTCATACTTGCTTAAACTCAAATGGTTTGGACAGTTAACTTTCTTTATACCTCAGTAATATTTTAATTCCTATTCAGAGTTTTCATTAGCAAGTTATTTTGTGGTTACCCAGAGCGGCACTTAGTAATTGCATTGATATATTTCTCTCTTAGATTTCTAAACTATAATAATGCAGTAAACCCTGCTTTTGCTCAAGAAGTACCTGAGAAAAAAATGCAGATATTAAAATAATGCCTAAATAAGAAATGACATGGTATTTATTGCTGGAAAGTTGCAGCTCTTAGCTGCATGGCTGGTAAGAAATAAGAGAATGAATAATAGCTACCAGTGTCCCAAGCTTGAAAAGTCAGAGGAAATGGCAGCATGAAAAAGGAAATGAAGATGGATGAAACTCCAGAAGGGTGAAGGGAGACTGAAAGGAGTCCTCCATGCTGGACAGGGCTGGGCGGCTGACTCCTGGGTCACCTCAGCTGCTGCTTTTCGGAGTGGTGTTTTGAAAGGACACTGTTTGGGAGAAGTGCTTCCTGGCCGCCGCTGCCGCGCACCACTCGCAGATGCTGCCGGTGGGTCAGTGAGAGGTCACCTCCAGTTAACTCAACACCTTCAGTGAGGAGAAAGCTCTTGGGGATAAACTTTCTTACTATCACTGTCTAACTGGCACTGAGAGAACTTGCAGATGCTTAACTTGCTCTTTTGCCTTGTCCTGAAGTGGTTTCCATGGCATCATTAGGACTGCCAGCTATTACCTCTCCACTTGCCCAATACAGCAGGTTCAGCAGCATCAGTTTCTACAGCCTTGTGAGTGGGTTTTCTCCTGGCAGGTCCCCCTCCCTGTGCTGTGGCCAGGGCCAAGTTGCCCTCCAGCAACTCACCAGCCCTTTGGCAAAGCTGCCAAGGACCAGGAGAGACCTCGGGGTCTGCAGAGAGAGCAGCATCTCTCACACACTTGGATGCCCCAGATCACATGTGGGTGCTTCCCAGGCTTGCTCTGTGTGACAGGATGTGGCTCCTGATCCCACAGAACCTAAACCAGGGCACTCACAGCTCCATGGTTTAGTACCAAAGGGAAGAGGCAGCTCTTACACCTCTGCCTGTAGTTTGAACACTGTCAATGATGACATCAAGGGAGACATCAGGAGGGGATGGAGTGAGTGTGAAGGTGCGTGGTATTTTCTTATGAAATGTAAAGTCCAAGTATGTTCAGCAAACTGCCTCAAGTCCTGTAGCTCCAGAAGCAGAGCAGTTGCACTCAAATAATTGTGTTTTGAAAAAGATCAAAGATGCAAATAAATGGCACAAGTAATGCAGGAGCCCCTTTTACATATATACATAGAGATACATGAGAAATCAATGTATTTTGCATTGCTCCCACATTGTTACGTCTGACAGCAGTTACAGAGCCCTGCTCACAGGTGAGTCTGGGTGCAGGCACTCCCTGATTGTTACTTCCCTGGTGGGGCTTTCTCAAGTATCCATGCAGATTCTGGGCAAAAGTCTGGAAAAGGTAAAATGCTGAGGCAAGAGGATTGAACTCTGCAAAACCTCTTCAGGTTTCAGACTGTTCTGTTCTTGTCCATAAAAGAATTTAGTAGGCATATATTTTATGTGTGTGGGTACATCAGTAGATGCATAAAAATACATACGTCTGTTTTCAATAAAAGTCTTCCATGATCTAAACATCTTCCAGATAACATCTTAAAAATCTTAGGCTTCACATTTTCTCAAACAGGCTTGTTCAGGGAAACGAAAGAGAGTGCTTGACAAGATTATGGTGTTGCTTCTATACATTTCCTTTATTCTTGTGGCTAAAAGGAAATTACAATGTGTTGTTAAGTCAAAGCGTGGTCTGTGGAGCTGAACCAAAAAAACTTTTAAATGGACTAAAATTCCCCTTCTGATAAAAGGGAAAACTACACAGCAGAGAGACAGGATATCTTTAATTTAAATAGTGGGTTTAGGTATATTAATTTGAGTTCAAAGCATCTTTCAAAGGGTATGATGCCCACATTTTTAATTTTACCTAATACTGAGCATCTGGTGTGGACTGGTTTGTGGTACTGAGAGCAAAAGGAAATACATTACTCATAGATGAAAGGAGCGAGGGGGAATCACTGTCCTGACTAAAAATAGCCTTTTTTCCACCAGTTAATATCAGCTGGAGGTTTGATTAAATAGTAATTGTCTAGAAAAAGACAATAATTGAGTGTGACTGTTTCCTTTCAGGGGCCAGGCCCAGGTGGTGAAAGTTAAGTATTGTCCTTCAGATAAGGTCCTGAAAGCAGTTTTCCTGAATGTCCACTGAGCCCTTCTGCAAAATGTCCTTTCTGGGTGCTGAGCTGCAGACAGACAAAATCCAGGCCTTTTCTGCAGGGCAGCAGCAGTTTTCAGGGATGTAGCACCAGAGGATTTTATGGCTGCATTGCAAATACAAAGCTGGCTCACCTCTTTGGCTGGAACTCTAACCCAGAGGCGCAGAGATCACAAGAGACAAATGTCTTGAATTAAGAAATGGGGTTGACATCTATAAAAGTCAGAGCACATCTAGTAGGCAACATGTGTAATAAGACTATAACATTATATCTAATAGGGAGATTGGAAAGCTGTCTGAAAAAATGCAGCTTCCGTTCAGATCTGCACATTCAAAAACAAAATACACCGGATTGATGGTTTTTTTTGTTCCTGCACCCCCCTTCCCCTTTATTTATTGATCTGAGTCCCTATGCTCTTTTCCTAAAAATCAGTCTGGCTTTTTTCAGTATAAGGTTAGTGACCATCCTGGTAACAACTCTGCCTAGATTTATTGGAGCCTGTAGTGAAAAAAACACATATTTCTGTGAGGTTAACAATATTTCCCTCTTTATTTCTATAAGGCTGTTCTCTCTGAATGACCCTTTTATGCATTATAATGTTAACACTTATAATTTGTCTGGGACTTTACGTATCATGAATATCTAAGCATTATTTAATTAACCTTTGCAAGTGTCCAGTGAGTCAGAGAACCATGAGATAGAGCCAGATAGGAAGTGCTTTTTCTGCCTTCCAAAAGTTTTCAAATTGCTACTTATTCCAAGTTGAATGGACTCAAAACTTTGGGGGATTTTTCATGGAGGAAAAGTGGAGGAGGAGAGACCATGAGAGACACAGTGGTTTGCTGCATAATGTCTAAAAATTCCAGAGTGCTCCCTGGGGGTAAGGGAAAGATATTTCAGCCCTTTTTCCCGCATGGTGAAGTTTTGGAACTTTAGCCTTACGCCTCCACATGCTGAATTAGGACTGTAATGGCTGAGCCAGAATCAGGCCAGCCCTGCTAGGTGGTCTGCACACAAGCACTCGGAGAGAAGGTCACCGTGGCCTTCTAGTGAAAGCAGCTCCCAAAAGCTTCGCTGGCTGTAGCTTAAACCATCTTTTCTTTTGCATTCCACGGAAGTGGTCTCACTGCGAGGTGAGGCTGAGCTCTTATCCAGACAGAAACACCACTTACTCAGAAAGTAGCACATATGTTCTACCGGGAAGCCTGGGGTTTGGCCGTTCAGCATTTCCCAGGGGAAGCTGACCCCTTGGGTCGGTAACGGTGGTTGCTTCAAAGACAGCAGAAATTGATACCACATTCAGTTTGAGAATTCAGACATCTTGATTCTACAGTGTAAACCACTGGACCACACTTTTTCTGAAATAGGTAGGAATATTTGCATTTTTATACAGTGAAACTGAGGCATGGAATGGGTGTGAGGTGTGCTGGAAACCACGTATTAGGCCTGTGGAAGAGCTAAGAACAGAACCCAGATTTCCTAATACCAGCACAAGTTATTCAGCCACAACACACTGTGAGGGCAGGACAGAAAGGAGCAAAGAGATAAAAACTGAGTTTCTTCTTAAAGTAAAAACTCCTCTTGTTTCCGGTAGTGTTTTCCATTATACCCAGATCATTACTACATCCCTATAATCTAATTTTTCTTTGCCACTTGGGTTTAACAATGAATATTGCATTGGCACCTACCCCTGGAAACTCCTGGCCTTCTACTAACCACAGTTTGGTAAACTGAAATGAGAGACTGCCCATTGAGAATATAATCCTGGTCTGCAGGGGGCACAGAGATTTCTTCACGCCTGGGAAGCAGCCAGTGGTTTGCAGTTACTGGACCCTGGAGCTCCACGTTTAGGTACAGCACACCGCGCTGGAAGTTAACATGAACCTTAAAGAGGGGGGCTGGGGCCTCTAGCTGATGAGAAGAGTGATAATTTGCTTGTGGCAGTTTTAAATATGTAGAAAATACATATGAAAAAAACATGACATTTTAAAGGGTGTGTTACCCATGAGTTCAGGAAAGCAGGTATTTTCCTGTCTTCATTTAAAACATAGTGGAAACCCAATATTGTTCTGTCCACATTTATCAATGTGTTTTAATAGGAAAAAAAATTGGGGTCAATAAGTCCTCTGAAAAGAGGCTAAAATGAAGGAAGATAGAGTTCATCATTTCCATATTTTGAGCCTGTGACTTCCAAAATCAAAGGCTTGGTAATCCTAATGGATTGACTTCCAAATTTCCTTGGATTTGTATTGCTGGACTTGTCTCTCTCCAGGGCTTAGCTGGATCCCTGCAGATAGATTTTTAGGTTTATGTGGTGTAATTCCACTTAGTCCAGCTGCAAACTTGTGGTGAATTAATACATTACGGGGGGGAAAAAAGGAAAAGAAAAGAGTACACCTACAAACCCCCTGGCTTGTATATCAAATCCTGAGGGGGAAAAACTGGGCATTTCAATTAGTTGGTTGTGTGGCCTGATTGAAGAACAGCCCCGTGGCTAACAAAGCTTTGTCTGTAGTATCAGCTTGCTCCTCATCCACCAGGACAAATAGAGTGGTTGGTCATTAACGGGCTAGCCATCGGGTAGGGGTTTTGTTCTTAAATGGGGGCTTTGTCTTATCCCTGCTGTTTAAGCCCTCTCCAAGCACTCCTCACCTGTCATATCTGTCATACATTTAATTCATCACGCTCTCTGGTCAAAAGCTACACTGATAGTATCAAAAGAAGAGGAGGGGGCTTCTTATAACTTTAGCGATCAAAGGAGATTACAAAGCAAATAAGATTTTAATGAAGACGGCAGGTTTGGAAAGGAGAATTTACTGCACTGTGAATCGCTAACACATAAATGTTCGTTTTATCTGTATAGTATTTGAGAGTGGAATCCCAAGCTCTTACAGAATGGAGGATGGATACGTGTGTTAGTTCATGGTTTTAATTAAAAACACAGAGGGAGGAGATGGGGGGGGGTGGGGAAAGGGCTCTTTTATTTCACTTTAAAGGTCATATTTTTATTCTGTAAATATGATAAGCAGACTGTGTTTAAACACCAGTTTGTTTTAATGGTGACAAATACATCAAGCAATTTGCCACTGAACTGATATTGTCAGGCCAATGCTCTCTATTATTTGACCTACGTTTCAAAATATCAATCACAATACTGAAATACACTTGGCCTCACTGTAAAGAGGCAAAGCAGGCAGGCAGTTTCCAGTCAAAGTCACATAAATCCACACGTTCCTGGGATCATATATGAGGGGGGCCAGAGCTGCAGAAATGCACCTTTTGTGTCAGTGTTTTACAGGAAGGCAGCCCTGTGTCAGAGGTGTGGGGAAGCCCTCCCTTACAGGTTCACATCAAGAAGTACATGCTGCCCTGTGGAACTTTGTCATGGAATGTGAGCCTGCAGCATCCACAAATTAATTCACAGAATAATTGAATTCTTCTTCTGAATCGGAAGGGACCCACAAGGATCATCTCTTCAGTGAATGGCTCATATAGGGATCAAACCCATATCCTTGGTATTATTAGCACCATGCTCTAACCAACTGAGCTACCCTCAGTGGTTCATTCATTACTACCTTTTGTTAAACCTGCAGTCTTTCCACAGAGGAATTTTCCCGTTTGGGATTGTCAGTCCAGAGCATATATTCTGTTTTCTGATAAGGTGGAAACAACTAATGGGGAATTATCTGTTGCAGTTCCTAATGCTACTAGTGTACAGTATGCAAATTCTGCATGGCCAGTGATCTGGAGATTGAGTTAGCAGCAAAGATGCTCTGCTGGAAACATAAAGGTTGTGGAGCAGATCATCTTGACACATACAAGAGAACCAGGGGATCAGACTCAGCCAGTGTGGATTTATGAAAGGCAGGTGCTGTTTGACTAACCTGATCTCCTTATGAGCAGGTGACCCGCCTAGGGGATGGGGGAAAGGATGCTGTCTACCTGGACTTCAGTAAAGCCTTTGATACTGTCTCCCACAGCAATCTCCTGGCTGTTCATGTCTTGGGCAGGCACTTCTCACTGGGTAAAACCTGTCTGGATGGCCAGGCCCAGAGAATGGTGGTGAATGGAGCTACATCCAGCTGGTGGCTGGTCACCTGTGGGGTTCCCCAGGGTTCAGTACTGGGGCCAGATGGGTTTAATGCCTTTATCAACTACTTTATCAGCTATGGACAAGGGGCATAAGCTCACCCTCAGTCAGTTCACAGGAATGCTGACCTGCTGGAGGGTAGGAAGGCTCTACAGAGGGATCTGGATAGGATAGGCTGGATCAATGGGCCAAGGCCAATTGTATGAGGCCTAACAAGGTGCAATTCCAGCTCCTGCACTTGGTTCACAAGAACCCCATGTAGCATTACAGGCTGGGAGAAGAGTGTCTGGGAAGGTGGCCAGCAGAAACAGACCTGAGGTTTCCAGTTGACAGTGGCTCAGCATGAGCCAGCCTGTGCCCAGGTGGCCAAGAAACCCAGTGGCATCCTGGCTTGGATCAGTAACAGTGTGGCCAGCAGGACCAGGGCAGTGATTGTCCTCCTATACTCAGCACTGGTGAGGCTGTACCTCAAACTCTGTGTCCAGTTCTGGGCCCCTCACTACAAGAAAGACATTGAGGTGCCAGAGCAAGTCCAGAGAAGAGCAGCAAACCTGGTGAAGGATCTAGAGCAAAAGTCTTATGAGGTGCAGCTGAGGGAGTCGGGGTGGTTTAGTCTGGAGAAAACAACACTCAGTGAGGAGTTTATTGTTCTCTATGACAAGAGGAAACAGCCTCAACTGGCATGAAGGGCAGTCCTGATTGGATATATTAGGAAAAATTTCTTCACTGAAAGGATTATCAAGCTTCACTGAAAGAGGCTGTCCAGAGAAGTGGTGGAGTGACCATCCTAGGAGGAGGGATTTAAAAGCCATGTAGCTGTGGCACTTAGAACTATGTCTTAGCAGTGGACTAGGCAGTGTTGGGCTCATGGCTGGAATGATCTTTAAGGTCTATGATCTTATAGGTCTTTTGTAACTGAAACTGAAATTCTATGAATTTATAAAGTGCTTTGGGCACTGGCTGGCATCTGTGGAGTGTACAGAGCCAAACCTGCCCTGTTAGCAGCAGAACTAGGCAGCTTTATTTTTGCAGTTTTTCCTTGTGATGAAAAAAAAGCCTTTGCCATTGCTGAAGCCTTTGATAAAAGAAGGGGTAGTTTGTATTATTAGCACGGATGTTAACATCTTTACTTCAAAGACAGAGGGGAAGTGGCTGCCTAGCTTTCTTTAAATTGAATTAAAAACGTGGGGTCCAGGAAGGAGCTCACAAAACCATGTCTGAACTTGTCAGCCTTTACGGGTTTAGGTGGAAAACTCCAGTTCTCACTTTCCGCTGAGTAATACTGAGAGCTCATTATTTGTGTGGTTTTCAACCTGGCTGTGAATTATGAATGATTTACTTAAGAAGTGATAAACTATGGGTCTGCCCTTAAGCTAAGAGGAGGTCCCTACAGCTGAGGTGTTTTGCATTCAGCAAGGAGATGGTCCTCAGCACCCTTCTGATGTTGGAGTTAATATCTTGTATTTTCATCTGAGGGCTATCCATCCCTCAAGTTGCTTTTCTGCATCCTACAGGATCTCCTGATATGCAAGGCCCAATGAATTAGTTTTACTGAAAGAGAGATGAAAATTTACATGTGATCTGTCATCTGGTGGAATGAATTTAGCTGAACCAAAGTCAGACCCAGACTTTTTTGCAAGCAAATATGGGATAAAGATACAGCCAGGATTGTAGTTCAGAAACTGTGCTTGAATCTTGCTTTGAGTAAGCATGTCAGCAAGCAGTGTCTGAACTGATTTGTTTTAATCAATAGCAATAAAAACTGTGAGTGAATAGGGCCTGTATTTACCTGATAGTGTGATGAGACAGTACAGCAGAGGCAGCTGCAGCAGGGCTCTCCCAGGGCTCACACCAGCTCAGTGAATGGGTGTTAGGGGCACTGGGAGTTGTTCAGCAAGACTCTGCCCTGTAAACAGGGCTGGCACATGTGCCAGACACAAACACTTGCGTTTTCTGTTGGTTTAAGGACCTCCACGCTTTTATTCATCTGGAAACTGTGGGTTTTATTCCTTTCATTTTTTTTTCTTCACCCTAAGTTAAGGTGGCAGAGGCTAACTTAAAATATAGTCTTTCCTTTCACAAATTAGAAATTCTGAGAAGGTGCTCAAATTACTTGAGGTATATTCCAACCACCTCTACTAACATGTTCTGGCTATAGATCTTAATAAGTTTTTGCAAGACCAAAGTACTTAGGTAAAGAAGTGTTTTTTAAAATAACATAAGTCCACATGACAGCATATAAAAGTCAAATGGCAGAGCAACTTAAGGGTATTGTTACAAAACTAACCTTTCAAACAAGCTCCTAAAATGCTCTGTGGTTGGAGTTTCACTTATGGAATTTACTTTTAAGCCACTTTCTCCAAGTTTAAATCTGTCTACAGAAAACTTCAAAAACTTTTTTGTTGTTGTTGTTAGGAAAAGAGAGAAAGAAAAATAGCATGCTTTTCTTTTTTATTTTTTTTTTCCTGTGTTAAAGCAAATGCTTTTAAAATGCATCGCCCTCTACCTGTCTGGAATTAAAAAAAAAAATAAATAACAACAAAAAAAAAAAAGACCTTCAGAAACTGGGCATCAGTTTTCTTTGACAGCACAAAAGCCACCGTGCCAGCATTTAGAACTGCAACACATCAACTGCTCTTATAGCTCATACTTTATTCTCTGCATCAAAGCTCTGGTGGGGGGGAGTAAAAACAGAGAGTGAGAGAGCGAAAGAGTCAAGCTCTTCAGAGCCTCTAATGACGCGTGCCAAACACGTGGAAGGTAAATCCCCTAATTCAGTCTATTCTTTCAGCATTCCCTGGCGGGCAGCCAAGCTAAATATTTCTGCTGGATAAAAAATGTACCCTCCTATTCGGCACTTTCTTAACAGGATGGCTCTCCAGCTTTAGCGGAGGGGGCTTCTCTGGGGGAAAGCCAACATGTGTGTTCTCTTATCTATTTATTTATTTTATTAAAAAGGGGCTTTATGGGCTGTGATTGGATTAACTTAGTGAACCCTGGAGGAAGAGGAAAAACAAATTGGGAAGCTGGTTTAGCACCCCCACCTTTTTGTCATCTTCTTTTGGGATTTCCTGGCTGGCTGCCACCTTGAGCCTGTTGAATGTTCTTTAGATCAATCAATTAAAAAGGCTTTAATATTTGGGTGATTGGAACGCAACATATGGGCTGCTGGTGCGGATGTCATGTGGTGCGTGGAGTTAATTGAAATGATTAATAGAGGTGTTAGTTTCTTCAAGACTAATTGAAGAAAGAATATAATTGGAAGCATAGACTAACCATTATTGTTGACTTTTTTTAACATGTTGCGTCCCTTAAACACTTGTACATGTTTATAAACATGCAGATGGACTTTGTTTAGATGTCTTCGATGTGGTGATTTGCAAAATCACATCAACTCTACAAAAGTCAAATTTATTTTTATGTAAATTAATCAGAAAAAAGATTTCCCTGTGCCTTGTCTGTTTTCAGTAACCAGTATGTACACTGAATTTCTGGTAACTGTTTGTTTTTATTTCCTTGCCAGACTTAAACCAATTGATTAATCCTCATCATTATCTGTGGGGTCAGAACATCTATCCACAGAAACTGATCAGGAGCCTCCAAAGGTCTGTTAGTGCCTTGCACTATCTGCACAGTGAGTTGTGCAAATGTGCCAGGTATTTCAGGGAAATAGCATCTCTATTGTACTGCCCCACACTTTGTCAGTTTGACCATATTTCACAGGGATCCAGTTATAAATATATAAAGGACTGGTAGAAGCCTGGATTTGACAGCCAGAAAGAAATATCAAATCAGAGAAATTCAGAAGATTTAACTGAGATTTAGCTCTTTTGGCCTCTCCACCTTCTTTAAGAATAATAACTTTTTTTTCAGGAGTAGTTGCTTGGGAATTTCTATTAAAATTGTTAAGCTATTGTGAAATACAAAATGAAAGCAATGAACTGGCTGCAGAGGACATCTGGCAGCAAGGAGAGGGTATGAAGGATGTGTCTCTGAAAGTCATCCTGCTGCACAGGCCAGCTCTCAGGGTAGAAATGGGGAAACAGAAAACATGACAATCTCTGGTCTGCCCAAGCACTGGGAGAGGAGGAGCAGTGTTGCGTCCTGCTCACTGCTGGGCTGTGGTTACAAGTGCTGTAGCAAACTTTCAGATGGGGATTTCTTAAAACTGAAGACAATGGCTTAAATGACTTATGAATCTGCTAGAGGGCTAGTGTTTACTTGTGGGAGAAGAAAATCAGGCAAGATGGCAGTGAAGTGTTGATCTCAAAGGTAAGTCAGTTTGGATTTAGGACACATAAGCAACAGTTGGAAGTGCTTTTTTTTTTTTACACCAGCTTTCTTTTTGCCTGCTTTTGGTAATAGGGGAAAGGTTTATGCATAATTTTAATGTTCTGGAAAAGAGCTGTCTTCCTGGAAGGGACACACATATTTTCTCTACTTGTTTTCCTTTGCATGTGTGGTGCAGCTTATGCTTTTTTGTATCTTTTTCAGTAGTCAGAAAGTTTATTCTGCAGCCCAGCATAAACTGAGCAGCAACAGATAAGTTTAGAGGGGGTCTGTTGTTGGCTTAGAAGAAAAGAGTATAGGATGGTTTTAATATTTTAGAGTCTTCCCACACAGATTTCCAGTGATGCTTTGAAGGCAACTGTGCGTCTGCAAAGACTTTGAGCCTCCCCGGAAGATGTGGCCTGTCTTGCGTACAGATCTGAGCAAAGCGTTTGTAGAAAGGAAGTGGCTGTCCTGTACTGGGGGCTGAGAGGAAGGGAAGACATTAGGTCTGATTGCAAGCTTCCCTTACTCCCCGTTGCCTGATTTGTGTGCTCGTAGTGCTAATAGTTTTAGATGAGAGGATATGCTGGACAGACTGGTGCAAATCAATCTTTCAAAAAAAATTTCTATTATTGTTATTTGGTGATGAGATTAGTCATTTAAGGATCTGGTTTTATTACAGCAAGCTACTGCAATTACCTAGTCACTTGTTTATTTTTCTAATCTTAACAGTCATGAAAAATAGAAGTCTCAGCACTCCATTGCCTGCATTGCCCATTAGGATTTAGTGCAAGAAAATGAGAAAACTGTATAAACTTGCTGGGATAGGAGCATCCTCTCTTTCTCTATCAAACCTTGCCATGTTGTATCATTAATAAAATTCTAGTGCCTTCTCCAGGGTTACTGAAAAAGGAACAGCTGACCAAGGAAAAAAGTGTTTAAATAGATGCACATGCTTTGTATGTGGCTTGTGTCTGATGAAAATATTCTCATTCTCATACAAAGGAGAATGTTCAATAACATCCCCACAAAATAAATCTCAGGGAACTCATATCTAGTAGCCTGCTAGCATCACCTGTTGCTAAGACAGACAGACAATTTGCATTAGGAGATCTCACTTTTAGGTTCTCATAAATCTACCAAGTTCTTAATTTGTGGCTCAGGTGTTTCTTGCATTTTCCCTTCCTATGGATGCATTTTCCCCCAAAATCTATTCTGTCATTTCCAAGAATTTGGCTATGACAAAAATTGTACTGCTAACATTAGGAGTGTGATGATTTTCTGCTGACAAGTAATCTCCACCATGACAGCCCCCATCTTTTGAAGCACAAGTTTGAATGACAGGTTCAGTGGCTTGGGGAAGGGCAGCGTATGTGGCAGGGGAGGGTAGTGACCGTCATTGTCTGGAATGTACAAATGCCATCCCCTCTGCCAGGAGCACTTCCCAGTTCGTGGATCTCCACATGGGCTTCGTTTGCATCGGGTCTCTGTCAGAGCAAGAGCAGAACACACTCCGGTCCTGTCCCCACCTCCATCCCTGACTCCCACGCCCAGGAGAACTGCTTTTGAGCTAGAAGCCAGCCTAGAGGATTGGCAGAGCAGCCCTCCCAGGAGCTGCAGGAGAGCATCACACTCCCTTCAACACGCTAACACTTTTGGGCCTAGAATGAAACACAGAAACCGAGAGCAGAGGGAGTATGTGTTCAGCACGTGCTCACTGCAAACTGTCCTGAGGCCAGAGAGTCATCAAAAGGAACTGTTTTTAAAAGCCTATGGACAAAAGCTGAACCTGGAGGGGATTATGAAGGAGGAGAGACTATGCCTGGAGATCAGCAGTGTCAGGGAAGAGGGAAACTGAGAGTAAGGTTAGTACAAGACCAAGGGATTTATCTTTATGGGTTATTGTAGACGAAGACGGGCAAGCTTGGTGTTAAAAGCGGGTGGGATGTAAGCCAGCTCTGATCCAAAAGCTGCCTGACTGCATTAGCATGGTGCTAAGCCCAAGCTAATATATCCGGCTTCTCACCAGGGCTTATTAGCTCGGGCTCAGTGCCATACTAACATAGTCACAGGAGTTCCAGTTGGCCTGACACCATGTCTGCTCAATGTGTGAACTGAGCTCAGGGCCACATGCCCGCACAGGAGCGACAGGAGATGCCTGGAGACTTGGCTGCACCACACTGATGAGGAGGCTGTGGAGGCCAGGCCTGCTGGTCAGCAGCAAGGGGCACATGGGGATGCAGAGCGTGCCGTGTTTGCTTAAAGTAGGACAGGAAAGAAGTGCTGTGCAGATGAGGAACCAGGAGGGACTGAAACTGGCTTGATGAGAAGGCTTGGCACACAGGAGCCTGGGTGTGGGAGTGGTAGATATGAGTGACTGGAAAGGGAAACTACAAGAGGGGTCAGGAGGAACAAGCTGAGGACTTGCTGGGCAAGGAAACCAATCAGAAGTCTGAGTCAAGCTCTGGAAGAAGAAGAACAAACTCCACACCACACCTGGCATGAAATCAAGATGCCTGAAAGCAGTCATTCCTCTGCTGCCAGACTGTCACCTGATGAAACCCACCAACAGAAGTGTCCTTTCCCTTGCTTGTGCCGATCTTGCCAAAAACAACTGTATGGCTGCTCTGAGCCAGGTCTGCCAGTGTCCCTGCACAGGTCTGCCTACAGCAGATCAGAATACCTCAGCTCTGTTCTTGATCTGTGTAGGCATCAGAGTAGTGCCAGGTCATGAGATCTCTGCTTTTTCTAGCTGCAGTGTCAAAAATCAGCATAAAAACTGTAGAAAAGCCTTACCAAAATTGCAAATTCAGGTTCTTCACAGTTTAAGGTTGTTTGCCTAACTTCAATTTGATCCTCTTATACATTATGATACAGTCTTTAATTACTAATTTAATTACTAACTGGCTACTTGCCTCATTCAGGCATAAGACAAGCTTGCTAGGGGAGATGAATTGGGGTGGTGTAATAAAATGTTATCTTTAAGACACCTCTTCCCGCCATCTCATTTGCTGCTGCATAAGGAAGTAAGGTGGCCACGGTAGGAAGAAGCGCTGCTCTTCTCAGAGCAGGTCAGCTCTGCTCTGAAGAATTATGTATTATTCCTTCCTGTGATTCTGAACAAGATTCGTGACAATTCGCCTCAGCAAAGCCTTTTGTGGGTGGGCAATAATTCTGACATCTTCCTGGGTGCCTGATGTGAAGCCCTGCAAAACACAGAGCCATCACAGATGCCAGGAAGAGAAATGCTTTGAACATAGAAAATAATGCACTGTGCTGAGTAAATCGGCTGCTCTGCATCCCAAAATTAATGTATGCTTTTGATGTTAATGTCATTGTGTCTCCATACCCCCTCTGAAGAGCGAGAATAGCAATAATACCTTCATCAACATATGGGGGAGGTATTGTGAAAATCAGATTAGTCATTATTTGATGTTTGTGAAGTGTTCAAGTGCTGCTGTTCTGATGAGCAAAGCGGAAAAATACAAGACAAAATTGGTTGTCTTCATTTGAACCGTCTGTGGTTAAAGTAAGGCACTGGGCCTTTCAAGGAGAAAAGAGAGAGAAAAAAATCTGGAAAAACAGCTCTTCTAGTCAGCACTCCTAAAAGCCGAATGAGGTGGAGAAAAAGATGGTGCATCTTATGCCAGGTCCGCAGAACTGAGTTTCTGTACACATTCCTAGATCTCCTGGCATCTCCTACCAACTGAAAAAATGCTTGAGTTTGCACTATAATAAGTCTCCATTTACTGACACTTTGGAGTGTTTGTCTCACTGCAAAACTTGGGGGTTTTTATGTGAGTCTGTTGTCTTGCAAATCTAATGGTTGGCTGTAGGTTTTTACAGAACTTTGACTCAGCTTCAGGGAAGGAGGAATGAAGAAGCAGAAGAGTGAACTTCTGGAAGATGAAACCCTCCTTTCCCTGGGTTTGAGCAATCTGTGCTGTTATGAAACCTTTTGAAATCTCATTTGCTGATGTCTCTCTGACCCCCCAAATTATTCTTGTGTAAATGTTGACACCCAGCAGAGATGAAATCATTGACTTGAGAAAACACAACCAGCTTATCAGAAATTGCAGGATTCCAACAATATACTAGCAACACCAGCCTTTCTTTTTTATTTCTTTTTTGTCTTTTATTTTTTTTAAATTGTTTTTAGTTAGTTGGCAGATGGTATTGTGACTCAGACCGTGTGTAACTGATGGAAAAGAATGGTTTTTTCAGTTCACATAAACCCAAATCCATGTCACAAATCAAACTGGTTTTATTTTCAGGTCTTCTGTGTGCTTATGATTTTGGTATGTTTACTCATTTCATGCTGATAGTTTTAATTACACATTCACAGACTGTATAAGCAGAACAAGAGCTAGATATGCTTTCCAACTGAATTCAGGCTGTCTGTAAATTTCCTCTGCGTGTTGTACTCATAGCTCACTGAAATCAAAGAACATCAAAGTTTCTTCACTGACCACCTGAAATCAGTTAGTCCTCAATTGGTTCTTTTTATGATTCTGACACTAAAGTTGTGTGATTTGTTTGCTAAAGGAAAGTGATTTAAAAGTGGACTGACAAACCATCAGAAAAATGTTGAGGCTTTGGTCTCCTGTATCATGCCATTAGACACTAGGCAGGGTAAAAGGAACAATTGCAATTCATTTATTCATGAACAACTGTAAAGCCAGAAGATGCATTAAAACTTGATTTTACACCTTGGAGGTTTAGGATCACAACATAACTCCATGAAGAAAAATCTTTCTGTGGAGTTTGTTGTGCATGGGAGAAGGGAGCTGCCCTCTAGCAAAGTAGAAAAAAAAAATCAAAATAATCCTGTTGGTTCAAAAGCATCAATTTTGAGTTCTGCTGTTCAGATGTGAGTTTTGGTGTTTTATGTTTTAAATTAAAGGCGTGGCTGAATGTTCATTATCCCTATGATAAAAGCAGTAGAAATAGGTGTAAAATGGCCCTTGTGCAATGCTGTAATTTACCTTTATTTTAAACTGGCTTACACATCTTAAGACATTATGACAATCAGAATTATCAGGCCACCAGGCGGAGAGGAGTTTGTTTTGTTAATTGCTCTTGTTAAGCCTAATTACAGAACGGGGTGGAGTGGATGTGAGGGGAGGGAGGAATCTGCTAGCAAGAGGAAATTCTAAAATCCTCAGAGCAGTTCCAGGCAGTGTGTGTTGGGGAGCAAGAGTGCGGGTGTGGTGTGCATGAGCATGTGTGTGTGTGTGTAAGAGTGTGAGAGTGAATGACAGGCTTTCCATATGGACTAAAACCCTGAGATGCATCAGCTGGAGGTGGGGAACCTGTGCTGTGTGGACACATGAAGGTACAGCTGAACAAAGAACTGTGCTGTAGTTTTCTTTATGAACTAACTCCTATTTTGAGGGGGATGGGGGGAAGGTGCACATTACTTACTTTGCTGTTAATCTTTGAGGTTTGCATCAGACTGAGTGTTAAAATGGTTGGCTGATGTGCTGCACGATTCTTTGACAGTACAGGTTGCCATGTAGCTGTGGGTTGGTATCCTAAACCCCTTTGAAACGTTTTCCTTCTTCCCTGTGATTGTAGCAGGGATATGCGGCGCACAGACTGTGTTGCTTGTTTATACTTTCCAATGGAAAGCATACATCCAAAGAGCCCTTCTGCCCTGCATTATTCCAGTTTGTTTATGTGCCCCACATTATGCTGTTGGGGAATTACTGTGCCTGACCTGCTTTGTCAGCCCCCTCCATTGCCTCGGGAGCCTCCGGCACAGAAGTTTCTGATAAGGCAGTTTTGAACAAGCCAGACATCAAGTGAATGATTCTATAACAAATCTGTGCTCTTCTCCGGGGTATGTTACCTGACTTGTTTGCTGCCAAGGTGGTTTTATTGGTTTGGCTACTGGGTGGAGGGAGGAGACTAGAACAGCACACAAGTCACGTTTTTGTTTTGCTTAATTATAATGTACACTTTTAATAGAACCTTTTAGTGCCGCAAGTTAAATGTCATTGCAATCCTGCACAGGAAGAAAAATGCTACTGCTGTTGTAGCTGACAGCTGAGTGGTTAGATGGCCAGTGTGAGTCTGAGGCTCAGAAGCCTTTTCTTTGCTGGCTGGAGATACTGCTGGGTAAATGTGTTTACTTTTTCCTTAGTATTTATACTAGTTAATGTGTCGCACTAGATAAATCTACTTCCTGAGTCCATCTTTCAACTTGCTCTCTTCCCTCCCAATTGACAAATGGTTTGAGTTTGACACCGTTTTATCAGTTGAGCCCCTGCTGGGTGCTGCATGCCCCCTTGTTTCTGCTTTATCGTGAAAAGTGAATTATCTGCAATATTTTGCTACCATCTAACTAGCAGTTGGCAGGCTTTCCTATACGAACTGATTTAGATTTCAGCAAGGGGAGGCTGTTGTCTTTCTCTGCAAAGCCCTGTTGTTGCTCTCCAGGAAAACAAAAGATCCCAGAGCTTTCTGCACTGCAATCTGCTGCTGTCCCACTTTCAAGGAGGTGTTTTGTTTGTTGCAGCAGCTTCCTATCTTAAAATGATAAATTGAGGGGACATGTGTGCTGTTTAAACTGCTGTCTCCAGGGCTTTGTGTTCACTTAGGATAAAATACATTATTTTGTGGTAGGCTCTGGTGTGATTTAAACTTGGTTTAAAGATTACAGAGCAAAAGGGAAAGCATCAACATCTTCAGCAGTTGTAGTTTGATGAGGAATAGCTGTCAGAAGAAGAACTCTACTGACTTAACCTCAAGTGGGTTGCAAATGCATTAGATTCATTAATATTAATAGTAGAATAGACATTTCCTGCTTTCGTTTGACATCTTCCAAGCTCTTTTTTTTTTTTTTTAAGAGAAACTTGAAGTGCAGTTTTAACATTTATTCAAGTTACTACAAGGATGATAAGCTGAAGTTAAACAGAAGGAGACCTCTGAGTGTGTGGGGTTGGTCTCTAGGAGTCCTGGAATTTGGTGCTGTGCTTTAGAGAAAGGTTGTGGTAAACTCTTGGGTGAGACTTTCAGCTCAGTTTGCAAAATTAGTCTGGTAGGTATGACTGCAACCAGAAAAAACTGTTGTCACAAGAAATTGTTCTATGAGGGTGACAGGAAGGTCATTTTCAAAATGACAGGTAAAGGGTAATAACTGTGTAGATTTCTAAGGTGGACACACTAGTGGCTTGTTCATAAGTTCAAAGATGAAAAAAATTCCAAACCCTTCTTGAGTCTCCAAATACTTCGTGAGGTTGGCTGAACAGTTCAGTTTGAAAAAGAAATAGATCCGAGGTAATTTTTACTTGCTTTCAATCTCCTAAATGCTGCGGTGCATTTTCATGCTTCTGCTCTGTTGCCAGCAGGCTTTCAAGATTTATTCAAGAGAAAAAAAAAATAAAAGAATTTGACAAAAGCACCAAATATCTTTTAGACATAAAAAACCCCCAAGAATTTTGTTAGGACCAGGAGGGAACATGTAATTGCGATGATCATTTTTCAGCATCCTGCATATCACAGCTTCACCCACTGTGCCCTTTAAGTAAGAGGACTTGTGGCAATGGAATGAGGCAGGGGCTTGCTTTTTATAGAAAACACGGCTAAGAGTGCCAGTTCGCAAAATGTTCCCCCACAAAGCACCTAGTCTGGCAAGTCTAGTGATGCAGCAGCTACAAATGCAGAAGCGCACATGAGTTGGGCAGCTCTTACTGATAGTGCAATTTGAATTGTCAGTGTGCGTCTGCTCTACTTGTTGAGCCTAATGAAAAGTACAGTTTAATCACTGGTGTGCCAAATTGACCATGATTAGCTGTTATTGCAGATTAGCGCATTGTCTGGGGCTCCAGAATTATTGATCCGGGTGCTGCGCTCTGGTGTTTTCTGTGCCCTCTATCGTAACCTCTTCTTAATGCTTAGGGCAGAGAAGCAGGAAAGGAGAGTAGGAGGGAAGAAGTCCAGATGGGAAGAAAACAGGTCCTGAAAAGACCACATAGGAACTAGGTCAGGTACTCTGGAGATTAAAGAAGCATGCTTCATCCCTGGACGCAGGAGGCAGGGACAAGTAGCATACAATTACGAGGAATTAGAACGGCAACAAGTAGTGCAGATTTATCAGCTTTAATTGTCTATTGTCAGGACAGAGCCCTTCTTGTAGATCAGGCGCTGCCAATGCTTTAATACCTCTAATGGACTCTCTATTGTGGGATTATCTCTCCTAAGGACAATGTATTTCTTAAAACTAGTTGTTTTGGGAGAGGGAGAATAAAAAAAGAAGAAAAAAATAAAAAAAGTAGCTGCAGCCCTCGGTTGGTTTTTTTTTTCCCTCTCTGGTTTGTCACATTTGCAGGAAGTAGCTGAGAGCTCAGTGTTGCTCTTCTGTCAGCAGCGCTATTCCTTCAGGGGAACTGATAGATACCTATTGAACATTAACCCCCTTTGCTCCACCTTCCCCAACGAGCTCCTCCAGAAACAATAGCTGGTTGATAAAGAGCAGATAAGCAAGGACACCCGGCTTAAGAATCTCTCTGCTATCTTTATTTTAAAAGCTTTCCTGGGTTTTGCAAAGTAAACATTACAACATTTAAAGAAGGATAAGGTGTCAACTATTTAATGAGAAGTTGTGTTTAATAGCAGAGGAATTCTTCCCTCCCCCAGCCAACACACAGGTATGAAAAGACTGTTATTTCACCACCCTGGGGTAGGAGAGGTGGAGAAATGACAACTGTACTCTTAAAAGCTTAAAAAATGGTCCTTCATACCGACCCTACCAGATTCCCTAATCAACTCTAAACATACAGTCACTATTTTGAATCCTTTGGTTCTCAATGCGCGGTAGTCACATTGCTGGATCTGTGATAATCTGTGGGTAAATATTTTCATTTCCACCACATGCACTTTGTCATGGTGTGTAGCTGTTGTTTTCGTTAATCTGTTTTGAAATGCGCTCTTGTGGCCAGCTCTTTGTCTGAGAAAAGTGGTGTAGTTCCACCCATGGATCTTGCCCTCCTTCTGCTGTGTTCATCAGCTCCAGGAGATCAGGCAGCTCGGAGAGTATCTAACATCAAAACTGAATTGTGCAGGAGCACAGTCTGAAGTTTCACCATTGTGCGTGTCACTGTGTCTTACCAGGCAGGTTGAGGAGAGAATACCCCAAAAAGTGTCATGACTGCCAAGTTGGGAAGAGACATGAAAGTTGAAATAATACAATTCATTCTGAGGTGACTTCATTATTTCAACTTGTTGTAAGCTTGTTATGGGGCTGATGTCTGAATTATTCACAGTAGTAAGACTTCTAATATATGTATACCATCCCATCCCTCCTCCATGACAATCTGGAAATCAGCCTATTTTAAAGGAAAAATTTCCAAAGCACACTCTTTTTTCAGTCCTCTTGCCACCAGTAAGGTTGGAAAGTAGTTGGAATGGGTTGGCCTGTTGTCATTCCTTTTTCCTCAGACTCAGTTACAATGGACAGAATATTCAAAAGTCCAGGGTTGGGATGTGAAAGGTTGAATTTACACTCAGATTTTCCTGTCCAATATAAACTTGTGTTGGTAGAAACATGCACAGACTATAAAAGTGTTCTTGTATGGGCTCTTGACTGTCCTTCATACCTCTCCCGAGACCACCATTGCTCAGAAGTGTGATGATGATGGGAAGGCTGATGGTAGCCAAGAAGGGAACATCCATTGTCCACCTTCTCACAAAGCCTTCTCGCCCTCCTGATAGCAGGCAGGAGCCTCGGCTCCTTCTTCTCAAACTCAGGCCTCAACAAAAGGAAAAGGCTGAAGCTTAGTTCTCACTTCTGTGTGCTGTGAGAATGTTTTTATTTCATTGGAGGAGAATTGTTTTGGCTTATTCATCCGTCATCTGAGCAGTATTTTAATAAGGCCTAGTGGGAAACAAAAAGGGATATGGTATTTTAGTTTGACTCCTTCTTTCTCTTTTTAAGGAAAATTTCTTGAGAGGATAAAACAACAGAAACCAAAAGTGATGTTAAGGCTTGCACGAGGCAGTAGCTGAGAGTGCAGCCAAAAGATCTGCTCTTGGTATTACACAGCCGAGACAAAAATAAACGTTTGGCATTTGGAAGTGCTACGAGGCAATGACCAGGGTGCTCTGTAATTAAAGGCAGTCCCTGAAAGCTGCACGTGTTAATTCAAAAGCCTCCTGGCTATAACACACACCAACCCAAATGCCCTTGCAAAAACCTTCTTGTAGATTCAAGTGCAATTTTAATGTCTCTCCTTATAGGCAATACCAGCTGAAGTTGTCTAGGGCATACAAAGCCTCTGAGATCATATCTGAAGCCCATAGGCAGTGTTTTGCAAAGGCCAGGCCAGACTGAAGAGAAGATGGCTGTAACTTTTTCCTGTTGCACAGTCACTAAAGTGTGCTGGGTCTCTCTTTTTCCCTTGAATCTGACAGCAACCATGTTTTCAAAAACGTGGCCCCAAAACATGAGTGCATATTAGAACTTGAAAGTAAGTTCTTCTTAGAGTTTGATTTCTCAGTTGACTTTTAAAAGATGTGCAGTCGTGCAACTACATCATGTACCTTCTCCAAGTAATGACCACAACTGGTCCCCAAATGTTTACCAGCACAAGGATGCCTACATGCAGGAAGTGGGAAATGGGGGTGGGTCTGGTAGTTACTCTTGATGTGGTCAATCTGCCACTGACCTTGTTTGGGGAAGGGGAGGATGTGAAAATGAGACTCTCCTTTAATCTCTTGTGTGCATTTTATCTCCCCTCCAACTTTTTAAAGAAATTTCATCTATTAGAGCCAGCTCCCTTCCCTCCTTCTTCCCCATACAATTACAGCAGGCTCAAGGAGAACAGCAGCAGTGGCAGCTGAGGCTGAGTTGCACAGGCTTGTTGTTGAGCTGAAGTGGTGATAGCATCAAAGGAAATGGATGGGGATTTCTGAGATCAGAGCTGTTAGGGCCATTCATGATTTGTTGCCAGGCTGAAAGCTGCTGCAGAGAGAGCTGCCTGAGAAATGCTGATTAATACAGTAATTGAGGTTTTCTATGAGCAAGAAGGAAAAAATTAAAATATGACTAAAAATGTTCTTTTTGAAATGAACAACATTTTGAGATTGCACATTCCAGACAATAGCAGCTACTGGTACAAACGATTTCGATAAAAGAGCAGAAAACTTCTGGTTGAACACGGCGTCTTTTTATGTTTCTCTCTTAAGGAGGAAGGTCAGAAGGTCAGTCTATATATTTCTTTAATGGCAGAGTTTCCTTTGTGATTCTTACTTTAGTACACATTCTTAACAATTTGTTTCTGTCTCTTTTTCTTGATAAACTTAGTTTTATTCCAGATCAGACACTGTTAGGCTGGATCTGCACGTCAGCAAAACTCTTTCTCCTGCACTAAGGTAGTTTTGGGCTCAGATTCACTGAGACACCTGGAGCTAATTTCGGGATAGCCTCAGAGTGTGCCACAGAGTTATTTGAAATCCACAGGCTTCATAGGCTGTACTCACCTCCCCAGGCTCCAGGGATAGAGCCGCACTGACCTGGGATATTGGCATCCTCCTGATGAATATTTCACTTCATCTGATGTGATCTAATCTAATCTCTGTTTCCACTTGTTTTCCAGTCCAAAAGCATTTTCAGTTCCTTGAAAAGCAGATTTGCCTTTTTCCTTGCTCTCTTTCACATTAAGAAGATCAGTCCCTGAAGGAAACACATCAACCCTTTCTTCTTGTCTGCCCCCCCCCTTTTTTTTTTTTTGTTTTTCTTTCAAACTAACAGGGAAGTGAAAAGCTCTGAAACAGCTGCCTCTCAGAGTGAGACTATTTTTCGGTAAAATAATCACCTTCAGTATGACTACATTGTTTTTCTGTTCTATGCTGTGTGACTCAGCATCAGTTAATTAACCCAATCAAGTAGGCCGGATTTCTCTCCTTTAATGAATGGTTCTTCCTACTTCAGAGCCTTCCTAGACCTCATTTTGGATGTGCCTCAGTTTTACAGGGTATATCCAATTACATTTATATCCTTCGGCCTCAGTGCTCAGGCCACCTCTCTTGTGGAATTACAGTGTGGTGGCAGTGAAGGGAGGACACTCACTTGCCAGCAGCTGCCCTACTTAGGTCTGCTGCCACGAGCCCTCCCGTGTTAGCGCATACGGAAGGTCTTTACACAGATATGCTATTCTCAGCATTGCAGGCCGAAAATGGCAAGTAATCCTTTCCACACGTCTTTTTATCAGTGGGAGGAGGAGCAGGTTAAGGGAAAGGGGTTTGTGTATGCCTGTCAGAGAGACAGACAGGCACCCGATTGCATAAACCTGCTTCCCACCCCCCCTTCTCCCTTTTTCCTGTGAAGAAATAGGTAACATCGAGATCACCCTAGAATATAAGTGCATGTATGTTTAGAAGAAGAATGTGAAACTAGCTGCCACATAAAGTGCCAGGCAACTGATGTGAAATACGCTTGCAGACGTGTGAGAAGGAAAAGTAGTAGAGTTGCCTCACAGTGAAGCATGTAGCATTTGCACTGGGCTGTGGATGGCTATAAATGGAATTGTGCATCACCGTTCCTCTAAGCCCGAGGATGCCTCGCTGAAAAGACAGGACCACTGAAGGAAGTAAGGCATCTGGTTGTTTTGTAATGAGAAGCAGGAATGCTCTTAATAATAAACAAACAGGACATTGTATGCCATCATCACAGGATGTCCTTCCTTCAGCCAGCATGCTGACTTGGATAGAAGGAAAAAAAATTGGGTGCCGGGATCTGTTGATTGCTCTACCAATCCTCCTTCCATGAGCAGTGTGTTCCTGGATGGCCACTCACACATTGCCCTGTGCACGATCCGTGCTCGTTTTCCTACCGCGCTGCGAAAGGGGCATCGGGTTAGGAAACGCTGCGTGCCGTGTCCTGCTGCTGAGCGCTTCCCTGCTGTTACCAAGGGAAAAGGAGAAGGTTTTGTTTAAGGGAAGAAACAGAAATGTTTTTCCCAGTTCCTCTTACAGGCGCTGATTAGAAAGAGATGCGGGAAAGGGATAAAATCAAAACTCTGAAACTCCCAAATTTGTCATCTCAAGTAAACTACTATGATTGTTGAGGTTTGGGAGCAAACACTTCGAACCGAGTTTTAATCAGTATTCTGGAATTTGGGAATTATTTATTTGGTATTTTTTATAAAGTTCTATCACGTTAAACTGCGTAAGAACGAAAGCGGTCATGTATTGAACTCCGGCGCTTAAAAATAGCACGGAAAACAGATTTCTAGTAAAAGCTGCCTCAGGTGCGCTCTCCGCGAAGCGCCGCGGTGCCCTCCCACCCGGCAGATCCAGGCGGCGGGGCAGCGCCGCGGCTCTCCCAGCTGACGCACGGGGCCGAAAGGGAGGGAAAAAAATTAAAATAATAACAGCGATGTAAAAAACCCAACGCGGGTGGGCTGGGCGGGGCAGGGTCCGCAGGTAGGGCCCCACCTCCCGCGCAGTGAGAGGGGCCGGCGGAGGGAGGAAGNTGAGCCAGGTTTGCCGCCGCCGGTGGGCTTCGGTGTGGAAACGCGCGCGGACTCTGCCCCGGTAAGGAGCGCGATGCCGTCCCCTCTTTCACCCCGATCTCCAGCTCCCCGGCTCCTGCTTCTAGCCCGCCCCGGCGCCCGCGGGACGAAGCAAAAGTTTCCTCGTCGCCTCTCCCGGATCGGGAGCGCTCCTCTGATCGGCATTAACCCTTTCGCTCCGCCGCGCAGCTGTCACACCCCCACCCTCGGTCCGAGTTTAGCTGTTCGTCCCCTCTCCCTCTCAGCGCCGAGGGTCCGGCACTGTGGCACCGCTCGCCTCCACCGCGGCCAGGACCGGGCGCGGGGCTGGTGCCGAGGCGGCGGCGGCCGCGGGGGGGGCCGTGTATTGCCGCGACCCCCGCCTCAGCCTCCTCGGGCTGTGTCTCCCGGGAGGGCTGGTCCCGGGGGGGCGCTGGGGGTCTCCCCCGAACCCACAGTCGCTCAGCCCTTAACCTCTTTCTGGGAAGATCGTGCGCTTTCAGTCTTCGTGTTTCGTTTTTCCCGGAGGAGGGGTGTGAATTTCATAGTAGCTGCGTATCCAAAAAGGAAAAACGAAGGGATTTTACGCCGGATTGAGCGTCATTCTCAGCTACCGGCATAGGCACAGATTTTGGTTCCTCGTGAACCTTATGGAAAGAGCGCGACCCTAATACGTGTTCGAGGATAGGTTTGATAACAGTGCCTCTATCCTGAACATTCAGAGGGGCTGAAGGACTTGCTGGAATTGTCCTGCTAGGCTCATAACCACTGCTTTGAGATACTTATTTAGGAGGTACCATCAAAATCAAAAGGGATAGAATAACTTCTTAAAAAAATATTTATTTTATTTATTTCCCCTGCTTCTTTTCTGGTTTGACCCTCAAGAACATGTTGCAGTGCTTTGTGCAGGGCTGCTCCTGCTACAGTGATGCTGGCAGGATGTCGGCTTTCTCAGCCTTCCATGCCAAAGGATAAGGGGACGTCAGGAGGAGGCGGGGGGGCCAGGTTGTTTTGAAAGTTGTTTGTGTGTTGAAAGCCGGTGGGAAAGTTCAGGCTTCCCCATTTGGAAGAGGCAAGGCTGGGTTCCGCTCTTCCAACATGCGCTTTCCATTTTTAGCTTCATTCAGACGCAGACAGCAGTTCCTTTCCTCTTCCTCTCCTTGTTTGTGTGACACTTTTCTGAGGCAGCTTTTCCAGGCGACTAAGTGGTCTCACGGCCATGACCCCACATTTTCTTCAGCACGGAATATTCTTTTCTCTCTGAAGCATTAAGGAAAGGGTCTGAAAAAGGTAAAGTGGTTGTCACAGCCTAGGGATTTTCTCCTCTTTGTTTTTGTTCCCTTATTACTACCGAGGCTGGCATTTTAAAGTGCTGCTTCAGTCAGAGCAGCTTCGTTTACACTGCTTTTTGGCTATTACTCAACTGTACCAACTATCCTGCATACGCTTTTAAAGTGTCACAGACTACTGTATTAGTCACACTGTATCAACGGAAACCACAACACTGAAGGACAATGAGGATTAAAGGCTGTTTTCTTTTTTTCCAGGCTGCTACACAGTGTAGCTCGGACGCTGTGAGTTTCAAGAATCTGGTGAAAGGGAGAGAGTGGACAATGAAAATGGACATGGAGGATGCTGACATGACTCTGTGGACAGAGGCTGATTTTGAAGAGAAATGCACATATATTGTAAATGATCACCCGCTGGATCCCAGTGCCGATGGAGGCACCCTAACTCAGGCAGAAGCTTCCTTGCCAAGGAACTTGACTTTCAAATATGCATCTAACTGCAAAGAGGTAAGCGGCAGTGCTCTGGGGAAGGTTGGAGTCAGACAAGCCAAATCACATCGCTTTGGAAAGTGTGTGCTCACCCTGTGTTTGATTCTTTAGCATACACACACACACACGCACACCCTACCAACAACAACAAATGCTGCCCACTGGCTTTTAATATGGGACCCTAATAACTCTTTTAAGAAACTGTGTGCTGGTCATCTGTTGTGTAATATTTCCACTGAAGATTGCAGCCAACCTATCCCTGAAACTGGTTCTGTACCAATTCGCAAACAGTTAAATTTTCACACAATTTGAACAGCATCTGAATAAGCATATTTAAACTGTGGGGTAGTTCTTTGTGCCAATTTCTAGGCTGCTGTTTGCCAGGACCATTCATTGCCTCTGGCTCAGAGATTAAAGTGCCTCGGTTGTCCAATAAATAGCTTTAAAAAAGTAAAGGGAAAAAAAAAAAAAAAAACAAATTCCTGGAAATGTGTTTAATTATTTCTTTTTGTTTTCCCTTTGGTTATGAAATTGCTTTATTCTTTTCGTGAGCTTGTTGTATTCCCGACTTCCTAAATTCTTAAAAACTCCGGCATGTCGGTTAAGGAAGTAATGGTAGAACTGTAGCAAGCTTGACAGAAGGGTGGCCGTAGCTTAAATTAACTTTTGTTTATCTGGGACAGTATCTTCACCGGTAGCTAGCCGTGCAAGTCTGTCCTATCCTTGTCCCTGGAGTGGGTACATTCTTTGTTGTTGTTTCAGAAGGGCTGGAAAGAAATGAGCCTGGATGAGCAATTTGGTTTTGTGTTTACTCCTTCGTATAGAGTAGCTATTATAGCTAGGTGTGATGTTCGGTAGCGTAACAACCCAGGGGACAACCCTTCATTTCTCCCTGTGCTGAGACTTGTGGTATAGCAACTATTACCTGTGCTTCTGCTTTGGCTAAACATACTGACCACAGAGCTGAAAAGAAGAGGTACACTCATCCATGCCTATCAAATATTTCCTTCCAGAGTAGGTACTTGTTTAATCCTGTGTACAGAAATAGGGCCAGACCCCCAGCTGAAGGGTGTTGACACCATGGAATTTAGCTTGACAGTGCCTAATAGAGTGCCAAGTAGGTTTGGTAAGAGGTTGAAGCTAAATTCTCCTTAAAATCACTCTTCCCATCTGCCCTGCCTGGACCTGCAGAACTTTGGGAGAGAAAGGTCGTGCTCCAGGAAAAAAGTGTGAAAGCTGGTTTTGTATTATTGCATTGTTGGATAGGTCTTAGTTTGGCGTGAAGAGGGAAATAAAGCTGTGACTGCCGTGGGATACGGGAGGATTTCTTGGTTGAAGGATGAGCTTGCAGTGTGACAGCTCGGGTTGGTCCTCGGAGGCCGGCTGATGACTGATTGGCTGCTGAGGCTGCTTGCTCTCTCTGCCCCTGTCGAGTCCTGCTGCTGCGGCTGGAGACATCCAAAGAGCTTTCAAAATTTCCAACACTGTGTTTGGAAACACCGAGGTGTAATTTCCTTATTCCCTAGCTCAGGTCAGTGAATCAGGAGGATTCACTGTATAAGAGGTGGGGGGAGAGAGAAGCCGTTGAAAGATTGCTGGTTCTTTCTTGTAAAATGTGACCTGTGCAGCTCCCTGCTAGTGGGAGTCTGAATATAGGACATCCTCCTTTTGTTCTCCAAAGCTCCCCCTGGTCTTTCATTTGTGCTGAATTGCACCTACCCTAAGGAGCAATAGGAGCTTTTAAACTCTGACTTATCTTTAAGGTAGCTCTGAAAGAAAGGGCCAATATGATGTTCTCTTTTGCCCACCTTCTGTGAAGGCTACACTCTGGTGAATGTACGGACAGGTCTCTCATTTGCTACTCATCCACAGGGTGAAGTAGTTGTAAATGGTATAATCTGCTTGTGTGCTAGCAACTTCTGACATGAAACACTGTATTTTTTTTCTGTCTGCCTTCCAAGTTTGATTGTTTAGTGGAGTCAAGACTGGGCACACGTATTGCTTTTGGTGTTACACCCATGTTGGTGTTTGTGGGTCAGTGAGGGAACTTGATTCTGGTTTTGACCTCATGGAAAACCACTAGAGTCCTGACAGCTTGGTAGGGTGGGTTTTTATCACTTGCAAAAGGATGAGGTAAGACTTTGGTGGATGCATGCGTGAATGTTTGCCAGTGGGTTTCAGATGTGAGCTGTCTTCATTGTTAACTTTGGGGGAGAGCTGTGGCTTCATCTGGTTGAGAGTTTTAAGTGCTGAGTCAGTTTATTGTCAAAAAAACATATATAATACATCGCTTGTGAAATGCTGATACTGTCATGATTAGATCATGAAATCCTGGTGCTGTCACGATTAGTATTGTATTTCCTGCAGGAGCAGGAAAAGTACTGCGTGCCTGCTTAGGAGAGAGGAAGTACAGCCGCTGCTATTTGGGGAGGGCTGCTTTTTCTGTATCTTCTCCTTGCATGCTTGGTGGAGCTCCTCTTTAAAGGTTTATGCAGTTTGCAAGGGAGCCCATGACACGTCATCATACTCTTGTTTATTCTTGGATCTTGATCAGGGACTTTTCTGAAGAGCACATTTTTTGTTGTGAGTTCACAGAATGTGTCAGCATTTTAAAAAATGAATTACTACTGCTCATAACATTTTAGGCTGTTAGATTTACATGAAGTCATTTATTTATTTCTATGCGTGAATTATTTATCCTTTCCCCCAGTTTTGGCAATTGTCAAAAAATGATGAAACGTGGTGTCGGGCTTATGCTCTAGAAGGCCATATGTGAATGATCTTTCCATGCAGGCATTTAAAAACATTTTTTTCAATAATCTTCCCTTTGGTCTCGGTGCTTAAAGCCCAAACAGCCCTTCTTGACAGAAAGTGACAGTTACTCTGCTGTCTTGAATATTACTAGTGTCTCGTCCTGGTCCGTGAGCTTTGGCAGAGGAAAACATATCTTGGCAAACCACCCATTACTGTTGCATATCTCTGATGAGGCCATTTCTTAGAGACGGACCCTGAGTCTATGATTTTGGTGAAAGCAGTGATTTTGAGCTGTTACGAACTGTGCCTCACTGACCTCAGACACTTGCTCTCCCCTATTGCTTTTATTTATTTTTTGTGTGGTCGGTGAGGAAGCCATCTGAAAGCATTCTATTTTGTGGCATCACTTTTAGAAAACTGGTCACTGAACAAAGGGGTAAAAATTACGTAACTGTAGAACTAGTAGCTAAAAAAAAATTAAAATCAGTGTTATTCCAGGACACACGATGGCCTGCCCTGTTTGCGTGTGGAGAGTACTGCTGTTTAATGAAGCCAATAAGAGTTTGTTCGGCGTTTTGGTTTTGTAAAGCAGTTTAGTGGTCCCATTGCAAAATACCTTCCCCTTGCAGAATTAGCAGGAGCCGTTTTTTGCTTCAATGCCTTCTCCCCAAGCAAAGATTCAGGAGCGTTGATCTTCCAAAGCTCCACCTCAGATCAAATTGGGACCGGCGCCCATCCGCCTCCCGCCCGGAGGCCGCGGGCAGCCCGGGATGTTGTGTCCGGGCCAGGCGGGCCGCAGGCGTGCCCGGCCCCCGGCGCCGCATTAGGACCCTGGTCAGTTCCAGGGCCGCCGGCCCGGGCTGCCGCCGGCCCCGCGCTC